>MNCL01000119.1:0-525260 GCA_001932985.1 Proctacanthus coquilletti
CCTACAGTCTATGTGTGAGGATGATAGATTGGTTTGATTACCACGGTCACATGTGCATTGCATTTGAAATGCTCGGGCTCAGTGTTTTCGATTTCTTAGTAAGTATCTACTGAGATGTAAAAGGTACTCTTTTTTAAATTCTAGTCATTATTAATTATCTATTTTTTCAGCGTGAGAACAATTACGAACCGTATCCGCTGGATCAAGTTAGGCATATGGGCTACCAGCTCTGTTACGCGGTGAAATTCCTTCATGACAATAGGCTAACGCACACTGACCTCAAGCCTGAGAATATTTTGTTCGTTGACTCGGAATACACAACGCATTACAATCACAAAAAGGTACAAGGAAATAAATTTAGAAATAAAAAACCGTTTTCTATTAATTTTTAATTAAATTCTAGAACCGTGAAGTGCGTCGCGTGAAATGCACAGACGTTCGTCTCATCGACTTTGGAAGTGCTACATTCGACCACGAGCACCACAGCACAATAGTCTCAACCAGACACTACCGCGCTCCAGAAGTTATTCTGGAGCTAGGATGGTCCCAACCATGTGATGTCTGGTCAATTGGGTAAGAGAGTCCAAATTTGTACACAATCTATTCTACTAATATCTAAACTATTTTGAACAGATGTATCCTATTTGAGTTGTACTTGGGAATAACTTTGTTCCAAACACATGATAATCGTGAGCATCTGGCCATGATGGAACGTATACTTGGACAGATTCCGTACAGGATGGCACGGTAATAAAAATACGCATTTCATATCGCTTAAAACTAGTATCTTGCACACATAAAAATAGAAACCATGTACTTTACAGCAAAACAAAGACGAAGTACTTCTACCATGGCAAGCTGGATTGGGATGACAAATCATCGGCTGGACGCTATGTCCGTGACCACTGTAAACCACTGTTTAGGTACCTGATGTCCGACAGCGAAGACCATGTACATTTGTTTGACTTAATTAAGAAAATGTTAGAGTATGAGCCGAGCCAGAGAATCACGTTAGGTAAGTTATATAATTCATGACTTTTATTCCATTAGCTCTTCTTCTTAATACATACGATATACTGTTTTTAGAGAACTTATGTTCACTCTTCTTTGAGTCTTTAAAGCTTTAAGTTAAAAAAAAAAACTTCTAGTGATCTAGTAATAGCACTCACAGAAATAGCCAATGAAATGCTTTAAAACCGTGTTTTCAACTAAATTTTTGATTAAAACGAGAGCATAAGATGGTAAATCCCTTTTTTTTAATCTTGCTTTGTATCTGTAGTGATTGTAAAACAAATTTTTAAAAAGGTGCCAGCTGCATGTCCGGATTAGAAATTCGTACTTAAGTGCTCACATCAAAGATAAGATAGCATATTTCCATTCCACTTATTTACAATTATAATTTTCTTTCATAGCATTAAGAAAATTTCACTAGAGAAAGATCTTTTTAAAAAAAAATAAAGTACTAAATTAATTTAATTATAAATAATATTCGAAAACAATTTTGATGGAAATAAAGTGAACACTAACCCTTTTTTCGTGCAAGCAGTTGTGACGCTCGGAATCGAATTTCAATCATGCGGAAAATGCGAATTTTGCCCCACTTCTAAGCAATTTTAAATTTTCTTTCACACCATTAAGCAAAATTTTTCAATGTCTTTTTTTTAAACAATTCAATAACAAGAATTTCATTTTTTTTACAGGTGAAGCACTGCGCCATCCTTTTTTCGAGAAGCTCCCGCCTCACCAGCGCATAGGTGATACGGGTAAAATTTTATCTAGCAGCAGCAGCCGAGAGCGGTCTCACAGCCTATCGAGATGAGAATCCGCCCGATTTGGTTATTGTTAATTAATTAGTAATTGGACTAGACTTAACGAATTTCGAGTAATTTAAGGGTAACCTTGTAAAATATTATACCCCCTTTCGATCTGTCCGGTTATGTTGCTGTATCCAGTTTTACTCCACTTTGCCGTGCGTTCGTTTCGACTGAATATTTTATATGATGTGTTTTACCAATCAGACATCCTTAGAATTTGAATAAAGTTGCGTTCAAACCGATTTTCAACTTAATTGAATTTTTATAATGGAACACCGAGGCAACCCTTCAGTTATTAGTGATTAATTAATAGTAACCAAGTCGAGGATAAACCGTTTTGATGCGTATTGGTTTCACCGAGTCGTGAGAGATGTTTTGTTTTAGTAGATAGCCGTAGTTCTCTATGATTTGATGCCCCTTATTTTAATGTATACCTTGATTTTATTTAGTTAAATAAATGTACTGAGTCGAGCGACTTTAGGATTACTTCGCGGTATCAGTGAAGCTGGCGTACTTTTTAACTTTTACGTGGCCCCTAGCACAACACACCCGCGCCAGGGGCTCACTTATTTTGAGTCTAAGTAATCAGAATTTGAAATACACCGCGCCAATATTTAGATGTATGTTTTATTCTGATTTTTTCTATTCTTAATTTTCACTTGTTGGACATCATTAACTACAGTTGAGATTTGAATTGTATTTCCAATTTGACTTTTGCCCTCCGGGTCTAAACTGTTCTAAGTTAGCTAGCTTAAGATTTATTTATATTAAATTCACTCAATAAAGAGAACTTGTACAATGAATTCGTCTTTGTTTTAATTTTTATTTTTGTCTGCATTTCTCTTAGGGTAAAAAGCATGTCGTTGGGAGACTAAAAATGCACTTTTTAGCTAATTCCCAATTAAAATTTTTCCAAAACGAATATAAGTAAATTTAATATTTTTTTGATTTTAATATTTACGTAGAATTATAAAACGACGCTACTAAGTTAACTAATTGCGAAAGTGTTTGTTTTCTTTTGTTTCTCCACTTTCATCAATATCGCAGTTTGAAAATCAGAGAAATGTTGGTTAGAGACACTTATTTAGTTTAATTTCTTTTTTAAATGGAAGTGTTGTTGTTTTCTGAGATCTGCAGAAGGTGCTCTTTAATTTGATATCTCATTTGTACCGTCCGTGGAAGTTCGAAATTTCGACTTCAAAAAATCCCCCCTGGAATTTTTTCGAAAATTTGATGAAATTTGAGCTACTGGAAACAGTCACCCTTTTTTGGCGCAAGCAATTCCAATGGTCGGAATTGAATTTCAAACATGCGGTAATTGCGAATTCTACGCCAGTTTTAAGCAATTTTAATATTCTTTCATAACATTAAATAAAATTCTTTACAGTAAGATCTTTTACAAATGTTAAAGTACTAAATTGATTTGTTTATAAATAAAATTAAGAAATGTTCGTGACTTTTTAATAAAGCAAAGAAAAGAGAAGTAAAAAAAGTAAAACACCGAAAAAACAACGACTTGATTAGCACTTTTGCTAATGTGCGAAGTCGCGGGCACAGGTAGCTAATAAAATATTGTTGGTAAAGTGTTTATCCGGTTTAAGCCTATTATCAAGGATTAAATTGTAAACCTGTCTGTCTCAGTAGCACAATAGAAAAGCCTACTTACCTGAATCCATCTTGTCTGTAGGATTTCGTACTATCTCAATGTTGATCGAATAGATTGGACGTCGTGGCAGGAATCTGTTTTCAAAGAGGAAGCCGTGCTGGTTAAGGGTTTAAATTCGAAAGACAGCGGGTAATTTTGTACAATGGTTCTGTATTTCTCAATATACACAAATGCATGGTGTGACCAACATTCAACATTTATACGCTATATGAGAACTACTCGTCTCCGATACATATCAAGGATTAACAAAACTCAAGATTGCTTCAAAATATAAGTTCATTTATATTACTTTATCCGTGCTTATTGTCATTTCTTAAAGAAGAATAAAATTAAATAAGTTAAGGGGAAATTATATACATTTGCTATGTATAGATAGGTTTGCGCCGTCACTGGCGTACCCAGTGGCAGCGTGTAGAAAGCTTGCTAGAGGGGCACTCGTCTCGGGGCCGAAACGCTCGCAGGACTCGGGCTCCACGTTCAGTTGTTGTGGATCAGGACTGTGAACGTCTGGAACGACCAGGAGAGAGCGGAAGATTCCGGTCATTTCGTTGGGGCGGCCGACGTCTGTTGCGGGCCAGCGGAGGCGGCCTGCTGGTGGTGCGTCGTCACCTGGGTGATAGTCGTCTGCTGCCTGATCTGCTGGATGTTGCTCGCTGCCGCGCACGGCGGGGCAGGGGCAATCTTGACGGGCTTCGATCGCTGGTGGCCAACGGCAGTCTGCTGCTGGCGGCCGCGATTTCGGTTCTTCGAAGACACCGGAGTCGCTGGCTGCGATGTCGTCGTCGACATTCGGTCCAGCTCAGCCATAGCCTCCTGGATGGCTCGTTCCAGCTGCGAATTTAATTTTCTGCTCCTGGGAACAATAAAACTTTGTTAGTCCTTCATCGATCCGTAAACAGCATGCAAGAAAGGATTATTTCTGCAAAAATTCGTGAAGGTAAAATTCAACAAAAACCGAGAATTGGCCAATGGAACTATTAAAAATAATTAGAAAAGCAAACAAAATTGCTTCCAGTTGATTAGCAGCCGCCGGTTTGGGGGCGCCAATCAAATGTGTCCGTAAAATGAGGAAAAGCTTTCGATTTTTTTATATTTACTTATAACCAAATGCAGAAATGAAATGCCTAAATTTTTTAAAGAAAAGAAATTCTTATCTTCTAAGGATTCTCACTTTCTCGTGTCCTTTTGAGCTTTGTGGTGCGCCTCCAAGCCTTCTGAGAGACTCTTGAGTGAATTAATGGCGACCAGTTCAACATTGGGCCGGCCCCCGGGCCCGAACCACTGCACCCAGGTGGAATCAGAAGGCGTACAGATGCCTTCGGGCGGGCTAAGAATTTTACCCGGCCAGGCTGGATGACCGCGGGCGGCACCCCACACCAATTCACCAATGCTAAACGATGGCTGTTGAGCCCCACAGCCGCCAGCGCCTCCGCCACCGGACATGCTACCGCCGCCTGATGAGGTTGTTGATGTGGCCGAGGCTGTTGGTGAGTTCGTTGGTGACTCTATTGTCAGAAAATTCGATTCGATTGGTTTTTGGCTAGCTCTTTTCAATTAACTTTTACTTAACTTTGGACTACAAACTAATATGAGTTTTATGAGTGTTTAGTGTTCTTAATCTAGCTGCTGAGCGAATGATAGGGCGGACAATGACATTGATGAACTGGAGGAAGCGACAAGCCGACACCTTACTGGACGAAGGAGAGAGGCGGAAGAGTGGGCCGATTTCGCGCCTTGACCAGGGTTAGATGAGTTTCGATTAAATGTTAGTAGAACAGCTTATTTTGATATACTACAGTTCTATTTACAAAGTCACCTCGAAACACAATTAGAAAAACAACAAATGAAAGACCCAACTCAAATTCCTGTAAAGCAAAAACAATTGGACTTAACGATCGACCACTTGAGAATGAAGAGAAAAAAAACACTTTACAGAAAACTCTCCTTCTGCCTTTAGAAGCAATAAAGAACCGAATTTCAGATGTTAAACCAAGTGCTCGCAATGAAGTAGAATCTGGCTAGAATCTCCATAGTCCAACCAACTATCTAACACTTGTGTCTACTTTGCTGAAACTTCTGATCGACGGAAGTTCACAAAACAGAGCTCGGAAATTCCATAGATTGCAGTTTAAACTTATGTACACTGGAGTGAAGGCAGTAAGGGTGGAGCTGACGTAGCCATCGTCATCGTATTCATGCCGTGAATGTTGCGTTTATTTGTGTACATTTTCATTTACATTTCAAAATGCTGCATTACGTTAGTAAATTAAACAAGGGAAAAAATGAGAAATCAATAAGGATTATATCGGATAATTTTTAAAATAATAATAAATAGCTATGAAATCCCAAGCAATGGCTTAACCCCTGGCGGGTACGCAGGAAGCAATGAATCTGGATTTTAAATTATACTCGTAAATATGTGGGAATGTAATTGCTCATTTTGATAGTGTTAATATTTAGTTTAATTTCATGTTTTTCCTAGATATAATACTAAAACAAAAATCATCTTCCTTGTCTATTAAAAATACGCGAAAAAAAATAAAGTTAATTTCTCGCAAATATCATTTTTCCTTCTTTTATCTTATTTTGGTCGTGAAAAGCCAACAGTTTTTGAACTTTAGTTTCGTAAATCAAATAAAACATGAATAACAAATTTCTTTATACATGAAGGAACTTAAGCTTAAAACGACCAGTTAACTACTGAGTAAAATGATGATAAATGCAAAAGCAAAAAGCGAAAATTATGTTGAATAAGACTCAATTAAATAAAATATAGCAGCAGTTTCCAGAGTGTTGTCCTTTGTCTACTAAGCTAATTTTCAAAAAGATTGATTAAAATTCAATTATAGGACAATTCATTATAGGACTTATGCGAGCTTCTGCATCACTTCATTAGTAATATTGTGAAATTAAATTTAAATTCTTTTGATTCCGCGAATGTCGTAATATATCCCTTACTGATGAAAAACTACTTCAATCACAAAAACTCCTTAAAATATCTCTTAAAAGTGGTCAGTTATAATGTTAAACTTTTATATTTAACGCAAATGCTATTTTGTTCAAAATAACTTCTATATTAAATTTTCTGTTTTCTGCTTCCGTGATTTATTATATGCTTTAATTTACAACAAAGCTGAATCATTTTCCATTCAAAAAATCCTTTCACAGTTTTACATCAGGCATAAAATATCCGAATTTTATTCAGAATCCTTCTGCCCCGCTTAACCTTTTGTGTGAAAACCAAGAAAATTTACTAGAACGATTCCGACAAGAAACGAAATCCCTTATTAGTCCTGTTCCCATTAATTACGAAATGTATGCAGTTAGCCAATTCCGTGAATAAAAGGAAAAATAAGCAGCAACATGCAAAGTTCAGGTAAAGAGTAAGTACCAGCACAACACATTAAATACGTGAAGATGAGATGGAGATGGTGATGACCTAGCCTGGAGAAATGTAAAATGTTCGACATACTACGTACCATGCGAATCAGGTTTTATTTGGGTGCTCGTCTCTGGTGTTGTGCTACTACTAAACTGCGTTGGCGTCTCAATTTTACGAATTTTGGCATCTGATGGCTTATAAACATTAACTTGATATGATACACCTGCAATGAGAATTTGTTTATGCCGCTGGCATGAATTTTGCTAACTCCCACAGACTACATACTTCCACTCCTTTCGCAATCCGTTGTTGTAGGTGACTGGGCACTATCAGCGATCGCGGGGGACACAACTGAATCCGGCTCCGAACTAGATACACATTGAACCTGGAAAAATTATGCACGTTTAGAATAATGTAAATAAGTGAAACTTCACAGACTTAGTTTTTTCTAATATGTATATTCCTAATTATACCATTATTTGAAATTCCAAAATTTTCAGATTCTACTTACCATATCACTACCGCCACTTTTCTCGCTAGGAGGTCTCTCAGGACTTCTAGGACTATGAGTGGTGGTATCCGGTGGACTAGCAGTATTTTGACTCTGCAGACTGCTGTCTGTTGAAGTATCCGAACTGTTGCTGTTCGTTATTATGGCTGGCTGCTGTTGGACAATCGCCGTATTCTGTTGGACAAAGGTTGCTGTCCCCGAGTTCGACTGAGGCACGACCAGACCCACGGGGGTGCTGTAAATTTGTCCAAGCGGGCTGACTTGGCTACTGCCTCCAACAATGAACTGTTGACCACCAGCATTCGGTGAAAGGAAGTTCTTGTTCTGAGGACTAGGAGCTCGCAGTACCATTCCTTGAGGCGCGATTAGGCCGCCGCAAGGTCCTACATTCTGTATCTGAACTAAGGTGGTTTCGGGCGTCACTACTAATCCTGCTGGCACCAGCAACTGCTGACCGATCAGATTCACAGGTTGGATGATTTGGCCGTTCTGGAAGAGGATTTGCTGTTGTGGTTGGGTGCTTTGGGTGTTCTTGTTCACAACAATTCCCTGTATGCCCGGGCTGATCTGAAAACCTTGTGATGAATATTGCGGTGTAATCTGGACCATAGTGCCCTGCGGATTTCCAGGCTGAGCCACGTTTGTAGTTGGAGACTGCTGTGGAGATAGACTTGAAGGCGTAGACGGGGATGAACTTGCACTGCTCTTCCTCTTCTTAGCTTTTCGTTTTGAATCGGGGGATGTAAGAATAATCTGCCGCTGCTGATGAGCCTGCAGGTAGGCATTGCCATTCTCCTGGTTGACGATTTGTCCAACCACCTGACCATCCACCGTAGCCGTGGCAAAGTTCGGTTGGATCACGTAGCCGTTGGGCAGGGTGTTCAGTACCACCGTCTGCTGCCCAATAATGCCGCCTCCACTGGCCGACAGGACGTTGTTTGAGTTTCCCAGAACCTGGTTGTTTATAACACCTGACTGATTGGTGATGATGTTTTGATTATTCAGAACTTTGGGCCCGGTGCCGGCGGTCATGATGCTGGAGCCCGTGGAATTTTGCATTATATTAGTGGCATTCGCGGCTATCAGATTCTGTCCATTCTGTTGGATCAGATTCGAGTTGTTCAGAATTAAGGGCTGCATGTTACCCGCCGAGTTGACAATGAAATTAGAGCTATTACTAGTAATCAGATTATTCGGCGACTGTATGATGTTCTGTCCACCCTGGACAATGTTGGAATTCTGGATGACGAGCCCATTCCCAGAATTCTGTATGATGTTGGACGCATTTGACTGGTTGCTCAGAACATCGACACTGTTGCCAATCAGTTGGGAATTATTGACAACCGAGTTCTGCTGATTTATGAGCACGTTCGGTTGATTATTCATAACGAGATTACTTCCAGCGGGGTTGTTAATAATCACCTGGTTCGATGATTTATTCGACTGCGCCGGGACCACTATAAGCTGCCCGGTCGAGGTCATAATCAACTGATTGCTTGGCTCCCTTACGACTGGCTGAATTTGAATTCCCGATGCCGAAATCACATTGCTTGTGGTTAGCTTTTGGGGCTGCTGCGGATGCTGCTGCTGTTGCTGGGGTTGCTGCTGCTGGTGAATCTCATTGTTCGACTCAATAAGATTCATAGAAATCTTGTCATTGACCGATGTGGTCGCCGTGATGGTCTTTCCGGCAGTCACAGACGTAATGGTATTACGTCCCGACGTTTGGGACGTCGCAAAAATTCCCTGGTGGGGCTTTGCTTGCGTTGAGTTCGTAGGACGCGGCGAAACAACTTTTGCATTTGTAGAAGACTCCGGAGATTCTGCAGGCAGCGGACAAGGATGGGGACTTTGATTGCTCGTCGAAATAGCTCCGACTTGAGGAGGTCCTTTACAATCAGGATTATTCCTCCCCTCAGGAGTGCATCTATTTGTCGCGGTACTGGAAGAAATCGGAGACTCTTGAGATGTAGCTACTAGTATCTGACCGGTCGACTGGACCTTTTGTTCGGATACATTCTGGATGTATTGGTATTCTGGAGGTCCTTTGCCCAAGGATTTCTGTAATTGCTGATTCTGTCGGAACAGAATGTTCTGCTGCTGGATCTGCTGTTGGAGCTGTATTTGCTGCTGAGGCTTTAAGGTGGCCATACTATCACAGTTTTGTTCAACTTGTACCATTCCGTTGGGAAAGTGCGTCACCGTCTGGCCACCAATTGTGGTCGTCGTTGGTTGGGACATGCTCCTCGTCCGGCCACCGAACTGCTGCTCCTCACACGCGTAACCTCTCACCATCGGACTGCTTTTGTCTACTATTACTTGCTGACTAGAAGGAACATTAGCAATCACCTGTTGGGGCACAGGCTGCATCTGGGAGTGCTGTTTGGGATGCATGTCCATAGTTCCAGGATTGGACGCTATAATACCGGCCTGTTGGCCGTACATAAAGTTCGAAGGTGGCACTGACATGTGTTGGTCGGAAGCTGGATGCTGTGTGTGATAAGTCTGCATGCCGCTCGTATAAGATCTAGCTGTTCCTGGGGAATCTACCTTCACGTGATCCACCTTGATTTCTTGGTAAATATTTTGATTCTGTTGCATCACAGGCATCCCTTGTTCGGTTTTGATCTGCTGCTGAGCCCCCTTAGGCGCTCCAGAGCGTGGACACAACTCAGGCTCAACAGACTCATATCCCGTGTCGTTTAGATCAGGACTTTGGACCACGTTCATCATGGAATTATGCAATATGGCGGTTTGGTGATCCATGTACCCCGTAGGATCATCTTTGAAATTCGGCTTTTTCTTACTAGTCACGGGTGACCGCGTCTTAATAAATCTACTCTGCACTTGTTCCTGCTGCCACGGCGGCGTTTGAGTTTGACCTTGTAATGACGGATTCCCGGCAGACTGGCATAGGTGCGCCTGAGGCAACGGGGGTACTCGTTCATTGCCAGCTGCGTATAATTGGCCAGTATGCGGCGCCGCAGTAGCGGCCTGATTCTGCTGAGAAATCTGTTGCTGATTGCTTTGCAACAGCGAAGAATTCTTCCGCCACGGAGGCGTCTTAGACAGTGTCACCGAACCGATCTGCTTCTCATTCTCAGCCTTTAGCAAGCCTCCGTCCTGATCAGAATGCTGCTGGGACGACTTTTGAACTTGAGCAGAATGGAATGCAACATTTGAAATTCCCTGCTGCTGCTGGTTAGAATTAGAATTCACTAATTGGGGCGCCATCATCTGCGTCGCTCGTCCGTTGTTCCCCATCACCTGACTAGTTTGCATAACATTCCCCGAATAGACCGCAACCGAATTACACTGCGGCACTGGAGATGTTATTATTTTTCCTGACATGTCGTTAAATTTGCGTCGTTTCACCTCTGAAATTATAATTAAAGAGGAAATTAAAAAAGGGACGTTACGAAAAAACAACGCACTTCCTCATGCCGCCGTGTGTGGATCCGTGGCGCTCGCGGCATGAAGGTGAGTAATAAAAGGGCAGCGGCAGCGTTTACACTCAGGCGTGTACGAGTCGCACACGAGCCGCGCGACAGAAAATCAATTAAATTCCAGATAAAATCTCATGCGACCGAATGTAATCTGCACGTATAATCGTAATTAACCATGTATGCAAATTGCAGTACGGACGGGAGTGTAGGCCAGCACCCGCTGCTGTCGGCAAAAATTTAATTTATGCCTAAAATAAACGTGATCAAGTCCGGAAATATGCGCTTATGCGGTTAAAGCCGAAATTTGAAAATTATTTGCTTGGCGGTTATGAAACACAACTGACTCCCAATTGCCTCGCGGCCAGTTTAATTGTCCAAAACCCTTTTCGTTTTGACTCGTATCGGCTTTAAGATCGAGAATTATCGCCACTTTAATTGACAGAAATTAATTCGTTAAATAATTAACGAAGTGAACTAAAACTACAGGTAACTAAAAAGGACTGAAAATATGGCAATTAAATAAATGCTGATGTATTTGCCCTTCTCATATTTGTACATGAAAAATATTCGAAAAAGAATGCTATTTATAAAATGTAATTACTTTTAAGAGATTCTTGCAAAATAAATTCCACGACGCAATAAATTGCATATCTTTCTTCACAGCATATCTTTTTACTTAAACCAAAAGTGCAAAGTTCACAAAAAAGGAACGCATACGCAATATCAGTTATTGAATTTCAATTACACTATTTTAAATAAATGATTGCTATTTCGAAAGTGGACCACAGGAAAAAAATTGAGTCCTCATTCACTAAACATTTAACAAGCATTTGTTCAATAAAGCGCATAAATAAACTCAAATACTTTCCCAAAAACGATGTTTCTTTTCTTTTATTTTAACATACCAAATCTAGTAAATACATAATTATTCACACTGTTCGATGACTTTTAGATAATTAATTTAAAACACGAACTATATATTTGTTTTGTTATCAGTCCTTAGTTATTATAAATTTTGAAAAATATATGATAATAAAATATATGATAAGTATAAAATTGGATTATTATTATTATTAGTTATTTGAATTTTGAATTTTTAAACAATATATTTCCAAAAATTATAAAAATATTGAAATTTTTAAAAACTTGAAATAAACATTTCTAAAGATAATTGAATTATATAAGCATGGAAAATATATACTAAAACATACCTTTTTAAATATTTAAAAACTGATTCAATAATGAGAGTAACTATATAAAATATGAAACCTTAATTTGAAAGTGCATAAAAAATTGAACAATTATATAATTTTTATGTAGGATAAAATCGTCCTAAGCTTAACCCCGTGCAAATAAGTGATCTAAGCAAAAATCTGCTAAAATCAGTACAACTTCCAGATTCATATGAACTATCACGTACTTACTATACTTACGGCACAATCTACTGTTTTTAACTAACTGAGAAACAACGAATGAAGAAAATTAATTGAGATACAATAACTTGTACAAATATTACAATTACATATTATTACTTCTAGACATACTTTACATTTGTTTAGTAGAGTCGTTTTTCCATCACGGCTCTATATATAAATATACTTAAACCTCGGATACTGGAAACGACATTGCAATACTTTTAGTGACTTTCGAGATTAATCCAAATACTGCGCACCATAAGGGACAAAGTAGGGACCCAATTTTCTAACTTCTGCTTTTTATTTTCTTGTCTTTCTAAGTTTTGCAATACTGCTCCAGCTATAAATAATTTTAGTAAAAAACATCGGGTATTAGTTTCTGCATATCTTTACATTAAAACCATAATACTTGAATTATACGTATGTTGTTGACCATAGTTTAGATGAGTTTTAACAAAATTGTCTGGATCCATCAAACCCTGCCTAGGAATGGTGCAAAATATTCATAGAATTGCAATTTATCGAAAATTCGCCGGAACCAAAACTACCTATGGTTCAATCCAGTACCAATGCAAAGCAATAGGCCGTAGCCAGTACTTTTTATATTTTCAGTTTTAATTGACATTCGGCTCTCAATACCCTTCCTGCGAATAGCGTGAGTAGAGTCCTTCAGGATTTCAAAAGGGAGCCAAAACCCGGCTATTGTTTTACATTTTTACATATAAGAGACGCCGACGTCGTTATCGGCTTTATGGTTGGAAAACGCAATATGCGAACTGCACCCCGCAATTGCCGGCGTTCATGGCAGTCCACAATGAAATCACCCATCCATAGAATGGAGTCAGCACTGGATATATTCTGGCCCATAGTCCGTGCTAGGATCAGCGAATTGTGCCGTCGTCATCGTCGTCGTCGCGGAACCAACAACCTGAACGGGGTGAAAATGAAAAATATTTTCAAGGTTCTTTTCACTGCGGCCGCGGCCAGAGAGCGCTGCGAAAATTTTTATAAAACCAGCAGGTATGTGTGCAATGCCAGAAATATATTTCAGCTCCTCCACTCGGACCCGGCGAAGGAAAAATGCATATCAAAGTTGTTTTTTTTCGTCCGTTTTTGTGGAAAACGAAATGCAGTCCCTCACGTTCGCGACGTGTCGCGGCCTCTGCACTCCTGCTACAAGCGATAAATTTGAATAAATGCAGTTTTTATTTACGCAAGATGTGAAACACTGAAAAACGGGTGAGTGAAAGGCCATTTCAATTTCAAATTCGCTTTGTGCAGACGTCTAATAAAAATTAGGCCGCTAATGTATTCCACAAATCCGAAATATTTCGCCGTCAGGTCGACCAGGAACGCAGGGGATACGAAATTTATTCACGTCTTGATTGCAGGTGCCAGGAACAAGTCCCGGTCAAATTATACGTCCATGATGGACTGTTACAACTGAAATTATCAATCTCGAATTCATAAGTAGGCACGGCGCGACCTGGACGGGAGGGACAGCCTTTCGAGGGTCATGCACCGGCAGGAGTCGAGCTTGACAAGAAAATTACAGAGATAAGACACGTGTAATGAAAGAAAGCCAGACACTACCTGGAATTCGTATCGCTTTTCCGAACGACAGGTATGAATCTAGAATCTACTGATTCAAATTTACAAGGGTCGGACGAGAATTCCCTGATTCACAAAAACACATACATTTCTGCTTTTAAATCGATTACATGCTTTAATATAACCCTTTTGGGCTTAATTTATTTACCTTCTGTCCATGTTCCAATAAAAGTTATAGCTTTATTATGCAATGCAAAGATGCCCAATGTTTTTGAAGGGCTTTTAAATTTGAACACATATCGTCAAAATATTTAGAAATATCGACGGGTCCTAGGTACCTAGGCTTGTACAGACTGAATCTCAAGATAAAATATTTAATCAGAAGAAGTTATATTATACTTTAAATATTTTGAAGGTGTAATTTTCGATAAAAAGTCTAAGATAAGAATGTAACTTATTTTTGAAATGATAATGAACGTCTACAAATACTTCGGATGTAGTTCAAATAAAATTAAAATCATACTGCAACCTACAAAGGCGAATATAACTACTTTTTTTAAATTGTTTGTAAGAAATGTGAAAGTGGAGACAAATAGAAGGAAATATTAATTTCAGCATGCATGGGAAAAAGGAAAGTTTTTTTCTTGGAAATGGAGCCACGTTAAATCAAAAATTTTAAATATTCGTGTTTGTGGGATTGTTGGTGACATAGTCTACTAAGAAATATGAATAATGTTTTGAAGATAGACGAATTTCTAGAGAAATGGAACTGATAAACACTCATGCATTAATATCAACAGATAGATAGACATTTTTATCTACCACTGGGAATCTTATTAAGTTATTTTTTCTTCCTAATCACGTTCATTTAGCCGCAGCCAGGCAATGATTTTATGATGAAAATTTTGCTATTTATATTATAAACACGTTTGCTTGCTTGCGATTTATTATCCATTAACACGGTTTTCACTTAGCCGAACAGAAAATTCTGAAAGGCACTTATTTTAAACTCCATTTCACGTAGTGTTTTCTTAATATTATAAATATATTTTAATTTCAATAAGAAGCATTTAATTTTACAGTACAAATATACAAAACATAGGGAGGTTTTCTTAATAACCATGCATTTTCTTTTAGAATTATCCAAAAATATCGTTTTAATTTTAATGAAATTAACGAAAAATTTAATGTAGACAAATTGTTTCTAAATAATTAATACATTTTGTATTTATTATGTCGATTGGTCGTGAAAATTATCTGATCATACGGTGCAAGAAATTTAGTACAAAACGATCGGCATTCAATTGCCAACCGAACTTGGCCATTGCTTTGAAAAAATAGTGATTCCAGCTAAAAAGAAAATAAATATTTTCCGGTTGAAATTCTTCTCAAATTAACATGCTATTGGTTTAGTTTTATGAACTATAAAAATCTATGCGATCAATTATATTCAATTCTTGCAGTATGAGCACGTTCACTGAAATCTAGAGCCCATCAAAACCATCCAATACAACGCGAGAGAAAACGGTCCAAGTATTGCTATGCTGATATCGTGTCGCTTTCAACTGCATAATTGCCAATTTCTTTCGGCATGTTACAACATAGGAACATGCCGACATAAAAGCATGCGTGATTTACAAGTTAATATGTGAATTATGACCCATTCCGGAATTCCAGCTCGAGTGCATTGAGCTCGTTTAAATAAACGGGAGAGCAATTAAAAATAATTTCAAGTCCGTAGTTCATGTCCACGTAATAATAATGAAATGAAACTCATCCGTTAAACATGGCTAATGTCTGAAAACATTAAAAATTTCATTAAAAATCCACAGTGAATTGGACGACCCTTTTCGTCCCCCCGCTGGACTCAAAGGGTAGATCATTCCACGGCCATATTGTCACCCTAAATGATATTTTACCTGTCATGCTCTCGTCCAGTTCATTACTCAAAACGAATTGGAAATTTTAAACGGTCCGAGCCGTCGTCTATTAATTAATGAAGCTGCACGACACTGCGAGTCACCGGTATCAGTAAAGCCTCTGAAATTTAATTGTCCATAATTGCTATTAATTTTCGCAAATTGCTATAATCTGTTACTGCGCCCCTACCGGCCCATCCCCCGGTCAGTCTGTGTACTAAGCACAAGAGCACCCCGGACGACCGGGCCCACAGACCTAGCCTTGCCCGGCGACGGCCAAAAGAGGACAGGGTTGGGCCATCATCCGTAGTCCATACGCACAGGAGGAGCATTGTCCCAATCGTCCCGGGTCCCTGATCCCAGCTCCGGTTTGCCTGACTAAATGGGCGAATTGCGTTTACGTAGCTCCATCATTTTCTGCAAGGCAAGTCGTCTACGTCTAGAGTCTAGATTCATTTATAGAGTGCGAATGCACAGGGAGTCGTAAGCCCCAACTACAATGTTGACAATGGCAGTGCATAAATTACAACTGCTGCTGCAATTTGCATGTCTGTTAGGTCTATCGAGTCTGTCGGGTTTGTCCCTGAAAATAGGACCTCCTGGCTCTGGCTATGAATAAATAGGAAGCCAAGTTAGCCAAGTAATCTTCCATACCCTGTCCAACTCTTATACCCTGTCTGTGTCCTGCGTTGTTGCGGTGGCGTCGGCGACGGTCGAATAAGTACAGAAAATTAAATGCTTACGTCGTAATTACAGGGTGTCAATGAAATGCACATAGATGACATTAAATTCAATTGGTGTATACAAGCCATTCAAATCCGTTTGGTAATCCCTCAAGAACGGAAAGTATGTGCTACCAATTTTGGGATTGTAATTGAATTCCCACCCAATCGCACTATGGAAAAAGCCTATAGACAAAACAATCGATAGAATTCTTCTAAATGGGAAGAAAATTTCATTCTTGTAGACGTAACGTGTTAAACACTACTTGTTTTATAGTTTACGTTTTATAGTCCCCAAATTGTTTTCATTTCACAATGAGCCCATATTATCCGAATTTTTGGGATTATACAATATGAACAAAAAATCTTTATGTCTTTAAGTAAAAGACAGATAATTCTTTACACGCACACTAGACTTATATTTATTTTTGAATACTATTGTATAAGTTTATTAGCCCTACGACGTCAAATTAAATTTATCATTAGAAACGTAAAAATATGATACCAGCATCCATACATGAGCAAATCCCCTAACCGCCTACATTTTAAGTTCATCTATCAACTATCAAATACGACCGATTTCATTAAAATTTCGAATGTATTTTTGGCTTGATACATCACTAAATATATAAACGAAAAAGTAGGTCAGTAGACAATAAAATATTGTCTATACTGTAATCAGACCCTTAAGTTAAACATCCGAAAAAATAGAACCCAAAATTGGTTTATTGGATTTTCTATGATGAAGTAGCATAAAAGCAATCAAATCCACAAACAGATAACAAATCGACAAATGCTTGTTTAAACTGCACACTGCGGAAAGACTACATCATTATGTTTTTCATGTTTTATCATTTCAATGTACACATAGACTCGGTTACAGTCTTATAATTTATTTTTGCTATGGTGATTAAGATTTAATCATGACAATTAAATTTCATTTGTTTTATATTAGCTAGCCTTAGATACCCATTTAGATGCTTCTCAAACAAATAAAATGTGTTGCTTATTTTGGAATTAGTATAAGCGGAAAATTCGAAGGTAAATAATTTAAAAAGAATATACCTTCCATCATCCATGAGAAATATTTTTCCATCATTTTCAAACGATTTGTGAAGTTTTTGTATAACTAAAAATATTGCTCAATAAAATAAATCAAAATTAAATTCAAAGCTAAAAAAGACATAAAAGGCAATTATTTCTAAAATATTTGCTTAGCTCTATTGCTACTCCTAATTCTAGAGCATGAATTTGAACCTAAGGTCAGTCTCATAATTCATAACGTTGATTCCTCAACAACAAATTAATTCTCAGAATAGAGCATTTCGTCTTATCACTTGTTTGTTGCAAATTAATCAAGACATTGTATATATTCTATAATTAATTTTGAAATAGCTTACTTATCTCGAATTGGCTGTTCCATTTTTGTTCAATAAACGTTTATAAATTCATTTTTTAAGGGAAATTCAATCATGATACGTTCCTCATGACGGACGAATGATTGACATTATTAAGAAACCCAAAAATCGTAACTCATTCCATGCCCGAAGTTGAATAACCCTTTGTCAGAAGTAGTCCCCCAACAAGGCCCATCCGTCAATTTCATGAGCCGGCCCCACTTTCAACTGCTTCTGGATCGCCCACTCGTCTTCAGCGATGGAGTCCCAGAACCGAGATCCCAGATCCCGGATCCTCCCTGTCCAAGTTACAAATTAAAATCGTAAATGGACGAGCACAATGCCCGGAAAACTTGCAGCCGAAAATTCAATTAACTTTTTTGGTTTGTGCGCCGCGTGTCGCTGAGACTGTGTCCGCGTGGCAAGCATGAAGTCTGGAGATGAAGAAGAAACAAAGAAACTTTTTCCCCCGATGACATCAAATTTATTTTAATTATACGGCAAAGCCGTTCCCGGCTCGTCCCGCGCCCTGTCGAGAATTTTGGATTTTAACACATCTGACGGCCACAAATGAGGGAGGTGCTCCAAAACCAAGCGAAGTGCGAAATATTCGCGGTTCGCTGTATGAACTTCGTATGCAAATTAAGCTAATTAGACACTAGAGTTCTGCGTAGTTTGGTGGAGCCAGGTAGAGCTTTCGCGTTAGCAGGTAAACTTTGCTCACTACCGTGTCAATCCTTCGAATAGACATAGTCAAATTTCACGACATTGGCGCGACATTGTTTAACTTTGAACACTTATGAAAATATAAAAATTTTTTATAATATACCGCTGACGTGGACTTACGTTATGTTCTTTGCAGCCTTTTTAAATTATAGCTTAAATATTTTCTTATAGTTCTTTTATTTAATACAAAGTATTAGTTGAAAAAGTAGGGGCATTTTTAACTGACTGCTAATAGTACAAACGTTACAGAAAAACAAATGGCTGTAAACGTGTTCAAAAATCATTTTCAAAACAAAAGCAAGGAAAGCCCAAAATTAAGTGATTTGTAAGTCTAAACTATAGCATACATTACAGAGGTGGGGTGTACCAAAACACAGCTCGTATAATGGAATCGTTCAGGGGGAATTTCACGCTTTCGTGACCTGTCCCTAAGGAGTACCTCTAGCCGATTTAATGAACCAGATAACTGAATGCCACTGCCACAATTACTACACTTTTCAGAGGTTTTCAATAAATTTTAAATTCTCCGGGTTAAATTTTGAAACTATTGTGATCCTTGTAATTGCCCTAAATCTTAGTGAACCGCTGTCTCTTAACGCAATATTCGCGACCACTATGCAAATAAGGTCAATTGCATTCATACTAGAATTGATCGCATAGTCAGGTAAAACTTTCACTTAGACAGGTGAACTGCTTCCCCCATACAAATCCATCCTACACAGCCGAGACCTCAACACGTATCGCTCCTCCGGCGGAACACTCACCTAAGACCTAATGCAATTTTCATATTTAATGCAATTTTCCCACAAAATGGAATTACTTCCTTGTTTCACTTATCCAGTCCACTTGTGTAGAGAAACCATAAAACGCTGGAGAGCACAGAGCCGTCTTCAGATCTCCTGGAAGCGTCTCGTCTCGTGTTCGTGTTCACTTAAGAAACTCAGGTAAACAAAACTTATAATCGCCGGCCGGGAGGGTGATAAAAGCAACCTGATTCATGTAACTCGGAGTTAAACGTTTGCCGTGTTGTATAATTGCATTAACTGTTAACCAGATATATGCAGCCAGTCATATGTGAATGGATTAGACGCGAAAAGGCATCGATCCGCGTTGATAACGCGAACACCAAACGCTGCCGAACGAGCTAGCAGAACTTGCCTACCTTCGCCTAGGCCAGATCCAACTTAGCATACTTTGTACCAGTACCTGAAGCAGGTAACCACAGGGCAGTGTAAAATAATTTCCTGGCATCAATTAGGCGCTCGATAGCAATCACCTGGATGCGAGCGCGGACACGGAACCCGCGAATGGCGCGAATCGCGAACGCGTCCCGCTAAATAGGTTCCGTGGCAAGTACAAATTGGCTAGAAAGTCCAAATTGCCGATGTTATCAGCGGCGGGGTCGCACGGCGGCCAGGACGGCGGCCTAATGCATCATGCTGCAATGATTCCAATTGATTATCCAATTGGTCTGATGGCTGTTGATTGTTAGTGTGTGAACGCCCTCCCTTAACCCTCCCCCCGTGTCTAGATAGACAAACAGACAGACCGTCGAACGAATTCGTGGAAATAGGGAGCTTTTATTGGCTAACGAGGCGTGGTCGGGCTGGCTGTTAATTGATAATAATTTAATTTGTTAAATGGTACCTGCTCAAGTGGCTTAGCAATGCAAATGCGCTTTGCACCGGCTGCATTTTGTAGCTATTTGCAATTTACATCGACCGTGCGGCGGAGAGCGTGCATCGCATGCATCACTTAATAAATGCATTTCCCTCAAATTGCTGCTGCTCCCAGGTTAAGGTCTCTGATTCGATGAGTTAGTTTTTAATTAAACGATTGATTAAGAGCTGCATATTTTAATATTTAGTCAAACTAACATAGCGTTAAGTGGGCCATAAGCCCACTTACAATGTAATTTCGATTTGTAATGGACTCATAAATTAGTCTATGTCAATTTTCGTTTATGTCAAAAACGAAAGTCCACTGTAAGTAACGCACCGGAATCACGAACGTAAGTTAACTCCATGAGAAACGAATTTTATACCAATATTTTACTTCAATTAAATACGTAATAATCTAAAATTATTGAAATAAAAAAGCAAAGCGTCGTAAATCATTTGGCTGTAATAAATTTATAGCGTACAGATCTGAAAACATGGACTGCTTACAAAATCTTGTCTCCAAATTAAAACCACTTCAGAGACCAAAATGTTGTCCCCTCGCTCCTCATATGGCCCCCTTGTGACATATGACCGTTTCGAGAAATAAAACATTTAGTATTAATAAAATACGTAAAATATGTAAAAAAAGACTTCATATTAGCTTAGAAAAATAATCAGAGCGAAATAGAATTTGAGGTTTCTTGCAAAGTATTAAGAAGAATTTACTAAAATACCTACCATGAGAAAATAACACCTGGTATTAAAGTCGAATATTGGTTTTTATTTGTAATTGAGATGCCTGCACAGATTAGCTGCGATAGAAATTCGCCAGAGCCTTGTTTCTTTAAACGGGTTCTACGCGAAAGGTCAGATTGGGGTATTGACGGAATAGGTGATTTGTTTTTAGCCTCTGTTTCAATTTGTTTATACATTTAAACATACTACTACTTTTGCATGCATAGATAACCCGTGCTATTTTGTTAGATTTTGAAATATGAATTATTTATGAAAGCGAAATAATATAAATAACTTGATGCAGGTAGGTATGTTATTTTTATCTTTTCGTGAATGAATTTTCAGTTTTTAATTATATTTTCTATTTATTTTTCCTGATGTTCCACCTAACAAAAATAGATAGATAGTAACCCAAGAAGTCACAATTATCTTTCCACTAGTATGTTTTATGTCATTACTTACATGAGATACGTTTTCTCTATTGTTAAATATTTGATATTCTCTCGTTAAGAGCTTTTGATACCTATCTCAAAGTTACTCGAATTTCAAGGAAAAAAATCCTTTCCCATAAGTGCGCAGTAAAATTATTTAAGAATACACTTTCAAAATTTTCAAAAGAAGAAAAACATCTGTTTCAAGAGACTATACTGCCAATGACGGGATTTCTGAAAAGGTCAATCTATCTAAACTACTACAATCTGTCTAGAAACTATATCACTAAATGGAATTACTCTTGTACTTAATTTTCGCTTCTATTCCCTAACCGTGCATCAACTGTAGACAAGAATAGTATTCAAATGAAATTAAGGTCTTGTACATTGTTTGAAATGTTTTTGCCCACATCTCGCTTGTCATAAGATAAATTCATCACAAATCCTTAAAATACCACACTTACATTTTCGTGCTGCTTCATCCCCCAAAAATGGGGATAAGAAAAATGCATATCTCAAGTTGCCAAAGCTGATAACTTGCAATTGCGCAAATCCCTATGAGGTTGTGTCGGTTCAGTTATTCCTGGGAGTCATGCACCTCTAATAAAAGCCCCGCTGATCGCAAAAAGGACACTTCCGCCGAACGAAGTGCTTATAATGTACATGCTCCCCGCAGCCGCGATCCCACGAACCCTAGACCCACGTACCCAAATGCTTTTACTAAAGAACTAGCTGCACCGAACTGTTCGGAAACGAGTGAATGCATCCCCCCACCTTCAGCTCTTACGAGCGCATTAGACCTTAGCGCGCATTACCCACACCCATCCGCCCTGAACCCGCTGAACCCCCTGAACTCTTAACCCTGCCCATTTCAGTCCTTCTTCTAACTGGATCAAGGTTTGATGCAGATGGAGCACGGTCAGGAGTATGGTCCGGGACCCCGGTTGCCAGGGCGGAACTTTGATACAACTACTGGAAATGAAGTGTACACCATACACTACACTACACTATAAAGTATAGAGCGAGGTCCTTTTCCTCTCCGTTCACCAGAGAAAAAGATAAACTGAAAATTGAAAGGTATTTTACCCGGGGCTGCAACCTAGATCAATATTTAGCGGCGCTGCGGGGCGTCGGGAGCGGTGTTAGCACCGCTTAACGCCCCAACCGAGCCCCATTGTTGGCGGAGTTAGTGGCGCAGGACCCAACGTACTTCGGACTCGTTGAGTTCCTTTGATTACAAAGAAAGCTCAATTTATTCCGAAGGAGATTTCAATTTAAGATTGTGTTGCCATTTTACAGTTTTTCTATAGCTTCCTTCGTTGTTTGAATAAAATTATCCAGGGACGACGGGGGAACAGGGACGAATACGTGCACAGAAGAATGGAAATAAATTCGGAACGGTCTGATATTAGTGCGACTTGAATGATTGGAAAACCTCCAGATGGGAGCCAGAAATAGTGTCTTCTTATATACACTGGGGAATGAGAGTCGAGCAGGTGTATTCAATCTCGAGATAAGACGAAAACACCTTCGCTAAGATTATGTTATATCATTTACAGAGTAATCTCTCAAAAATTGTAAATTTATTGCCACTGCCCTTCATACTACTTTTTTTTAAAGAAAAATCTAGAAACTTAATCTTACCTTTCTGCAGGAGATTCTGTTGGGTTTCAATAAATCTTCGCTGATGCATGCACAGCAGCGTCGATCGTGATGCTAAACCATTGTCCAGAGGTATCTGCAATGGTGTATTAGGAACCTGTAAAGAATTAACACTGCAGTGAGAAAAATACACATTTGACACATTATAACAAATATAAACTCATAATAAAAGCCTTTAACAAAATAGAGTAAAGCCTTTAAAAACCTAAAAGAGTTAATATTAAATTTTGTTGCTTTTCGCCAGGACTGCAGGAGATGAGGCTTGCTTTGGACTGGTTATTTAAGAAATAGAAAATATGTTCAGATATATGTCCAAAGAAATATGTGAGAACCTTCACGGTAGTTAGAATATAACAAAGTTCAAATTAGTGACGGGCTATCTGAGAAAACCCCATGAGTGAGAAGGATTAAAATCAGTACATTCGTGTAAACCTTGTCTACACACAGAATGACGATCATAACACTTCTTTTTGGTTTCGCCATAGTTGAGTAAGAACTAAGACTGCGTCGTCACGCCAAGTTGGCCATGTTAAAACGATTACAAAATAGTGCCTACAAGTATTAATTTAAGTATACGTCAAAAAAATACTCGTGTCCAGCTTTCTACTTTCATGCTATTGAGAAATATTTTACTTCGCTCTAGAAATTAGAATTCCCAGCGACGGGAATGCGGTCTCTACCTGCCACTGGCAGCTTAATCCCGAATCGCATTCCCAGCATATGCTCCTTACGCTGCAAACACTTGCAATTGAGATTCCATTTAATTATTTAAATAGAAACCTAATGAGCAGTGAGCGGGAAAAATTCTTTTAATAACCCGATCCGGACCTGGTTCTGGCTCTAATCCGACAGGAGCGTCCCGTGTCGGCAGGGGGATCGGTACGGGATGATCGGCAGTTCATTAAAAAAAACTAAATAAATAAAGAAGCATGTTTAATTGCATCGGTGCAGCTCGCCGCGGCCAATTATTAGTTCGATGCGTCCACTGTCTCCCCTTGACGACCAATTATTGGAATGCAACCCGTCAGACTACTCGGAGTTCCTCTGCTCCCGACTCAGCCGGAATCGCGTCCAGAACAGAAATTTTGCCCTTTTTGTACTCTTGCGAATTGTCTGGGGCCGAAGCAGGTGTTCGCCGGGCTCAGTTCAGGAATTCTTCCCGGCGGGTAGATCCTTTTGTTACTTTTCTGGAATTGATAAAAATCACTAATTGCTCCGGAAAGCGCATGTCTGCTCAAGAGGAATTAATTCATTCCCATTGGGCACCTTGGTGCATTCGTTGCGTGTCGTTTGCGTCTTTCTTTTGTCCTCTGCAATTCTTCCATCAGTGTTGAATATGAATTACAACTCTTTGATATGTCAGCATTAATAAAACTCTACCACTTGAGCAAGAAAATAAAGTCTGGGAAAATTTGCTTTCTTATTAAGTGAGGATGGGTTGGATTGGTCTATTTAAAATTTAAAGTAGGATACTTTGTAACATGTTTACTGAGAAGGAAATTACGTTTAGAATTACAATAACAAATTATATGAAAACATCGTAAGACTTATTTTTTCTTGAAACAGCACAATCACTCCGAGTAAAAAAGAAAAATGAGACAAAAATCCTATTAAACATATTCCATTTTTCTTAGTGCTCATATGAAACTATACACGGAACAAATGAACGTTTATCTACTTTGTGTATTTAAATTAAATAATTTGTAAAATGAAAACTTATTGACGATACTAAGATGACTCACTGAAAAACTTAGAAGATCTGCTATTATACAGATTTTTTTGTTAGGACTGTGAAAGTATTTTCTTCCCAAAAACAACTCGTACTTGTACGACGCTTCTCCCGCAGTTGAGGTTAACTAAAGAGTAAAAGTTGTTTTTATCGCAATTATTCTTCCTTAATTAAGAAATCGTAAGAACCCCCGGTAATAGTGTTTCAAAAAGCGAAAATGTGGAAAAAATAAAACACGGTCGTGTAATTACCATAGCGAACAAATTGGGTCCTTTGCGGAGTGTGCTTGGTTGCAACGGATCGCAGTCGTGAAAGCACAAAAACAAGAGTCTGGCACACAATTCGAGGCAAAAGATAAAACGATTAAATTTCTGCATGCCGTCACGAAACGGGGCAGAACTCGAACTCTCGAGCCAACCAAGAAATTGGCCAAGAGACTGGCCAAGAAAATAAGTCCAAGTAGTCGCCGATATGTGCGATTATATTTTGCAGGTCTCTCCTTAATTATCGCAGTCATGCATCTGTCAAGCAATCGGGCGGCTGGCCTGGCCAGGATTAGCCATCAGGACGGGCGCGGACGCTCAAAGGAGTGGTAATTTAATCAAACGGAAGGTAACTGACAGGTATGTAATTTTCACATACACACGGCTCGCCCTAAGATGGGCAACAACTTGATCTTGGAAAACCGCAACGCGATTGCGAGTGGTCGCCGTATCCTGCGATACGCGCTTTCTTCTAAGCAAATTGCGCAGGTCTTCCGCGCGGAGTTGGGATGCGCGAGTGCATTCCCTTTGTTCGAACGCCTGCCACATTCGTGGATGATTTATTACTTGAGTGATTGCGAGGAATTGCGACCGGATAAAACGCGGGACGCTGCATTGAGCCCGTGAACGCAACGAAGCCATAATTAATCTTTCTTGTGTAAACTGTAAAGTTGCGGTCAGCCTAGGAGCCGTCAAGGGACTTAGAGCATGGAGTGCCACAGGACGCCCAGTTTCCTACTTGCTTAATAAAAATTGGAACAATTGAAAATTTATGATGCGTTTCTTCGTGCCCTAATAAGACCGCATGGCCGCCGTCGTCGCCAGGGGCATGGTAGGGTGTAAGTAAAGTAAACATGGCTAACTGGCCGAAGAATGAATTATCGACAAGACCTCTGTGCCCCCAAGACGGTGTAGAGAAAATCGAGTGTAGAAGAAATCGTGAATTCTCGCCCAGGCCGTTTGGTAAGTGTCACGGTACTCTTACCGAACAAATTGAGCCCTCTGCGGAGCGGTGTGTGTCGAAAGTTCATAACGCTGTACCGCGGCAATGGGAATCAGCCGCTAGTCACGACCAACGATTTCTTATGGATTTCCTCTGGACGGCTAAGAGGCCGCGCGGTCGCGGGTCGTCGCCGTGCCGCGATGAAATCTACGACAAAATCCCATTTGTTAGCATGTCAGTCCTGGTGAATCGTGAAGTGATACAAGTGGAGACATTGTGTGCTCGCTTGACGTTTGTTTGCTTATAGAAAGTTAGAAACGAAAACGAGGTCAGCCATAAAGCCTTCGGGAGGTTGACGGCTTCGATCGGGCGATCCGCGTGGAAATTAAACGCGAGTGCGCGATCAAGTCACGGCGGTGATCGCCGCGATCGGCTGGCAATTAATGCGCAAAGAAACAGACAGACACAGACATGATGTGATGCCCTTTCAGCAATGCTGAAATGCCAACCGTGGCTGATTTCATTTCAGATGGAGATGAAATGTGGCGGAGGTTTGTTTCTTATTGACGTTGTATGAAAACACCACGATCAGATATCACCGGCGTAGAGACTATCCGCGAAAGGAGGACAGTCTGTACGCTTAAACTGTGCCGAATGAATACCTGCACAAATATTCATAATATTCATTGCTGTAGAACTAACGAAAACTATCAGTATTAACAACTTGTTAACAAGTTGTTAAAGACGTATTTTATCAAATATAAATTCTAACGTTACACATTACTATTAATAATTCTATATCCCCTTTCTAAAACTGTTACTTAAAACTTTTCACGTGCACATATTTATTTTTAAAAACAGCGTGAACTAATTTAACTAAAAGAAACTTTCTTTCTGATACACATATGTTCGCTTTAAAATTAAACGAATCGGCCGCGGCAAACCAAGTGTTCTTATATTTTTATTGTTTTAAGCAAATAGATTAACGAGAAATTAAATCGCATTTTCAAAACTTTGTATACACGATACAGTTTACTTGTACTTAGGTGTATCCAAACGATTTGGGGCTTCTGGCTATACCGTTTTATGCAAAGAAATCTTAATGATTCTATTTTACAGCATAAAGTCCTCACAATTTAATTAGTTTCTATATGTCTTATAGATACATATATCATGTTAATCCAAATATTTTTATTAGTTTATTATACCACGTATCTTTTCGGGATCTTCTAGAGCGAATCAATATACGCACCTAATAGAACTAAAAAGTTAAACCCGTTCTCCGAGTGATTTTTCCCAAACTAATGGGCAAAAAATTCAAAAACTATTCATTCGAACGATTCTCTCACGAAAATAAATTTAATAAACGCGACTATTTATTACTTTTTTATTAATCTAAGAAACCATGTTCAATTCTTATAGTAGTAAGAACAAATTATAATGGCATGACTAATTTTCTTAAGGAATCAGATATGGAATAATATGCAATTAGTATTCAATTTCCTTTTTATCTAAAATTCAACCACCTTTACGATGGAATTTTAAACAGCGTTTTTGCATTTCTATAAAGCGTGTCACTATTATGAGAAGCATTGATGTTTTGAAACTCGATTACGCTTAAGGATGACTACCTACACTTCTAGTTTGGAAGAAATTTTGTTTACGTCAACTTACTAGAGACATACATACAAATAACTTTCAGCAAAACAGTTCAAATAAATAAATAAATTACATTAATGTTAGCACTAAAATATGCATAAATTACAAATCTATTAAACCATGAATTTTCTTGACCCTTTCAAACTCATTGAATCAATAGGTCGCACTAAAAACACTAAAACAAAAAGTCCACAAGGGTTTTAAAGATACCTTTTTTCTGTTTCTAAAGGCATATTTTTAATCAATTTAGTACCCTTGGGCTTTTTATACTCTGAGCATCCAAACGAAACTAAATCGGAGCCTATAGGTGCTCTTGGAGAATCAGTAAACAATGGTCAGATTGTTACTAAAACGAGAGGACATCAATAGCATCTTTGTTTATGATATGTCACAAATTGGAGCAGTCCTCTAAAAAGCAATTAAGACTAATAATACATTTACAATAAAAGTGTCATGAAATCTTAAACCAGATTTTACCACTGGGATATAAAGTCCTATTTAAAAAAAAATATTCTCTTGTATAATCCGCTAAGAGGGCTCAGAGTGGTTTTGTAAGTATAAAAAGAAACTACACAACGAGGAATTATTTGAAACGTCCGTGTTCTGACGTTATCTCTGAATCGTATTATTTTCACCTTTTATGGCTTTACAATTAAATAAAACCTAGACTAAGTTTTAAAATCTTTCGTCAAATTGAAATTCGCAAGACAAAGTAGTACAAATTCAAAATTGTCGTAGAGCCGTCCCTCGATCCAACGAAATTGTGCAACGGCACAAGTGTCAAGGAGCTACTAACGTGACATTGTGTTCAGGATTCCTTTGCTTATGGTGTACATATGGAATTTATCGTATCATCTGCACATTCAAGAGGTGTGAACACTTCTAGTATGTTATATTTACATTATAACAAATACACTTACACTTACCCGGAACAAAAGGTGAAAGAAAATCCTGTAGTTACATCGAACATCGTATTCAAAGAGGTTCTCTGGATGAATGTGATGCTGTATTCATACGTATAACCCAATATTTTTGATACTTTTCCTCAAAGTTCATTAAAAACGTTCAATCTAACTTCCGTCGCCGTTTATTTCAGCTTAGATATCTATCACATCACATCAAACTATATTTAATAAATTCGTTATCGTTGCAAAATGCGAAGGATTCGCACGGGTCCACTAGTATATATACTATTACTATATAAAGGGACACCTCAGGAAAACAAAAAAATTAGCTTGAATCTTCTGATCATCCCGTCTTCTTATTTTATTATAAATAATTATTTCTATAGTTGACAATATTAAAACAAAATGAATGCGGAAGGATTAAACCCCACGAAACACAGATCTTATAAGAATGTCTTTTACCATAGACTTGGATTATTTCATGAACGGTTAAATTGTAAATAAAGATAGCATACAAATAAATAACTTTTCTTCAAATATTTTGAGATTCACATAAATGGATATGACAGAAAAATCTAATACAAAGATGTTAAATTTAATATTTTTCTGATTTTATTATAAAAGGAGATATTTGAAAAAGATAAGACTCTTTTCGTATAATCTATCAATACAGTCGATTGAAAAAATCCGTCTGTTCGAAAGGCACTCCAGAAAAATTCATGTTGAACTCATTTCTCCGTCCTGCCTATCGCATCCCAAAACATTTTATCGAAAGACTGTAACACCGTGTACTTGTTTCGCCCCCAAGTAGATAAGGAATTCCTCATCAGGCCAGAAGTCCCGTCCGAAACCCACGCGGCCCTACGTCTGAAGTTAGCTGAAAGTCTCAAACTATAGCGCTCATTTCAGATAGAGGCCGGGCTCTATCGCGGGAGTCATCTTCATTGTTCCCATTATGCAAGAGATTAGCTGAAACAGACCCAGTTAGACAGGGGGCTTAATTGCTTGATTATCTCGTTCATCAGACTCGCGCTGCGCTGCTAAGACCCATAAATTGTGAGCACCTTGAGATAAAATTCCACCGTTTGGATAAATTCATAAATAAATATCTTCTTGCCGCTCGGGATTCGCCGAACGTCTGTTCGAGCGCGGCTTGGTTTGCCGCGGTCGCTCGATTTATTTACGGGCTCTTGCGGCCGATCCACCCTGCACATGGAGGCTGCGGCCTCGGCAGAATTCTCCTTAGTGCACTTCTCGTTTACTTTGTTCAATTACTTTATCTCGCCACGATCGATGTATTTATGTGAAACAATAAACTCGCATGCAACCAGCCGAAGGAGTCCTCGCCTCTAATATTGTTGTAAAGACGAAATCCACGTAGACTTCGCCGGGAATGGAAATCCAACTATAGACAGTACAGTAGAAAGCCCAGAAATGAACATTTGGAAATATAAATTCCCCGATGAAATATTTACTATTTAAATATTGAAAGACAACACCTTAGATAACAAATTTCTCCGTAACTTTCACCCACATTCCAAAAGGTGAGAGTCGATGATTTATCTATTTTCTCTACATCATACCGAAGACATTCAAATAATTCATTCCTCCTCCTTCAATAATTAAAGTGTTATTAACTTCAAATGTTATTTGAATATTTGACATGCACAATGCGACTATACTTTAAGCCTGCCTCTTGATTAAAAAATTTAGCATCTAAAGTTTATATCTTTCTCTAATAAAACCAGAGATGAAATCTTAGCTCCTCTAGAATATTTTGTTATGACTTAAGAAGAAATAATGTCATCGAGACTAAAATTCGAATATGTAATCCGCAAAGTTTTAGAATTCCTAACATATACACGAAACGTGTACTATTTCAAATATTAAAGCTAGTGGACTACTTACTCTACAGAAATTACACTCAACATTTTTCAGTGAGGAAGCAAATTTTGTGCAGCATTTTCATACAACAGAAAATTAAAATTCGTCTTGAAGATTAAAATTCTTATGAAACTGGAGAACATTTTATTAAAAAGAATACCTTAGAGAGAAATTGAGCTATTCATCTTCAAAAACATCTCTGGGCAATTCTGGGTATCTATTAGCATCGAAGAGTCAACTTAACCCGACTTTTATCAGTCTACCTTACAAAAATAAATATTTCTGTTAATCTTTATTTTATAAATATCTTCCCCACTGTCTGTTTACATAACTCCACAGAACAGGAATTATATCTGGATTTTTATCTCTGGAAAAATTAAAATTTACAACTTGCACCTGATATCCACTTCATTAAGACGGAGATTGAGATCTTAATTTTTAATGAATTATTTTACGGATAGAGTAACTTTTAAAATAAACGTTTTAAAATCTGTATGTTTTAAAATATGATTAACATATATTTTTTTCCATTTATAAATTCATATTAGACTTCACTAGCACTTGATTTTCTATAGTTAAATTTGTGTTTAATAAATTTTTTAAGAATATTAAAAGCAATTCGAGAATATTTTTAAATTCCATTCGAATTTTTAATTAATCCATCAGTATTTTGAATTTGAAGAACAATTACTTATAATGGTTTTTAACTAGTTGGTAAATAAAAATTAACAAATATCATTTCATTTTATAATAAATATTAACATATGCTACATATGAAATTTTGTTTCATTAGTAAAAATTAATTTTACGGGAGAAAAGTGGCAAATATTAACTTTTGCCGAAATCGAATGGCAAAAGTTTCAAAACATAATTTACTAATTTTAAACTTTTAATTTTGTTGATATTTTGTTAAATTTTAGGATTAGATGGTAAATCCTAACAAACATACTAAACACTAAAATATATACTCTTTTATTTACAAAAAATAAGAATGTATTTTGAGAGGTCCCTACTTCCGATAAAATAAACCCCATTTTGTAAAACGTGACTTCAAAATAACCATGAAAAGTATTCTGAAGGCATTGAGGAAAATGCCACAAAAACACGGTATACATTTTGTTGATGGGACTAGTCGTCTTGGGTATATTCCTCGCCGCTTTGTCACTTTCTCAGATAATGAATAGGAAGAATAGAGCAGCTTCTAGAGAGATTTTTGATCCAATTGTTGATACTAGATTTCATGCAGTACATGCGTCTGGATAACCTGAATATCGTCGAGGTATGCAACTGGATGAATAGATGAATTTCGTTTAAGTGGCAAGATAATTAACCGCAATTCTACACCATCATAAGGATTTCGATGTACTCTCGAGCACGGGTCGCAAAAAGCCTTTTATTTCAGTACCTTGTCGTCATGATTAACAAATGCAGCCACGGGCAGAGAGTCACTTGTTTTTTAGATCTAATAGGAGCTAATTAAAGGCACACTTAGCCGCCAAACTGCGTCTGATCCATTTACGTAACGCCCAGCAGACTTCGTCAGCGCGTGTACTTTATGATTATGGGCCCGGACCATTCGTTTCAGTGTTGCTAATAAGGCAACGAAGTGTTTCCACCATGAATTATTACCTGCCGCAATGTTGGCCAATTTATTCACGAAAGCTCTAAAATATTTGTACGGCTAATCCATTAGCTCTGATAAACAAGTAAAAAGGTAAAAGGCTCGAAAGGCTCCAAAGACCCGAAAGGTGGCGCAATGGCCAGCAAGGAACGGGCTAGGCTGTTATTCGAGAATTATTGTTCGTTCGGAATCTAAACAAACAGGGCTAATGAGAGGGGCCCGTAAATAAGGTACAATTAGGTACGGAAGTGTGTGCCCGAAGGTGCCTGCAGCCGAAGTCATAAATTCCAATTTTGCGGCCTGCACTACAACCGAAGAGCAGTATTAATGCTGGCAAAGGAATGCCCCGAGGAATTCTTAAGAAACTCAACTTACCGAAGTGTGCCTTAATATTCCGCCATAGCCCGGAATCTAATTAAATTACGCCCTGCGAAAAGCTTAGAAAACCAGAGGAAAAAGAAAAAAAGACGGTGTGAAAGGGGAACAGGTGTACAAAGGTTGGCAGGTACAAGTAAGTTGGAGTTGCATTCATATCTGCCTGTGATTTACTAGAACCCATTCTGGGGAGCTGGTGTAATCAGCTTAAGTCGCTCCATATCCACCTGCATATCTGGCACAGGTATACCAAGTACTTGCACGTTACGCGCGCTCGTAAACATGTGCACAACGAACACACTAAATGGCATTTTAAGTGGATTCTCGTGAATTTCTTTATCGTAGCAGAACAGTGTTCTGAACATTGGAGTTTTGAGTTTACGACCGCCCAGGATTTATACCCCCCATCCCCCACGACTCATGGTTGGCTTTTATGTCGTTGAATTCGGGAGGATTCCGCTTAATACTGCCACGGATAGATTTATGTCGCGAATAAATCCACGTCCATCACGCCGATTGCACTCCTTGAATTGAAATTGAGTATTACGGCGACAACGACAGTGTCGTTCTGGAACCGCACTATCAACATCAGTGCAACAAACTTTTAGTGAGTTTCCTTGTTAGCCCGAAATTATTTTCCATTTGTACAGTACAGTTCCACAAAGATGACAACATGTACGTTACGCACCGGTGACCACGTAAACATGACTGAATTTATTGCCATCAAGTAGAGTAGTTCTTATAATTTTAAAATGTATACTTCGCTCAATACGATGTATTTAACAGAATAAAAACACGGACAGATGGTAGTTTGTAATATGTAGGTAGTACCCAATGGTAGAAATTTTTGTCATCTAAAATTCTTTCACATAATCTGAATTATTATGGGAAGAATAAGCGCTCCTGCTTTTAAAGTTCCTTCACGATTTGTTGTATTTCTCTCGAAATTGGGGTTTTATTTTTTCTTGCACTTTACGTATACAAATTCTAGCCCATTGTAACTGAAATATCGTTTTTACTATTAATTTGAATCGGTATCATTTAATCGCCAGAGCGGCTGAATGCTGATCGGCTGATCAACTCACCGATTGACCGGCTGCCAACAGCCTGATAAACTGACCACCTGAAAGCTTGAAGACCTTACGGACTAACTAAAACTTTTTAATTGCTTACAACCTTAGAATAACCATTTTAAAGTGATCTATAAACATATTACGTGTCTATAATTATCCTGTCTTTTAGTTTATACGACAACTAGGTCTACCTACTACAGCATACATTAAACGAATTTTATATCTTTGGTGGTTCTTTAGTAATTCTTAAGCATAAACAACGGAACGTTTCAGAACGGGTATTGTTCTCGATATCTTCGGTTTATTTTTTTCATATCTGTATTACATCAAATGGTATGTCTTCAAAAGATGAAAGAGTATTCAAAATATTTGTACTTATTTCTCAGACTACCTCAAACAATCCTGCAAACTTTATTATATGTATTTGATATGCTTTCATACGATATTTTCGCGTTGCCCTTCGAAATTTAAAATTCCATATAAAATTTGTTTAATCTTTTTTTTTTAAATATATATTTAACATTCTTCCAGCTAATGAAAACAGTTCTTCTCTTAATCAAAATACAACCAAAAAATGGAAGGTATTCATATACCCTTAATATTTTAGCTCACCAGCATTACTCAAAGTTATGCAAAACTCAGTATTTATTTATTCTACTTTTATAATATAAAACTCCAAATGCAGTCTCTTAACCATATCAGGCTTTCCAATACAGCTTTTGCTTAATAGTACTATTTCTTAATATCTTACTAGATTACCTCCTTGTTTTTTTTTCTTTTTCGATTAATCAAAATGCATAGTCCAGATCGATTTTACCAAGACGAAATTCTATACTCACTGCAATATACCAACTATCAAAATGATCATTTCTTACTTTAAATTTTCTTGGTATCGACCATACTTTATCAATGTCAAAAATCTAGATAGGGTTCAATAATAAATGTTGATATTAAAATTAATGAGCTAAGTCATGAAAGGAGGTCGCTACGGAAAACAACGATAGCTTAGCGAATTTGCTTAACTACTCTCCAGTAACCGTCCCCGTCATGCCAGCAATGGCATGAAATCGTGACAGGCATTCATTCATTGTCTGTAAGTTTGTAATGTCTCCATCGAGTTTATATCCAAGCTGGACTCGATAAATTGCGCCCGACCTATGGCACCGACCCACATTGGACCCATTAGACTGCAGACTGCCACAATTTCTAGCAAATGACCCCGCGCACATTAGCGAAACAATCCGCCGATCGCCAATTAATAAGATTCATCAACAGCCGCAAGCTAGACGCTAGTTGATCACCAATTACCGGCAAACATAGCCAGGGCGAGCAGAGCGGTCGCCTGTTTATCGCGCAATTATACCGACTGCAACTACGCAGCGTGCTACCTGGGCAATCCACTCCTGACAGACCCGTCACTATGCGGGACAATTATGACAGGTTTGTCACTTTTTGCAGCAAGGATCGCGCGGTCTCTAGCTGGACTAGAGGCGACCGGCAACACGACGGGCACAGAGCCAAGAATAAGAAATTCAAAACAGCCCTGCGACTGCTAGTCTTAAGACATGCTGCGATAAATAATATCTCTGAAATAACTTGAAGGTGTCACGGCCAATCAGAAATCTTTAATTACAGCCCAGTTCTGGTCGACTGCCAGGCTTTACTCGGGAACTGGGAACTGGGCACAGGCGCAGCGAGATCACTGCGCGCGGTACGGTGGCTGTACGGCCGTCGTCTTGAGAGACGAGGACATTCGCAAGCAAATTGAACAAAGCACGGAGTGGAAAACATGTCAGGACAGAATTAGTAGGAGAAATCTATTTATATCTGCTGAGTATATCGGCTGCGTATCACCACTTAAGATCATAACCGCTCAATTAATTGCAACAATAAACAACCGACCTGGTGGAACTGAGACAACAACGAAGGCGGGTGGCGGGCATCAAGAACTCGTTTTGCTAGCCCGGCTTCTAGCCGGCCAGCTTGTCTGTGCATGAAACAGCACCACCAGTTGCTTGTAACAACCTGCACCAATATTTTTTTATATATCTGTATAACGCATGGAACTAACTATGCTAAGTTGTATCGTGCAAAAATTGATTTCGTACTGTACAACGCGTCCAAAGGTTGACGAAAACAAACGAAAGGAGGTCAACCATATCCTTCAACATGTGAGCCTTTGTCAACAGTTAGTTATTCAAACGATCAAAGCGAGTATTACAATTTAGGCCTGTATAAACCAACTTAAACCACATCACTGATAGACCTAGAGAGCATCCAACAACACCGTATAGTGCGGCAGTGTACTCAACCTCGGTCGCTAGACTACGACGCATAAGAGGCTAACGAACGAAACCAAAGTCGACCGTGAGCTTCGGGATGTATAAATAATTGGATCGACTAAATTACAGCACTAATAGTGGCTAAGGTGTGCCGATTCACCTGTACTGATCGCAATTTTTACGCGTTATCATCCTCACGAGGTGCAAGGACTTTAAAAGCTTGATAATCTAAGACTAGTTGTACTTACAAATCGGGACTGGTTCAAGTCTCGACCAGTTCTCAACGGCTCCTGATGAAGACTTACCTGGAAGGAGAAAAAAAGAAAAGTGAAAACGCTTTGATTACTTTGATTTGCCGCATTTAAAGGTGTTTGAAAAATGAAGCACTAATGAAGCAGTGAGCGCCAATATTGTCGTTTCTGCTGCTGTAAAATCGCCAGGCAAGAGCGTCGACTGGTATCGCTGTAATAAACTTGATTGCCCATATTTGGTCCGCAATAGAAAGACGAATGTACCTAGAAATGCATATTTGGTTTCCTTGCAACAAAGTCGTAGAAAATATGAAATTTCTAACTTTTCATTCAATTTTATGCTACTTTTTTTGGAATTCATTATACGAACAAAACTTAGTACTTATGGACTTAACGCGACCACTAGTCCGTCCATTCGTTCACCTAACTAAAAAGGATTATTATGTAATTTTTTAATTGCTTTTAAAAGACTGGAAATTCTTTATTTTAGTAACCGACTTTAAAAAGTTATCAATTCCTCTATACATTTCACGCTTATCCTTACCTTACCTTACCTTACTAAGGGTATCAATTGAATAAATATTTAGAAAATCTGTCAGATAGTTTTCTTTTAATTTTAGAAAATTCCTAATTGTATATTCCGATATTGCTTAAATTTGAATTTTAACGTTTCCATTCGACTGTTTGTTATTTATCTTTAGGTTTATTCCTTAGTTCGTTGAAAGGGGCTACACTCACGAACGTAGTACAACACTTTTGAAAGAATTAAAATGTACATACGCAAAAAAAACCAAAACCTTTTCTACTTACATTGATTAGTTTTAAAGTAATTTTAGAACACACTTAAAACTAATGACATTCCGGTTAATTTCTCGATTTTAAAATTACTTTAAAGGATTAATTTAAAAAAGCCAACACCTCAAAAAATCACAATATAGAAGAGCATCTCGTTTTTCGTAAATCTTATTTGCTTTTCTTATGTGGAATCGCGACATGCTTCCACGGTATCTGATTTCTTCGTATTTACCGCATAGGAAAAACCTACGATATGATATTTTCGGTCGTTTTTCGCTTTTGCACTTTATCTGAAACTTATTCCAATTCCAGGATTTCCCGCAAAGTTCAAAGACCCATAATAAATGATAGGGTAATAAACCAGTCTATCATCAACTTTGCGAAATCATCCAAGTCTCCGAGACGGGACAACTTCAATTTCCTTTGTAGACAAAATGTCTAGGAGATTTTTTGGGACGCTAAGCTTCCTTTCTTTTCTTGAATTGTATTCATCTGCTGAATATTTACTTAAGTTATAATAAAACCCTGTTGCCATACAGCGCTGTTATGATCCTCTTACGTCTCGACTTGCGAACAAAAAAGCCAAAAATGTAAAAGAGCCCCGAACAAAGGCAGGAACGCTTCGGTGAGCGCTCCTTCTTTTACTTAACTTGATGGATTGGCATCAAGCTCGGGGACATTCTCGTGACAGCATGTTTGCATATATCAATTTCGCTTCGGTGGCAAGGACGATTTCTCGAGTGACACAGGCAAACAAGTTCGAAGGCTCGATGGCCCGTAATTTCCATAATTATGAGTTATGCGTTGTGCGCGCTATACCCACAACGAATTGTCGCGAGAAAAATATTTGCGTAGGCATTTATCATCATGCAGAAAGGTCGTGGACGCGACGAGCTAAGTTCGCTCCAGTATCCAGACGACACCACAACCGAGTTACCAGATATATAATATTTTAATGGCCTGGGAGGGAACTAGGTCGTTCATCTCCGAAAGGTTTTCGTCGTTAATCTGCCGTCCAATTAGCCTAAATATGTAAATTTAGGACTCCACCACTGTCCAGTCCACCACTTCGCCGACAAATACAAAATGGGGAAATAAACTTGTACCGAGTCTTCATATTTTATGGCAACAGACACGGTGGACTTAATTACATCGAACGTGAGAGTCCAGAGCCAGTTGCATAAGAAAGTTGCGCATTTTAACTCGACTGTCCCTGGTGAGACTCTGTGGCTGACGGAGGGGCCGGAACAGGATACACCGGGACTACCACCAGCAGCATAAATAGTACTCGATCAAGGGATAAAAAGAAAACGGGAGCGACGCGAACGGCCGTTTTATCGTGTGAGAATCTCATCAGATGCACATTTCGGCGGAGGGCCATATGTTCTCTCGCCCCCCATATGTAAATTTTTTATCACATATATTTTTTTCGTCTGCCTCAGTTTCCCTGCTGCGCCGCGAAAGGATGTGGAAACGGAAAGGCGAAAGCATAATGAGATGCCCATTAGTGACCCTCTCGTCTCGTGACATGTGTTTCGGGCCGGGATTAGCCACCCTGTGCTAAGGTGCGAAGAACAGCCCACGTTCAATTCTGCATCCAGTCCATCACATGCCTTAAATGAGACGTTTTATGGCCGCCGTGAGTCGTGACATTATTTCTGGGAGATTTTATCGCGTTCCAGTAAATCACAATTTTGAGTAATATGTGGGAATTTCATATCGCATTTAACGCGACATGTGGTGACGCGCTTCGCTGGTGGTTTTCAGGGTGACGATGATCAGACTTGTTTTTATTTCTTTCCTGCCATGGCTTTGTTAATTATGTCGATAGTGACGAAGACGGAAAAAAGTGGTTCGGTGCACACAAAAAGACAATTGAGCAGCAGCAGCAGCAGCTGGCCTTCCAGATGAACTTTATTTGTTTCTGTTTTTATCCGCGACTTTGTTCGCGTTCAAGACTCTTATACATCCAGCAGCACAATGTAATGTACTGATACTACATAGAGGACGACATTATTACAATACCGTAAAGAATTTATAAGTGGAATAGTAAAGGAGACGTTTTCTAAAAGCTTCGATATAGTGAGACGGAGTAAGATAAGATTTTGTGCAAAATTTCATTCATTGTCTAGAATACAAAAGCACATGCTTGAGTTGACACAAAGAGAAACTTTATTTATAAGACACTAAATGTGACAAAACTGACCAACGCATTTTGTCAGTAATATAATATTTTATATATATTATATTATTTATAGTTATTCAACCAACCAGAAGTGGCTTAAGCAAAGTTTTAAGTACAAATATAAAACACATTTAAACACTAAGAGTGCACATGAAACCAGTCTGAAAACAACTTTTTTTGGCTCGTACTGTTTTCAAAAAAATACCACGACCCTTAACACTAGCTTACTGAACTTTACAGAACTAATCATTTGATTATACCAAAAACTACAAAATATGTTTATATTAATTTTGAATAAAACCTACAATTTACCGAAGTATGTTTACTAAAATTTAATTGATCAAGTATTATTTTAAAAATTTTGGAAAAAAACTACTATATGATGATATTTCTCAGTTTTTCTATAAAATACATTCAAAATAAAAATTACTATATGATTAGGATCATTTTGTATACCGTAAGAAGTAGAACACCTCCTCTTTTAAGGCGAATGAAAGGGTTTATAAAAAATAATTTTACGTAATTTTACACCCTACTAATAATAACCTTAATAACCTTCGACGTTTTTCTTTTCGATTGAAATAAAAATACCATTACTTAACTTATGTTCCAAAAGATTAGACTTTAGTCTCTTTTTGTCGAGTTAGTATATCTATTCTCACATAATAACAATAACTCTGAGCAGAAAAATCATGTCTAGTGAAAGTCATTGCTAGATAACTCTAAAACTTATATAAAAACAAATAATATAAATTTTTGTATTTAATTAAAAATGTAAATTTTAATTAATTGTGTAATTCAAGTGTAAAGCATGAAAAATTTTCAATTAAAAACTATTTTTCTCAAGAAAAAAGACTTTGTTATGTACAATTCACTTGTGTGTATTTACAGAAAATGTGCTCTTACGTGGCCAAGTGGTATAAAAATTAGAAAGTGCAGCTAGCTCACCACCAAAAGAAATTCATATTAACAAATCTACCATTCCATTTTAATTTAGTTGAGTAAAAGACGAAGTGCCTTCCACAAAAAAAATTTTTTCTCCTGAAAAAAAGATAGAACCTCCTCTTTATAGTTGCTGAGGCTCATTAGTTTCACTAAGATTTTTACGTGCGTGCGATAAAACACTTAAACGTTCTTTTTTTTGCAGATTTAATGCCCTTAATTATCTGTGAGGTTATGACTCATTAAAAAATATTCATCGCAAAAGAGATTCTATCATATCAATTAATATAATTGCACTTTTATCTGAAAGCTAAAAGTCTAGACTTTCTCATTATTAAATTGCCTCTCCTATGCAAAATAATTATCCGATTGTCGTTGGACAGTGGGAGCAATGCTATTGCCTTTTTATGGCTTAGACACCACTTACCACGAGGATTCGCATTTTATAGCATAATAATTTAATGGCTTTATTCCGTCGAACGCGTACCATAAAACCTAATGACCACACCACTGGTATATTATGCCCCGAGGATTACAGATGGAACTTTTAAAAACTCCAATCGTAAGACCTAGGTTCACTCAGCACGAGTACGTCCTCTATGTATAACCAAGCAATTTAGACAAACTCCGAAGCAGTTAGGCGACGTGTCCGCTTTCTAGCGAAAATAAAATAAGACACGCGCACCTATAAAGCCGTTTCATAATGGCCTTTGTCAGGTCTGTTTATCTTGCGAATGTAAATGGACCCCAGTTTACGAGATGATCGATGCTCAAAAACAATATCTGCACGCGGTTCGCATCTGCCCCGGAGCATATATCAATGTCACTCAAGCCTGAATGGGATATACCACTAAAAAGATGTTAACCTCTGCAAGAGTTAATGACTCCGGGCAGAGGAGCGCTGCTGGTGCTCCACTGGCTGCGCCTTAAAACTTTCTACGAAAACTAGTAGAGTCTCCTAGGTCTTCTCCAGCCTCTGGCCACAGCTCATCACGTCCGTGATTGCATTTTCTCTTTTCGAACGTGAACGCTTTCGGACGACGGCGATGGTAGCCCGTAGGTGACCGTCTAACTTCGGAAAATTAAGAAAAGTAAGGTGGCTGCTGTTGTTGGCGCTCTCTGGTTGGATTGAGGCAGGTCTTCCTACCTACGACGGTTATAGCACCAGCGTTATCTTCTACCACCTCCTCCGACAGACAAAACTTCGATTTTATTTTATGTTCGCCGCAGAACTCGTGGCGATAAATTTGAATTAATGAACTACTTTGAAAGTAATTAGACTTTCATCATCAAATTGGATTTGTCGTGGATCATTTGCAGGCGAATCGCTGTTGCCGTCAGCTTTCAGGGCCGTCAATTGGATGATTGAACGACTATCATCCAATTCGGGATGGCTCTGGTACGCTGAGATGGATTGTCTAGTTGCCTTCACTTGTGGACGTCGGATGTTTTTTTTTTGCGTGCACGCTCCAAGTGGGAGTGGATGAAAATTGTATAGCTGCAATAAGTTGATATCGGCTGACTAGCTGGAGCAACACTGCACCGCACTAGAAGGCATTTGAACGACAGCATCGCTTTCACTTTTTAATTACTAGTTGGGAAATTGATACCGTGCGGCAGTTTCTAGGAAACCCATTTCCTCCAGGCGCGTTTTGAATTGATGCAACTGAACAAAGCAATCAATTCCACTGCTGCGGCGAATGAATCTAATGCCATATCTCGCATAAAAGTTGACGGGAGAAAATAGTGAAACCATACAGAGGTACGTGCTGTAAAAAGTTTTCAGTTCATAGATGATTTTTGAAATGGTGATTGATTGAAGCCCATTTGTCCCCAGTGAGGTAATTATTGTATTTGTAGTTTTTCTATTTCTAAAACTATTCGATTTCAAAATTGTCAACCGCTTTTATAGTAAAATCTTATTGTGTTGCTGTTTTAGCCATGCAATAGGTGTTCCATTATATTTTTATAGGCAAATTAATATCTACACCGGTTTGATGAAATATTTTCATTTCATAATTACCAATCTGCAACATGAACGGAAATCATCGAATTTCCATAAAACCTGTTTTTCCGTTTGCTTACAACACAACAAAATTAATTATAAAAAATAAACTATCTAGATCGATTTTTGTATTCGAAATCGTCCAAATATTGTAGACAAATGATTTCATTTCCTTTCTTTATGTAGGTTATCACAAATTGCATCAAAAACCGAAAAACCTTTAAAGCAAAAGAGCGGAAATGACCGTTTTTGACCGATCTTACACTGCTCGGAATATTCAAGATCAGCTTTCTTAATGCGTTCTTTCTTTTAATAAAATTTTGAGAATCGAAGGAAATTATTCAACTGATTAAATGTTTCAAAATAAGAACATAAAGTAGACTAATCACAAAGTGAATAATTCAATCATTTCTAATGCCATGGTATAAAATTCCCTATAGACAAATTAATTGTAACTGAGAATATATGCCCCTTATTTATTAGTTTTCTAACTCATCTGATAACACTTTCCGAATTTCCAATAAAGACAACCAGGTTCAAACATAATATAACAAATTACCCGGTTCTATCTGCCTTCTTATTATATTACTTGTGGCAGAAGATTTACTAAGTCAATATGTACCCTACTGATACTTCTTTCTTTTCCCAGGATGATAGCGACCAGTTTATTCCCTGATGATTAATCCATCGCATTAGAGTGGCATCTCAGAGACGTCGTAGTTTTTGCAAAAGAATGGATGACGTTTCACATACGTCGCAGATTGTTTGTGGCCAAGTTGCACTTAGTAGTTCATGCACGTGCTCATATATTCCCCTTCCTAATCAAATTATACAGAAAATGTCTTTATGAATAAATAGACGTGCTTATGCCTTGTAACCGTAAATTAAATAACAATCCAAGGAATTAAGTCACAAAATACAAATCGAATTATATGCAGTCGTTTGTACGCAATCTCACAATGAACAGAAAAACAGAGAAAAATTTAAAAAGAATTTCTTATTTTATTATTAACTAGGACTTTATAAATGTTCGAGAATATTTTAATACTACGCCTCCATGGAAGAAATGAAGCATTAACGATGCCGTTGTCTACAAAAGGTGGAATAAAATTGTCAATGTTACTTAAAAAATGGCGGTATAAAGAATATCTGTTTACAAGTTTTAATTAGAAAAAAAAAATTCGAAAAAATGTCATTTATCCATTATTTTAAAATTGTACTATTTCTTAAATAACATAATCGTATCAACTAGAAAAACCTGATGTCGGAAACCTTTATCTCATACCAATTATCATTCTACATGCCTTTTTCTGATTACTTATTAATGGGAAAAATATTTACTTTAAGATTAGTTAGATTTAAAAGGCTCTAAGAATTTATAAAATATAAACAAAAGTAGTTTTTTTTAATCCGCCGAGATTTTTCTCTGACTTAAGAAACAATTAACAGAAAAAGTCAAGTAAATAAATCTAAAAACTATCAACAAGAAGTATGCGGAAAAACATGCATCGAAATCGTTTGAAATAATTGAACATGGTTTCGAAATTTAATTTCATTTCTATTTGGGCTGACGTAGTGATTTATTAAAATTTAGAAACTTATGTAACGATGAACTTAAATTACAGATTAATTTAGATTAAGAATAAGAATAGGATAATAATGCAAGGTATATCCATGAGAAAATTGCCAGTTTTACCAACATGTTGATTAGAAGACATGGATTGCTTCTATGATGGAATCGATTAGAAGTCTTAACTAACAAAAACCAATCCCCTTTTCATTTGGAAGCCCACAAAAGCCTTCCTCATCAAGATATCGATAAAACGTCTTGGTCTGGGATGCCGAAGACCCAATTCGATCAGATCTTGCAGCGGGCCGGCTGAGTAATTGAATTCATTAAAGTACACCTAGCTGACATTTAAAGTCCAATCATATTCCGAGCAGTTTCCACTCCCAGCGGCTAATATCGCTTAATCATGCAAATCAGCGTGAGCTGTACGCGACTGCAACGAAAGGTGACTGTCTTGTGTCGGTTAACGACTGTAGGTCTTATAAAAACTCAATTTGCGATATGCTCGCCGTCATTTCAAAAATCTTCGAAAGGCTAGAGTCGGCCTGTTGTAGAACGAGCTTACAGGTTCCTTTGGACGCTCCTTCGCCACAGGAGCTGTTGCAAAAAGCGAATATGGGAAAATGAGGGAAAAATGACAAGAAAAAATTCTTTATTCGGAAAAAAGGTGTGCAAAAGCGCAATAAGCCAAAACGGGGCGACAAAGGCGCAGTTGAAAGATCTTAATCGACCCTGACGTTATTGTTTTATTGAAGTTGTCCATGTTGTTTCAGTTATTCCCAATCTCGTTCGGAACATGAAAAACGAAAGGTTGTCCAGATGCATGCCATTTTTGGTCATACGAACGACCGGCCATCATACCGTCGTTTGAGAAAATGTCGTTTACCCCAAACGTCTTAAAGCCACCAGAAGAGGTTTGTTTTGTCCTCCCTGCGGCTCCGTGCACTATCACTTCGCGCATTCGATTGATCCGATCGCACAGCTTATCTGCACACCGTGAGGAGCTGCGCCAACATCTTAAGGTGACTGCGGTGACGCAGAACCGCAGCATTCCTCCGGCAAAAAGAGGTTAAATCAGTCATCTTGCGAGTGCATAGCGCTCAGTTCATTATGCTCCTTTGGCTCCTTGGGTCCGAGCCGCGCAGATTCCAGCATCGCACCCATCTCAGCATCGTCTTAAGGCATCTCACACGGCCTTTGTTTTACGGACGGCTCCAAAAATGAAGAGAACCCCGGCAATATTATTGTGCCATTTTGCGGCGACGTACTGTGAAATTGTTCGATGGTTTTTGTCCGTTCCGTATGGCTGCGTTTTAATTAATTTATGGCTGCTCTGACCCAGATTTCAATAACCCGGAAAGATATTAAAAAGCGTACGCTGCGGCCGCATTGCCAGACATGGGCCTAATCGCGCGTGGTAGTAATTCCGTGATTTTACATAACATTTAAAGTGGAATTAATTGCCAACGTTAAAAGTTAACAGCTTTTGATCGACGGACGGTCCCGCCCGACCTTACACCATCCCATGGCTAGAGAAACATACGGGCCTGATTTGCAAAATATGCAATTTGTTGGGAAATTAATGCATAACCGTTAAGAAATAGATGGGCGTGCACTTCTACGTGACAGGTGTTAGCCAGGTGGATACTACTTGCAAACCTCATTGTTAACTACCATCAGAGCTGGTACCAAGCATTCCAATTCAAGATAAGGAATAGCTAACTACACGGAAATGGCCGGTAAACGAGCTTCATCCATGGTATGTGCTATCCAAATCAAAAGGGGCTTGCCGAAATGCATACCTTTATTACAACGATTAAATCTATCTTAATTTACAATGTCTATTAAGCATCTGAAGTAGATTTATCTTTCATTCTACAAACATGTAGTAAACCTTTCAACGAGATTAAGTGAGCAACCATTAACCTCCTTTGAGTGCAAACATATAAAAACGAATAGATACACATAATTTCCGAAATATTATACTATAAATAAATACATACTTCCGGGCTAAATATAGGAACTAAGAATTAATTATAATTCTAGATAATTACGTATAAAAATATTTAAAAACGTAATATTTATTTGGTATTGGAAATAACAAAGTGGATATTTAGCTTTTTTCGCAAACTATGAACCTTTTTATTTAAGAAAGAGTAGGGCATAAAACATTCCGATATATTTTTGATGTAGTACATGGGTTCAAATGTTTATAAATGTTCCCAGATACGAAATTTGTGTACTAACAATTGGAGGGAGTTTTTCTGAACCGATCGAAATGAAATTTGGTATAAAATTACGTTACGTCCCTACATCGGCTAACTTTGAAGGTGGACCAAATCGATTTAATAGTTTTAAAGTTATCGTATGTCGAAATCCTAGCAGAGATTGTTTTACTTTCTATCTAAACATTTAAAAAAATTCCTGCAAATGGGTTTTTTTTTAGTTTTAAACATAGCTCAAGAATAATATACACTTTTTTAGACACATAATTCCAAATAAAATTTACTAGAAAGATAAAAAAAACAAAATCGGTCTCAATGAAGTCAGTAAACAAGCGAGGTAAATAAAAAACTTAAATATTTAAAAAAAATAATATTTCAATATTGGTCTTTACTTTTTTAAAAATTGTAAGCTTTTTCAATTTAATTCTCAACAAAATAAAAAAATTTTATTTAATGTGCTTACGAATAAATAGTATGATTATTATCAGTAGATAAAATAATTATTTCGAAAAATAAACTTTAAAATGTCTGGACTTTTAAATTCCTACCCAAGATTATTGAGATAAAAAAACTACTTACGTGAACTACTTTTTTAAGAGCAGACTAATAACATCAGGCACCTTTTCTTGACGACCATTTTATTAATGAAATTATCTACGCAAAGTTATGGAAACTGTGGATTTATGTAGAATTTTCCAAAATTAAAATCAAGGAGCCGATAAAAATTCAAAATAGAACTTAATCATTCTAAAAAATGTTTTGTTTTGCAAATTCTTACTTTCTTGATTTCTTTTTAAAAATCATATTTGATTTCAAGGTCCTGGATCTTGCAGATCTAGATTTTACACATAATTTTTTTCTAATTAAAACAGCCTTCTTTTTAAATTAACAAGGACAATAATTATCATTGCTACAATTTTTGACAGTCAAATAGAGCGGATACCTACTTAAAAACATGGGTACGAGTTTCCTACTACAAACCGGAACTTAACTTTAGGAATAGGACAAATAATAAAAGGACTCAAACCACTACTTTTTAAAGTGCGTTAGAAGACAATGTTGTTTTTGTGATTTTCGAAATTGTAAATTATGTTTTATTGACCCAAATAAAAACAATGTCGAATTGTCCACAGTTCAGACAAAATTTTATGCTTGGTTTAACCTTGTTGTTACAGCATGTAGTCATTAATTACACTGTCGATTTAAAAGATAGGTACTGTGACGGTGAAGGGTTCTCCACATATCCACTGGCTCGTTTGCTTGGTTCGTCTCCAATACGTGGTGTTTATTAAGCAAGATGAAAACAAGCAAACAAGAAAAAAGACCTGAAGGTATATTTGCCAGGGACATTATAGACTTTCACCTACGTCACACCTGGCTAGAGCTAAAGACCCCTTTCGAAAGCGATGTTACATAGCACTTTGCAGAGATTCCCATACCGTACCGGGAAAGCCGCAGCGTCGTTCACATCGAGCAGCACGGGGGACAGGTATGTGGCCGACACGATAAGCGTGATCGATGCCGTCGAGCAAAATGGGGTAGAGGAAATTGCCAACTCGATGGAATCGAGCAATTTGTTCACGTCAATTTCCAGAGCTGCTCAGCATTTCACTCTTTCATAATTTCATTTACTTAATGCCTATACCTGAGCGGCGGCGGGGATATTTATACCCACTGTCAGGCCCCACCGCTCGGCTCAGATGGATCCCATTCCGGAAGATATCACCGTCACTCTGGAAAACCTTTTTCATGATTTATACCCTCACGAATTTGCACTCTGTCAAAATCATTTTAATGCGATTAGCCTCTTGCTGGTTGAGTCTGGCAGGAAGGCAGATCGTGAGATGATGACGGGCTGCAGCGATCCCAGCACACTAATAGACATTGCAGAGTTGTAATTATTTTAATTGTTGCAATGGGGCCGCGGACACGTTTCGTTTGCCCGCCGAATTGCAGTTGCCCTCGCGAAATTGCTTCCTTATGTGTCTCGGATGAAACAACCGTGAGTTGTAAAATTCGAAGCAGCCGTCTTTCAGTATGTTGGCATCATCTTAAAGAGTATGTCGTAGCCCCCTCGACGGAGTTCATCAGCTGTCCGGCCCACGGTAGGCAGAAATCACCTGCCATCCATATCCATTCATGACTTCCTTCTTACACTTAGCCACCACAGGGTGATTAGATGAAAACTCGGGCATATATTTGTAATAAACTTAAGTTTAGTGCCAGAAATGGCATTATTTCTTTATATTACTATTGTATAAAATATACACGAGCAAAGTTATAAAATGTTTATGGCTTTATAGCCAAGGTAAAAAACGCGTAGCATGGAGAAACTCCTTCGTTCGTCAATTATTGCAAACATTTAAGCGAAATTGGAATGCAATTGGCATATATTTAATAAAATATTCCCTTTGGCACGTCACACAAAAGGCCATTATATTTTTGTTTCCTCATTTACAGACTTCAATTGTCAATTGAATTCTGCATCGTGTCTCTAATTTCATATAAATAAATATTCAATATTTTTATAAAATTGTAATCTAAAGGCTTTTAAATATTTACTTTTTAGAGTTTTTAACCATACGCACGGTGAAGTTGGAACCTTTTATTATTTGATAAAATTTTTGCGAATCTGTAAATTTTCTGACTAATTTTAAGACTTCAAAAATAAAATTTGTAATTATAGTGAACTCTGAATTTTCAATTTTCTCGCCACTATGAACTTTATCGCTCCAAAAATATATCGATCGAATATTATTCGATCAAGATGAAAACTTGTTTAATTTTAATTTTTAACTTTAGATACTAATAAAAGTATAATAATATAACGTAACACACCTTTCTTTTCTATGGTTCACAGTTTTTGTGTTCAAATGAGCTATGTTGAACTATGATCTTTATCTTGAATTTGTAAAATATACCATTACTTTATTACGAACTAAAATAAGTATCCAATCCGCTTTTCCTCTAAATCTTCATATAGCAAAACAAAATCGTTTACAAATTCGGATTTAGAAAAAATCAACTCTAGATTATTGCCTACTTTTATTCCAGCATAAAAAAATAATTGACTAAAAGTTTTACGGACCCCTGTTATCGTAGAATTGATATTTTTTATTTCCGAGTTTCATAAAAAAGCAATCCATTTACAAATTCTAAACGAAAGTAATTTGTTTCGTAAACGTAAAACAAACAAGTCCGTAAACGATTATTTTTTGTATACCTTCACACAATATCATCTTTCACCTGGAGGACAATTTATTCGCTAAAATACAAGTCCGTCTTATTACTAGTCACCCTGTGCTGAATAGCTACATGCAAACGCTAGTTCTCAACCTTTCCCACGAATGGTAGATCTTAAGGTGCCAACATGGGAACATGCTGCAATTAAAATCCCATAAACATAATAAAATATGCTGAAGAGGGCAGCAAACCGGATAGCCAACAGGTTGCGTCCCAACCTCTGGACCTAGGGACCCGGCGGCCGTGGCGTACCCATAATTATGCATGTAACAGTTGTCCCCTGGGCTCGGGACGAGCAAATATGCTGCGGACATAATTAATTATTGCGTAGAGCACAGCGCTCGTACCATCAGTGACCAGTGACCAGAGTCCAAGCATTCTTCTCGACCTCTACCTCAATTCCGGGGTTTACCGCAGGTGAAGACTTCTCTTCTTATGCTTTTTGCTCTTAGTTTCTTTTATTGCTTAATAACATCTTCACAACATGTGAGTAATTGTTTATAACTTATTTTTAATGGGCCATATTAAACCCAATATCACTACTCTAGGGATAGAAACACCTTTAAGTTTTTTTAACTTGATTTTCACACACCGCATATTTTCTTCTGGTGATAGTCTTTAATATGTGCCGTAAATAAATACTATAGGTAAATGTATTAGTCAATATAAAAGGTGCGACATCGGCTAGTGATTTAAGGATCCAAAAAAAGTATCAGATATTTAATTCAAAGTAATATAAAAATAGTTTCATTTATAAGCGGAGTCTAATGAACTGTCAAATATGCAAATTCCAATAAAAAATTCTTTTGTGGCGAGAATTAATTAAAAACAAAATGATATTTTACTCCTACATGAAATCGAAATAGTTACGTCAAGGTCTATATTTCAATAAAATTGTGATCGAGATATTCTTGTAGGATAAAAATATAAAAAATTTAGTAAATGCCAAAATAATCATTTTTACGATCTTTATTTGTCTAACCACTTCGGGATAGCGTAAAATTTATTCGATATATTTCAATTGTACTATATCGTTTATTAAACTAGAAGTAAAGTAAGGTATCATCTTGATGCGACATCTGCGAGTGTAAATAGCAGTAAATTGTGTGCCGTAAGCAGTTTGATAAAGTGAACAGAGAGCTTAATTTACACACTAGGTCTAGTATGGTGTTAACACGTTTTACAGAGATACTAGCTGAAATTAGGGAAAATAAATAAAGAGAAGCAAACAATCGGTCTGTACTGCGTTATATACAGTCACAAACTAAAGCTGGTACAGAAAAAAAAAAACGAGAATGCCCTACAATGTTTAATATTTCTACACTTTCTTCGTCCAATCTTTTGCAAACAATTGAATTACTAAATTAAACTGCATCCCATGTTGACAGTCTAACTTTATTGAAAGTTTTAAAGCAACAATATTTCCTCACACTGCTTAATTATTTCCGATTTACCCTAAACGAAATTATGGCTAACGAAAAAGCGGAAAATACCATTGCTATAAATTATTCCTTCCCACACATATTGAATTTAATTTCCAAAAACATAAGATTTATTTCTGAGCTCAACCAAAATATTCATTAAATATTAAACCTGGGATTGGAGACGTTAAGCCCCATAAAAATGTCTACAAAAAATGAGTTTTGATTTATTTAAATTATACAAAATTAGAAATATTTAGACATTATCAGACTAATTTACACAAGCCAAAAATGAATAAAGCTCAACCTATTCAGTTGTCGAAAATAAATTTCTTTTAATGAAAGGCATTTAAAACGAAAAACATATTTAGTTTGAAAAACTTTTTTTTTCGTTTTACTTTAAATTTCATATTCAAATTGCTTTTAAATCTCTCTACACATTAATTATGAGGAGAATTTCTCAAAAGGCGGTAATTAATCATAATCATCAAAAGAGGCGCCAAACTGGCTGAAATGCAGACGACGAAAACACTTAAAAAATTCGGAACGAAAGAGAAAACTCTCACCAATTCCTTCCTCCGTCCTTGTGGCAGCGACAACGAAACTTCTATTTCGTTTTTCTTTTGTAATTGTGGGCCAAAAATAAAATTCCAGCCGTCGTCAGTTTTGAGATAACATCGTTCAGCCAAGGGCAAATTAAGTCACAAGTTCCACCTAATGTCGGCCGGTGATATAAAAATAGACCGATCTAGCGAGAGTCGATACCTACGAGTTTCACGCGTCTTGTTCTCATGTTAATCGTTTCAATATTTATGGCGACCCATTATTAACCTCTAGTGGAACAACTACTCAAAAGAACTCTATTTTGCCTCTGGTAAGAGGCAACTTTTCAAATAATGGTACACTCTTTTGCAGTCGACGTTTTCCACTGTACCCTGCAAACAACATTTGGAAAAGGTCACATTTGATTCGGATGTAATTAAAATGTCTGACCCGTGATAAATTCTGACACGAGCTAAAAACAACGAACTTAAAGTAAACATTTAAAGTAAAATCTAAATACCGAATGCTTTTTGTTCGGCCTTTAAACGCTGACGTAGTTTGCATAATTCATTTGTATTGACGCAATTATTGTGAAACGCTGTAACGTTGAAAGGCTGAAGTGGAATATTCGTAGTACTAAAGTGTAGAAGTTTAAAGCGGGAGTACAACATTTCCACTTTGTAGCTTGCGCTACAGCTTTAAAGTACTTTAATATAATTGAGGGTAAAAGACAACATTCCTTACTTAAAGGCAATTAACATTTCATATTTCTACGTAGCGCGAAATACTTCGCAGCAGTATATGGAACTAGAGGATTTGCTTCCGAGAAGTGGAGACTCCATTCCATTCACTAAATCTAAATAGAAAGAGGATAAACTGAGATTTGTAAAACTAGTCGTTTTATAAAAGTACTATTTCACAATATCCATTTTAAAGTCACTACAATGTAGAGGAATTTAACCATAGTTAAATATTATTCGGCCTTAAATTCTACTCATTGTAAAACATTTTACTGAATGCAATTAATACTTTTATTATACGCCCGAGCATGAATACAAAGGAAAAAATTCGCACAGTAGCGCATCTGCTGAAATATTAAATCAAACAGAAAATTTGTTACGAACTTTTCTTATACGCCTAAGAAAAATAAAGCCATGGTCAAAAAAATGTGTTTTTTAGATAAAGAGCTTTTGCATTTAAAATAGTACCTTAATTATACAAACCTAGAACTTAAAGAAGTCTTTGCGAAGATGACTCCGTTTGCTACATTCAATTTCATTCAAATTTAATTAATGAAAATTAACATTAAACAAGTATTAATGACGAAAGAAACGAAAAATGCTCAATTTGAAATTCGATTTCACGGAAAACACTTAAAATACAAATTTAAGACATAAAGTAATTTTACAACAACAATAATCTAGAGTTATGTAAGAAGACTTAGAATACCAGAAAAAAGTTATTTAATAAAAATTGTCGTAATTTGAATCTGTAAAGAAAATTCTTGTTTCATCTAGAAAATAATAATTTTAATTATCTGAAAATTTCAACTTTTCAGGCATAGTTTGGCTTTTCTTTTATATTTACATAAACCCGTGTCTTCAAAACATGACTTTAAGTATTATTTATTACCAATAAAAATTATATAAGCAACTTCTCGCAGTAAGATGAATATGCGAAATGATATTTTGTTTGATCTATTTCGAGCTTCAAGAATTTCACTGCGCATTTTCAATGCCAAAATCACCTTCCTGATAGTTTTTTTTTATTTGCTTACACAATACGTGGCGTTGGGGTATGCATGCAAATAGGCCGCTTTGTAATAAAATACCACCGAATTTTATGTCTAAGGCTGTTCTAAGAATTAGCACAAGTTACCACCTAACTGGTCCAAAGATCCCAGCCTCAAAGGACATTTATGGAGGCAGTAAAATAGTCGCAAAAGCATTAACACGGTAGTAAATAACACCTTCTAATGTTGCGGAAACTCGGCATTCCGGTCGCTTTCCGATGTGTTCTAGAAGCGCCGAAGCAACCTTCTGGTGCTCCGTCATCTTCAGCAGGCCCTTCTGGACATCGCTCGGTCCATTCCGTGCAAATGAATGAGTTATGGACGCATCAGCGGAAGGTCTAAAAATAAATTCTAATTTGCCTGGCAGTTTATTAAATTATAAACATGCTTAGAATTTCAATTTCCAGAAAATTTATGGGGGTGTCGGGGAATGGCGTGTTGGTGTACTTCTGACTTCTGCCGCTTCCCTCAGACGTCTAAGAAGCGCTGGCTATCAAAACGCGGGACGGAGCCGAACCGCTCCCGCCCGGTTCGCCGGTTTCGACCGATCACCCGATCGCCTGTTCTGGCGACCGGCAACTTTGTTTGCAACCGGTAGCCCTCATAAATTACGTGTACGTTTCCCTTGTTTGTGTGCACGCAATTCGCAATCGGCAATCGGGAATTGGGAATCGGGAATCGGCAATTGGTATTCGATGCGAGCGAAACTCATTATTGAAATGAAGGCGGCCATAATTCTCACACGCGGCCGCCACCGCCGTAAGACATATTGAGAAGTGTTTGGCGTTCGTTAATGTTTGATTTGCTCCCGGCCAGGGCGGTGGGGGCGGGCGGTTGCCACTTTTCCAAGAAAATCCCAAGATATATTTGACCCGGCCGCGATCGTTGCTGTTTGAATTTGTTCGCTTTATCGATTGCGATATGCTTTATGAATCGAACGCGGTCTCTCGGCGGCCATATGGGGCATGCAGGAATTTTCTGCAGCTCCCTTATCGACCGAGCAGGCCCAGATAAACGGCTGGCCGAGCGCGCAACACAATGGCAGTTTTGTGCAAATTTATGGGGAACATTTCTGCGGCAGCCGCGGATAGATATTTAGCGAACTCATTGTCCGGGCCTCTGGAACCATCAATTCCAAGACGGCCATCAGTCAGACGAACAATAAACCTAATCCCATTAACTGGGGGCACTTCAGGAGCCCACGAAGGCTGCAAACAACGAGAAGATCTACAATCCTCAGGGAATCAAAAAATCAAAAAAACAATAAGAGGGGTTGCCATCTTACTCCGGCTGGGAAAAAGACTTCCATTTTACCCAACATATTCCTTCATTTTCAATTCCTCCCTCATTTCAAAGTCATTTTCATTTTAGAAAATCTTTTATTTGAATTTCAACCGACTTCAAGGAGAAAAAATTGTTATATCGTGTATAACTCTTTATTATTATAAATCTCTACATAATCGATTCGGTCGTTTTGTGGCACATTACTAAGATTTCGTCTGTTTGTTGACTGATCCATATAACGTGAAAAAAGTGCGTATAGTTCGCATTTTATAAGCACTTAAAATTAAAAATAAACATTCTAGTAAAACCAGTAAAACTACTAAACCTCTTTCGCAAGTTTGGCTCTAGAAGGAATAAAATGATTTTAACATTATAAAATAATATGTCTTAATTTTTATTTAAATATTTGGAAATGACAATTTATAAAATATCATTTTATTAATTATTTATTTAATTTTTCACCTTTAGCCCCATGAATGAACTGAAAGCTGTTTAAATTATCCCATAATGTTAATTCTTTCACAGAGATTCGTAATAAAACGTAATTTTATGTAGAAAATAAATATTGTATTTTCAAATTAATTTGTCGGTGGTAGTTAAAAGCGGTATGGAGGAACAGAAAAAGTACCCCACTTAGTTTATTCAAACGGTAACCCTGGTCTATGTTCTAGCAAGGAAATCAATTCAAACTTTCATCTGAGGACGTCAAAAGCACAATGATACTCATAAACCTTAATTGGCATTCTATTCCCGACGTCTTCAGAACGATGGAAGGATAGCGTCACACTTTCCCCTAGGGCCGGCGGCTTTAAAGTTTTATAGCGGCAGATTTCTGCGACGCCAGCATCTACAATCCAGAGATTTCAATTAAAAGCAAATCGATTTTTCCTTCTTGTCGGGACACTAGGACCCCCAAAGGAACAGGAGGAGCAGGACGACTATTGTAGAAGATAAAATATTTTCGTCCGCTCCGGGCAGAACATCGCAGGCAAAACAGTAGCTCCTTCTGGATTTATGGCGCAATTGCGATTCTCCTCCGGGCAATGATTCATTTCGCGCGATCTACTTTTTAGTATTTCTTCCAACAGTGCTGCAGTAACTTAGAATTTCGTTTTGTCTCGCATTCACTGCTCCGAAGTGCTCTTCCATTGAATATTCAACAACTGCTTTGTCTCAAGAAGCAAACACTTACGTACCTGAGAATTGAAATCAAAAAAATATTCCGGCCTGAGGGGACAGGGAAGCCCGCATTTGCAAGTGCCCGGCGACAGAAGGTAATCCTTAATTTGTCCATGCGTTCTCAACGATGCACCAGAAGGGCTGGAAGAAATTAAAATAAATTAAAATTACACAACCGCATATGCACTCTTCTTAATTAGTGTACTCATGTAATTAATTCCATATAAATCTAAGCCCCAGATAAGGTCTGCACAAGTTCTGAAGTAACTTTGATTTCCATTAGGACTTCGTTATTAAATGTGCTATCATTTTAATCATCTCATTAAGAAAATGTGCAGCTCCTATTTGATTATGCACTTTACTAAAACATCTCATTCTTAGAAATGAATTTATCATTGAATTTAATAACGCTGATTAAAAAAAAGCGAAAGGGAAAATGAATTATAAATCAATTTAATAAGTCAATTAACTTGAGTTTGTCAACCCTTTAGTCTTTGTACAATGGTGTAACTCCATTTCGACCACGACTAAGTATCTTTTGACCCTTTTCCCTTTGAATGTTAATAAATTTGGAAATAATTATTTAAAAATATTCTCTTTTTAATTTTATATAATGCTACTAAATTAATTTAACAAGTATTATACGAAAAGTCAAATAATTAATTGAGGAAAAATGATTATGAATCGCTAAGAAAATAATTTTAAGTTAAAATTTTAAAAGGTGTCTTTTGACACCTTTGGTAGAAACAGTATTAACTGCACTAAGAGTATAATATGTGACTTTATAAATTTAAAGGCTTTTAATAAAAGATAGCAATAGCGCAAATAAAAATGTTTGATTCGTATGTGCTTTTTAATTAACAAAAATTTCTTTTAGACCCAAATTACTGAAAGTTGTCCGAATTATTTTAAATATTACAATTATTAAAAGTGTTTAGAAATACTGTCGTAAATGATTTTGTAAATATTAAAATTACTATCTTATCAACTAAATATCCAATTTCAAAACAATTTTGAATAGTGTGTTTTGAAGTTTCTTCTTAAGAACAAATTTGTTGTACCTATTAATTTTAAAACTTGTTCAAGATATTAATTCTTTATCGTGAAAATAATTCGGTATATTTATTATTATATATATTTTTAATTTATATTATTAATAAGGCACGAGGAAGAAACCGATAAAACTGATTATGTTTTCTTTTTAAACCATAACGAAACCGAAAATCGAACACGTTTGAATCTTCAGGATTAAATTGTGAAGTACATTAGAGTTTTTAAGATCAATTTCGAAATAGAGACTAAGGGAGATACAATTTTTAAGTAATTTCCTTTCAAAACTATTATAGTCGATTTACTGTAATTCTATGGCAATATTAAATAATTAGTATTGCTTACAAAAATACTTCTTTTACGTAGAATTAAAAACCAGAGAGAAGAGCCAATTGAAATTGGCTGCCCGATTACACGAATACAAAAAAATAAGAAGTTGCGTTTGGATTGAACGATTATTTTAATTTGGAATAATTAGAATGGCAATTACAATTATACTGCAATTTGCAACCATAAAAGATTGCCGTTACAATTGCTCTTAATTGTTATTGTAATCAACCAGGATTTATAGTTACTGATTTGCAACTGGGGCGATATTTTTCGAGCTACGTCGGAAGTCTGAATATATGATGTGACATCAAACCAAATTGAATCACATAATTCTTCCAAGGCAACATCCCATAGCCTTTCTACGTAAATTGGTCTTAAAAAGTGCTCGTGTACAAAACATCTAATTACTTTCAGCTAACGAGAGAAGACATTCCATGACTAATAATAGAATTACAAGTATAAAGTATTTATAAAATTGTTTGAATCGTAATGTATTATAATTGCAACAGGCAATAAAGTTACGTAAACATGCTATTGTGGCGTAAACGGAGTTGTTTTATGCAAGATTAAAATTTGAAACTCTTTACGACAAGATAAAAAAATAGCTACTATTTTCTACAAAAAATCTTAATGTCCGCGGACTAAGAAAAATTATCAATAATTTTTATCGTTTTATCTGAACAACAAAAAGAACTCAACCTGGAACATTAATAAAAACAGCTGTCATTATATAAGTAATACAATATTAAATTACTTTGCATTTATATAAACGTATTTGTATAAAAATGAATAAATAACTTTTCTTGTAATTGATATTAAAGTTACCATAAATAGATGGACATCTCAAAGGAAAGGTGTAAAGTAGAAATTGCGAATTGATAAAATTTTCATTTTTTATGAAAATCCCTTTCTGTTTAATTAATTCTGCCGACAATCTTTCAAAAGATATAAATTACAAGAAATCCCATTAGAATTACGCTCTACTCATCTAAATGAGATTGATGACTTTCCCTTTATGCTATCGGGCTTTGTTAATCCAGTTCGATTAACCAATTCCTTTAACACTAATGGATGCATGTTGATTGCCATTAAGCGTTCTCACTCACGTCTGACTAATTCCTTGTGAGCTCGCCTAGAGCCAGACGAAAAGTCGAATGAATGAATGCAAGTAAGCAGCCCTCGGGCGCAATTAGAATTGCGTGCAATCAATGAAATTTCCTCGGTCGCCGCCACCGCCCGTGCCGCGTCGCTGTTCTCGCAATTCAAATTCAAATGTAATTGTCACGAAAGAGAGACTCACACTGCGTTCGGTGCGCTTAAGAAACAACAGTCTGTCGCCATTTATGCAAAGTAGGAAATTAATGCTACGTAATCGCCCTTAAGCATGTAAATTTTACCGCCCTGCGCACCCTCAGCGCCGTCTAGTGGCGAACGGCCTAGGCCTCACCCCTAGCGCCATCTCTAAGGGCTGGACGACTCGGGCACTCCAGTCACATATACGCCGAAACACGGGGGTGAGGCCCAGGTATTGATTACTTGTCGCGGACTTCTTTTATTTCCTTTAATGCCAACTAGCACAGTGCATTTTTCTTTCTAGCGAGCGACACGTGGGGTTGGAATGGAGGAGCTACCGAAACGGCGCACGATTATGTCCGGCAGCCACAATTCTAATCAGCGCCACCTGCTTCTCAGATACGAAGGTACCCTGAAGGTCTAAAAGAATGGTCATTAGAGGAAATGCAGAACTTTCACGGCAAATATTTGCATTTTAGTGCGATTGCGATTATATGGTTTTGAACACGCAATAAATAAACCGCCGCCAAGCTTCACCACCAGCTTAATAGTTGTAGAGTAGCCGCGACACACCATTTACCTCATGATTCGTGCAATTCCTTGTATCACCCTGTCGTGTTTGCCGCAATTTAGATCGAGTGCTCGTTATAAATGTGGCAAATAATTACGGGCAATCTCGCAAATCACAGTTGCTTTTTGTGTGCACATATTTGTCGTATGAAGTACAGGTAACAATGCCGTATATCATTCAGTTAATGTCAACTGTTTGTACCTACTGCATGCCATCGACATACATCACCTTATATAGGCGACATTACCTCTGTACCTATAGGAAAAATCCGGCAATAAGCTGTAAATATTTTCGTGTTCTCATATAACTACGATCTATTTTACCATGTCAACAAGTTCATGATTTTCGTTTATTAGGTTGTTTGTTCTACTTTTATTTATTTTATATTATTTTCATTTTACAAAGAGGAAAAAGCGATTTTTCCTATGTAACCAAATCTTAATAAGTAATAGGAAAATTAAAAACAAGAAAAGTTTGGAGTACTTGAAAATTTCCAAAAATAAGTTTTATTAATGACTTATCATCTTCTATTGCAAATTCCCACTGAATTTTTTTTATATAACGTTGTAAATCGTCAAAGTATGGAATTCATAGACAGCAAAATTGGTCCACAGCAAAACTAACCTTCAACCCCAGCTAACTTACGAAAAGAAATAAAAATTTCTACTTAACAAAATTAGGTTTTGGATCCAAATATTGTTGCGGTGATTTTGTTCAGAACACGAAATTCAAAAGATATTTTCAAAGTACATTACAATTACAATTCAACAGCCATATGAAAAGTAATTTATGTTAAACATAGCTTTCTAAATTTAATAAATATATTTAAAATTTAAAAGTTGAAGCGCAAGTATATAATGCTACTATTTTTGGTCGTTAATGAAAAATTATCCTTCCAAAACACAGACGAAACCATGTTTTATAGGCTTTCAGATGCACTAAAAACACAGTGCACATTGTTGCAACAACGACGTTTGCAACATCATATAATGTAAAAACCTTTTTGTTGTAGTATTATTCTCTATTAAAAAACCACCGCCTTAAGAAATCTAACTTCTCTATTTTTGTAGTGCTCCGTACGAAAATTGGAAAACTAAAACACTAATCGAATCACGTCTGTATCTATTTGTACAAGTATGCCTTTTTGGCTGTGTACATATCACGGCAGTCTGGCGGTGAAAAAAGTGGAGAAAATGACACCCTTACTAAAATTTAGTTAAACAAAAATACATTTCATTTTTTCCAGTAAATACTTTTGAAAATTTTCTCAAAAATCTCTTCGCTCACGATCTAGAAAAATATTGTTCAGAAGAAGCTTGGGAATGTTAAGAATATTGGTGACAAGGTCTGAATTGAATGAAGATTATTACCCTGGTGGCAAATTTTGCTTTGTGGTTTGTAACTATTTGTCTAGACTATCACACGATTATTTCCATATTAAACATAATAAAAGTAAAAATATTTATTATAAACTCTCGTATATTTTGAAAAAGTAAAAGGTCATATCATATTATAATCCGTTCAGTTTAGGCTTTCCTAGAACTCCTTTGACAAAAGAAGTAGATTTCCATCGCTGAATCAATTTATTGGGTTTTTACTTTCCTATTACGAATGAATTACATGGAACGAATTACGTAAGTCCATGTTTCCCTTAAAATCCCATCTCGGGTAGCACTTGAGTTATTGGCAAATAACGCGCCGTCGCGTCGGATGGGCTGGAGAACGTTTCTCAGAGCTCGCATTAGTGACTACTTAGTATCTAATCTACTGGAAGCCAATAACCCCCAAGGTTGGATTGATAATGTAAAAGGACAGCTAAAAGAAAATCGCATTTGCGTGTGGCACTGATGTGCAACGTAACAATTCCCGACCGCTGGAAATCAATTAACTTTGCTCCTGCAGAATTACAGGGATACAATGAAATAGTCAAACTGCCGGTGAACTTTTGCAATTATATCCCGAAGGAGCATTTCAATGGAGGCAGCTTGTGACAACAATAAAAATTACACAGAGAAAGACATAAAACGAAAAAAAAGAAAGAAATTATTGTTCTACTGCAGAACGCCGGGAATAGCAGGAAGTTTATTTTTTATTTTCTACTTGGTTTTATTTTTTTCAAATGGCAAACGGCAGAAGCGCGAGCGAAAAGCTTTTTGACTCAGAAGAGTTTTTTTCCTAAAAAAAAAAAAAGAAAAAACGAAAAAGAAGCGTAAAAAATCCGGGGAAAAGGGGAATACAGAGCAAAATAAGAATAAAGTGCGCCCTGGTACAAAGCGTGAGTGCAGGCAAATAAAAACTCGAACAGAGGGAATTGTTAAATGTTCCTGTTTGTTTCAAAATAAGCTCTGAGCAAATACACAAGCATGAGGAAGGAGGAAGGAGGAAGAAGAGCGGGGATAAAAAGAGATTTTCCAGGAGCCCGGTATTTGTCGATGCGGAGACGTACGGGAACTGGGGGCGCCCCATTAAACCTGGAACGCTCCTGTTCCTCCGGACGGGCACGGCACTGCAGTAAAAAATTTCATTACGGGGAGGAGTTAAACGAAATGTAAGCACTCCGCGTGATGCGACTGTTATCAGAAGTGGGCAACTTCAGGACGCACAAGTGGAAAGGAAACCTCTTTGACAATGAAATAATTGAGAAAGACAAGAAATTATTTTCAAGCCCTGTTGCAGTAGCACTTCGGGCCAATCTCGCTCCTCCGGCGTCAGCAACAGACCTCTCTGCTCCACAGTCGATCTACAAAGGTGAAGGTTGAAGATTCCCCGAATGCAACGGGAACTGGGACTACCTATTTCATGCATAATTTCATGTATACAAGAAGTCACAGGAGCGCATTAATCGTCGACATGTTGACTAGACCAAGTGGCTACCGGGCTTTTCCGGGATCTACAAGGACCTAGTTCGCGTTAGCTCCAATTAAGCTGAAACAAAATATTTGTATTCAACAGACTCAAAGTACGTGTGGTACGCCAAAATGGGGAGTTCTCAATATTTCATGCTTGTTTTCAGATGGAGCACGCCCAAACATGCAATTCTTGAAACACGTTGTTTTTTCCAAAACGATACTTCAATCTTAGAACGTTCCTTTGGACCAATAAGTGCGAAATCTGAAACGGCATCTATAGAACATTGATAACCATCGCAAACAATCTTTTTTAAACTTCTATAGTTTTGTTGTAGAGCGTACTAGAGATATGTGGTATACGTACAACTAATTGTTTTACACTTTTTGAATTTACTAAATTTTACTGAAAATTTGGGAAAATCCAGAAAATTCGATTAACGGATTGTTTAGTTATAAAAATAAAAAGGATATCCACTTGAAAAAAATGAAGGTTCTACTATTATTTTATTTTCGAACTATCAGCGTGTTCGACTTCGAACAGAGAAGAGCAATTTTTTTTGCAGATCTTGCAATAAGCTTATTCTTTAAAAACTTAAATTTTTATTACAAAAGTTAGTAAAATATCTGAAAGATGAACCATGAGTAAAGATGAGATACCTGCACTAAAGAGTAAAATTTCTCCTCAACCAGGTTATTGAAATAGTTACTATTTCAAACTATTTTTTCAATTCTATTATGAGTTATAAGAGTTAATGTTCATAAGGGGTTCGGATTTTGTTTACTTTGCTTGTATTTTTTTTATTTATAATACTTTCTGAAATATATTTTTTTATTATTCAACTGATTCTTATAGACCAACACTTATTTCTTTTTTTCGTGATTTGGTATATTCTACTCATAATAGGAGTATATTGATTTATATTATATTCAATTGTTTTCACTGTAAAAGTTCTTTCTGGTCTCTGTTGATTAGTGGAGTTGTTTGGAAGTTACCCCTACATCTTGGAAATTTTATAAAATCCTTAATAAAAATTGCGAGTATACTTAAAAGATGCCTTAAAACACATAAAAATTAAAGACTTTATAACAAAGAATTTGTTATCTTTAGCCTTTTGTTATCAGTGTAATTGAATGCGGCTCCTGCTTCGGCGCGAACTATCTTTTCTAGTACTGGGAACTCGCCCCAACGCATGCATCAAACCGCAATTAGTCGAAAAATCGAGATAGCCTTTCAACGGCAATTCATTTTGAAATTCGATTGTCCTCGAGCGCGCCTATTGATAGTATTTTTTCGCGCGGCGCGGAGGATCGATTAGAGTCGAATAGAGCGCGGCGGCCGCGGAAAAAAAGCGTGGCCCATTAGAAAATTGCTGCATAAATTCACCTTTCAATTTTGTACAATTGATTTCAACCGTTTCTCGTAATGGCGAGAAGGGGCTCTCTGGTCGACTGGGATCCGGGCTGGGACTGGGGCTGCGCGAAAGGTCAGCGGAGCGCCTGATGCAAACCGAGGCTGGTAATTTATCAGCGAGCGAAACGTGCACCGGTTAGACGTTTTCCCCGCGGCCGTCGCGCACGCGGGCGCGGAAGATTAAATTAGAACACACCTCATATCGCGGCGAATGCGGCCTGCAGCTAACTCCGCGGACGTGATCTTATCGCCGCGGCAATTATGCTCTACACGGGATTCATTATTTATATTTCACGTGCTTGCGGTGCGCTCTCCGCGTTTAGAACGGTTTTCACAGCAAATCGCGAACAACGTTTCCTACCTCTCGCCATCATCGCAAACTTTCACTCAAGTGTACCAAAAAGCGGACTCCGCGGAGCCCCAGAGGAGGAACGAACCTACTCGCCTGTTCTTGCACTCGAAAGAACTAACGAGGAGCATTCCAAGTCCATAATGATAGCATTAGCAACAAAGAGCACCCAAGAAGGCCCCAGAAGGCCCTGAGGAGCCCTAGACGAGCGCCCCAGCTGGGACTGGGAGCGGACTTATTGATTGGGGCAATTTATTTCGCTGTCACTGCAGCGCTTATATCTTAATTGATTTTCTTTATTCAGAGCTGCTCCTCGCCTGGGAGCAGGGCTCTAACTGACGAGTCTTATCGCGCTATGGACACGACAAAAGACCTAGAACTAGGTGCCCGCCTCCCGCGGAAACGAGGCTTTGTTTCACTCAGCTACTACCTTCTTACGTCCACCTCATTATTGCGTGATTTTCCTCACTTAAGTTCCTCGAGCCGTTTTTCCTGCATATCGAAGAGAACAAACGCGCTCGGCTGGGGGAACGAAATTGTAAATTACCTGAGCAAACGAAAATTTTACCAATTAACACAAAACTGATTATTTTACTCAATCGTGCCGTAACAGGTCGCTTACGCAACAGACGAACAAATTTATGGGATTGGGGCAGTAGTGGAGCTTAGAGTACAAGCGGGATCGTCTAGAAGACAGGCATAACTCCACTATTGCTAATTGGCCACCAGTGTCCGAGGAGTTTAACTGGTGCTTGTTTACATGTTCCGAGAGCTGGAGCACTGCTTCCGCGATACTATGAAAATGTGACGTCAATGAGAGAAAGCCTAAAACTAGGAAGCCCTATAAGTCAATGGATTTTCTAACGGCTTCGGCAGTTTTATAATTTCACTGAAATGATTGACTTTTATTTATGTCGATTTTTAATCAAAACCACTGAAAGTCGTTTCACGTATTTCATAGTACATAGTCCTTACAAATGACCAAATTTTTCACATACTCTTCAAATATTTGACTTCGAACGAAAGGAAAAAATTATATCAAAAACCAGGAAATCTTCTGAAAATCTCAATTTTGGACCTTTAACAATAAAACAAAAAAACAGATACTTTCAAATGCAGAAATTTTATAATTGGTCCAAATTCCAAATCAACAGCTAAAAAAATTCTTTAGAAAATTAGCTGTGGTGTTTGTTTAAAAGATGCACAAATCTCACCATAAGGATTTTCTTTCGAACCGAATTTTAAACGGAAAAAAACGCCGGACCAAACGGAGTAAATATTAGCGGGCACGAATTATTAAAGAGCTAAAATTAAATTAAGTGGTCAATTCTTCGTGTTTAATAGATGTAGATTCAAACACAAGTTTTAGTGTAATTTTAAATTTAATAGCTTATATGATCTATACCACTATACCCCTTTTCGTAGTTAGTTTATAAAGCGAAAATCACAGGGCAAATATGAGAATCAAACCCACAACCCCTGAAGTGGAAAATCCTTTGCCTTTTATGAGTCAATCGAAATCCAAACAACCCAAACCCGAAACTGACTGCAAATATCTTGGAAGGTTAAATCCTAATATTCTTAAAAATGGTAAGGCGTATTTCAGAATTGCACTTTAAAAAAATGCAGTGTTTATCGGGACTCAGCATCTTATAAACTTCTGCACATTTTTACTCCTTTATTATCTTTCTTATCTGAATCAAAATTTATGAGTAAGAGAATTTATGTTATTGTAAATGTTAATAAAGTTTCGATGCAAACGATCAGCTCTTAAATAATAACAAATCAAAATTAGCATACAACTAAAAATCGCCTATCTTTGACGGCATCATTTGTTTGTTTGATATCTTGTTTTAATATCTAACGACTATCTTCGTGCTAACGGCGGTCGTGTGTCTCTACATGTGTTCATTGCTACTGATCACGTCTGTAGCTTTGGAAGAATAACCGAGTAATTAGCAATTTTAAATTTACGTGAACGTGGCAGGCGAAGCATTGTCAATGAACAAAACTCTCACAGCATTTTAAAAGTTGATTTAAGTAAACGTGCCAACGACCTTCAGTCTGTCCTTTGAGTCAGTAATTAATAGACATTCAAAAAGCCCATAAATTCCAATTTGTAAGCGCGCGTGTTTTAACCGCTCGCGCAGTCATAAATCACATCCAGCGGTCGCACACTAATCATAGTGAGAAGTATCGTTTTGTTTTGCGATTACCGCATTAGCCGCTAGCGTGACAGAGACGATTGGTAGACACTAGATCTAGCTAACTCCATTTCGCTATTTCTAATTCATTGAAATGTATTTAAATCATTCCGCAAGCTGCAGCGACCAAACAGCGGCAACAGTGCACTCGTCCGCATTTTTTACGTAATACTAGTAAACACTTGGCCCGTGTGGTCTCCGCGACCGGCACAAATCATAAAAGCGACGATTGCACAACGCACAAAGTCCACCTTTATAATATCTAATTATCATACCTGCACGAAAACACGCGGCTACAGCGCTGTTGCAATTTTAATGCCTTAGTCGCCTTTATAGCCGACTGTTTTTGTTTTCCAGCATCTGCAATCTGCATTGTATCAGAGCTCTCTTCTGGAGCTGGCAACTGTTGTCATTCTGTCCGCCGCCTTGCCGTCCCCTACTACCTCTAATTGTCCAACTAAAGTAACCGCTTTGTAATTGCACCTGTAAACTCTCCTGCATGTATCCCTGTAATTATTCTCGGCAATTACGAACTATCGCTATTGTTAATTGTCCGCTATTTATTTTAAATTCCGCTCTATAAGTCCCCGGATGATTTATGACCACAATATTAAGATAATTAATCTGTACACATATCAACTTTGTCTCTGACTATTACGCGACTCTAATGAATATTACTGAAAAATTCTCTTCCCCCCTTTGGTCACTACTCTGGGTACAACGGAAACCTTCAGTGTGGAAAAGATTGAAAAGGGGTCAAGGAAGTCCGAAGTTTTCAAATATATTAACTTTTGTACTTTTTACCAGGGTCTGTCCGTGATGCGTTCGCGTATGTTTATTTTCCCATTTATTTTTGAGACCACCGGCGTTACTAATCATAGTTTAATAAATTAGTGTCGACAGCAAGTTGCATTTCTTTTATTTTTGAGAAAACATTTTTAAGACATAATATTTCTATAGAGTGCTAAGAGATTAGAAAAATTATATTGAAATTTCAAATTCCAGTTATTGTAAAAATTCGAAGGAAGCATTCGACTATTAAACAGAACTATCAAATTACAATTCATAGATAAAGCTATACAAAATCTAGTAATTACAAATATTTTAGTAGTAATTCAAACAAATTTTAGATTATTCTAACAGGTCGCCATGCTTTTACGCAAATTGAAAAACAAATCAAATGCGAGTCGGTCTCGAGCAGTGAGGGTTCGGTACGAAAATTTTACAAGTTTAAAGTAGTTATGAACCTACTTAACAAATACAAAGATTAAAACCATCTGATGATTTTTCCATCAATTAACGTTGAATTTAACTCAATATTATTAACGAAAAATTTAACTCAATATTATTTCCAGAAATATTATCTTTTTCAGCAACTATTTACACTGACAAAAAAGTGGCAGTTTTCCTGTCATCTACGCGTCAATAACTACTAATCCTAGTAAAATCAAAATTTTAGCTTTAGAAACCTAGAAACCTTTTTTTCGCATATTTTGAGCTATTACTTTAAAACCATTTTATTTACAGTTTTGAAAAAAATAATTTGAAGTCCTTAAAAATAGCCCTTTCAAACGATACCCCACATGATCTAAGAAAAAAAATACTTTTAAAGGGGCTCGACCCCTTTTAATAATTAAGAAAAGAAACCAAGACGAGTGTGATATTCAAATTATATTACGTGCTCATTTTTTCTTTAAATTATGATTTTACCTTTTTCGAAATTTAAAACTGACACTTAAAGAAGATATAATTAAAATATGACGAACAAATTAAATGAACATCTCTAGAATTCTTCGATTAAGATCTTTTAAAGAATACCGTACTTATTTGAATTAAATTGTTCTTTGCACTTTTTAGTTCCACATCCAATCAACTCTTGTATAGTTCAACTTTATCAATAGTAAAAAAAGGTCTATTAGTAGCATGTGAATGTCAACGTCTTAAGAAGAGCTCAAAGTGTTTTTTGTTGAAGTTTGTAAAAATACGAAATTTATGAGTTCTAAGTCAACTCTATTGTTTTAAACTTATAAATCAAAAATAAAAACGCTGTTTCCTCGAAACAGTTTTTTAGCAAGTGATATCAGCCAGTCTTCGAAAACGTTCCTTCTTTAACTCTGACTAGTCAAGATCAATATCATGCAACAAACGATGACCCAAATTTATAATAAAAGAAAAAGTATAAAAAACAATAACAAGATTCAAATTCCAAATAAATCTTCAAAATATCTTAAGTTTATCTTAATTTTGTTACACATAATTTAACCAGTCAAACTCTCGAAATGTGTAATTAATTCGTCGGGAATTTAAAACGAATGAATATTTTGTCTTTGTTGAACTGAAAACAAAGATTTATATTTTGGTACTATGTTGAACTAAATTACTCTTTCCTGAATTTTGTAAAACAATTTAAATACGTATCTTTTTATGGCTCGGAGTTTCCCTTGGTGTGTTTTCTCATTAAATCTCATTCATATTTTGAAGAATCAAAAAAAGACATTTTTTTACATATGTTTTCTTCAAAAATTGTAAAACATTTCCCAAAAATAAGCTATGATCACCTATAAACTTTACCCTGAAAACGATGATCAAAACCTGGACAAAATTCTTAATTAAAGACACAAGTACTATTCAAAGATGTTCAGTAGTTCCTTCTACAACGTACTCTTCACTAAGATTAAAGTAGAAGTATAATTTACCAAGTTATTTACCAATCAAACAATTCTGTGTACCCTCTACCTCAAAGCCTATTGGGAAATGAGTAGCAATCGCATAAATTGTTACCGCTTCCTACTTGTGCCGTAGAATGAGAACAACGTAACCAATAATCCTGCATGTAATGTCTAGCAAAAGACCTGGCTATATTGTGGTTTGGAGTAGACTCAATTAATTGATGATTACAACTATCTGTGTATGATAAACCACATCATCGTCGCAAAGGGCAAAGCCAATGCGCAATATTCCCCCGAAATTTCGTTATAGTTGGAAACAATTTTGCGCCTTTAAATTTCAGGATACGCAATTAGGGACGTAGTGCGAAGTATGGACAAACAAGTTCCCTAAGAAAACTTCTGCTCTAGAATTGCGCAGCCCAAATTGAGGTTACATTAGCTCCCTTCCAAGGCAAATAAAATGCAACAGGAAGAGTAGGTATCAAACGGGTACAACGCCCTTTCAAAGGAAGCCCTGTCACCCTTTCTAGCAATGTACAAATGAAACCACTCGAAACAAGTACGTAGCCGTTCTAGAGCAACGACGGAGCCCAGGTCTTAGCATCCCTGGCCCGAGACGGGGGGTCGCATCTGCAAGCGAGCTCCCTCTGATTTTCGCAATAGGAGATTCTTCCTCCGTGCCAGAAGTTGCGGCTTTCTGGAACAACGAGAACGCACCAACGAACTCACGTCAAATTGAATCAAAAATGTTTTTCCACGTTGTCAAGGTTCGCTCTTTGCCGTCGGTCGAGTGACGCGGCGGTGGTGCGATCAAGACCTCGACGCGCATCGGACGACAGCCGTAAGAAAATCAAAAGCAACAGGTCAGGCGAAAAAAGCGTGTATGTACCTTAGACAGAAGGGGGACAAGGGCCCTAACCAGTTTCTTAATTCAAGATATGGGCCTACTCCTCACCTCTGGAACATTTTTTCGTTCGCATCGTTTTATTATCATCTGTTGCGTAGATTGAACAACGACGCAGCAGCACAGAGCGACGCATGATGTTCCTTACCTCTTATTTCTTATTATCTCCGCTGGATGATTGTGTTCAACTTCTGGTCGACACAAAAATTTCTGGTTTTGATGTTGAAAACCTTTGGCAAGCTGGGCGACTGCGTTATAGTTGTCTTTTTGGGTATCCGGACGAGAACCGCTTTCCGTCGACTTACAACAGTGAAATTATTCAAGGTCTCATTTATCGCGCGCTGTAAACGGCAGAGCGCTCTTCCTGAGATCACGATATTTCGTAAGCTCACCTTAAGTCGAGCAGTCTGAGGAAATTTATTTGATTTATTAAAGCCATCTAATACGGGCCAATATAATCAAGGTCGAAAGAGATCGTACAATCGAAACTAATGGCAGTGATCTCCACTTAATTGAACACTACGACTGTTTTGATTAGTCCATTTAAAGTGAATCACTCTGTTTTTGTCGAGTGAATAGCTAGCTACTTATTAAGCAATCGAAACAGAGTGACGCTAAGGTTCTCCTTATTTCCATGTTGCTTTTCTAAGTAATGTTGAACCCAATTGTAAATTATAATTAAGATATAGATGACTCGCTTGATTTTAATCTTCACCATCAATAAGGAACAGTTAAATATCAAGTGGTCTAATGCAAAATAAAAAATCATTTATTACATTACATACATGCATAGAAATCATTGATTACAAAATTATAAACGCTTCAAATATCTCTAAAAGGCATAAAAGCGGTACTATTTAAAGATCTTAATATTCAAACTTTTAATTAACGTTCCACGCAGTTGTAATTTAAACTCTAATTTTCAAAAATACCCATCTAGATGTGAGCAAAAACTCGTCAAGCAGCGAAATAATCAATAGAATTATAAATCCAAATATCCAACTTTTCGCTTTGATGACTAAAAAAAGTTTACCACCCTACTCCTTCATGAGCCAGATATTCGTTGATAGCTAAATCCTAGACAAGGCACCTGAACCATACCAAATTAGAGGAACCCACTAGAAATGACCATGAATTTAAAAGAACGAGTGGAGGATAGAATCCTTGAATATTACCAAACAAATCCACGCTCAGGAAAAATGGATGATCTATAAACTTAAAAGGATTATATACCTTAATACAGGTAATTTTCAAATATTAAAAATGAAAGCCGCTTTTAATTAGTCCTTATTATGCAATTAATAGATTCACATGAAAAATATTTATGATTATGTCAATTTTACCTATAAATTCAGTATTAATTTGTTTACTACTTAAACATAACAATCTGCTTTTTTTGTTGAATTAAATTCCCAAAAGATTAAAATAGAAGCTATACTCTAACTTTATATACATCGAATAAATAATACCTTTGAGTTATTCACTAGCGATGAATAGGCAAAGGTTAGATCATCCATCGCCGACTGTAATTACGTAAAATAATTTATCTAAATTGTTTGTCATGTTAACATTTCCAATGATTATTTATGGAAAAAACAAACATGACTGTTTTTTAGTTTCACGAATACGCCTAGATATGTTTCAAATTTAGCATTTAAAAAAAGTCTTAACTTAATAAAACAAATATTTACGTTATAAACCTGCCTTTTAATAAATATTTTCAATTGCTCTAGCCTTATTACAAATGAATAAATAAAAATAAACAGTAATATATTTCAAAATTAGGTTTCCTACCTGTCTAGTAGCACGTACCTCCTAAAAAGTAAATTTAAAATTCAAGTGAATGTGAGCAGAACGAAAATTCTGCAATCCCTACAAGTTCATTCGATTTTCATCTTTCTGAAGTGCAACATGTGCAAAGACCTTCTCTTTTCAAATTTCTTTAAGAGCCAACCACCTTGGACTCCTCCTCCACAGATAAAACCATTCTTTTTCTATTTACTTCTTTTTGACTCCGTTAATCCTAAAACAGCCCTTCACAAAAGAAAGCCTGTGACCTAAACGGGATGGCACACGAATTCCCGTCTGTCTTCAGTTCTGTAAATGGCCAAAAAGTCGTAAATCAAATCGAACCGGCTGCAGAAATCTCACGCATTAGCCCGTTGCGTCAGGATGGCTCGCAGCAGGAGAAAAATGCCCAAGGCCGGTGCGGTGCACCAGCGGCGAAGCGACATAAGCTGTCTTGCATCTTAAGACGATATTCTCAAAAGAAAGTTAAAGGTCTAGCCGAATCAGTTTTTGTGATCTTCACAGATTTCGCAGTCAGACCCGGCCCGGAGGAAGAAAGCAAAAGAGCGTGCAAGGCTCTTGGCCGTTGGAATCAAGCTGGGGCCCCGAACGTGTCTCAAGAAAAGAGCCTCTCCCGGAGCCCTTTTGAGAAGATTCGGTCTTCTTTTAGGCCGTGTGGGAAGCTGCCTTCGCTGGGAGAATTCTACAACTGCTGGTACACAAAAACCCGATTGAGACAGACAAAAAGGGCACGATAGCAATTAGTTCCACGGGGCCCGGTGAAACTTTTTGACGATTTTCTGTTTTGTCGCATACTTTCTGCGCTCGCCACGAGCGGAAAGGGAATCTCGGGAATGCGGCCGACACGTCACGTAATGCGGGCCACGCAGCGATGCCGCATATTAATTAAAATATTCATTAAAATATTCAAAGGTGCACTAATTGCATCACAATATTCACCTGATATAGACGACCTCATTATTGGAGACGACTCTTCGCCAGCCCGGTGCCAAGTTGGCCGCGTTCATGTTCGTAACGAGCGGCTGACGCTGCTGCTGCACCATTACGGCCGCCTGCTGCAGCGCCTGGGAGCTGGTCGCGAGTCCCGCTGCCATCCCGCCTCCTGCTAGAGGCTCACCCCCGCCGCCGACAGTGTTGCCAACTCCTGCGACCGCGTGCCGCGCGCCCGTCGCGCCGCTCAGATGCAGCTCATTGCCGACCCGCGGCAGAAATGAGCCGCGCTGCTGTGGCGCGCCTTGCGTCGAGTGGTACTGCAGTTGCTGCTGTTGTGGATGGTGCTTCTGGTGATGCAGCACAACCGCCGCCTGCTGCCGCTGATGTTGCTGGTGCGGTTGAAGGATGGTCGACATCTGAGTGTCCACGCCGCCCGATGTAGAGGAGGGCACGATGCCGGACTGAAGGGCTCCAGCGCTAGCCGCGGCCATTTGATGTTTTACTCAGATATGTGTTCAATCCTTTCTGCAAGATCAACAAAAACAAACACCTTAATCATCACGTTGCAGTCAAATAAAATTCGGTCATTCTTCATTCATTCGGTCATAAACATTCTTAGCTTACGGACATCTTCCACTAAATAATAATATTCATCCTATTGAAAACTTGGGACGTTCTTTTACATATAGTCTTCCAATGTGCGCATCGTATAAAAACGATTGGGTGTACTCACCCCGAATTTCTCAAAAGTATGTTAATCTTGATTGCTTTCTTGTTGACTCTATTGATAAGCCCTTCTCATATCTAAAATGATAGTTTTATCCCTTTAAGAATGCCACGGGTCGATTTGATATGTGAACTTTAATGAATAGCTTCATAAAGAAAAAAATGCCAATTTCCTGGAGGAAAATTTTACTTAGAAGAACCATAATATGAACGTAAAAAAACGAGGGCGATATATCGACCCGCTGGCACTAAAAGGGTTAAGATGTTAAAGAAGATTAAAATAAAATTAGGAACCTCAATTTAAAACATCCAAAGAAAATAGTGTATGCTTTTTTCATTAACTCCCAGAAAAGATACTAATTTAAGGTATGAGGTACGGTCTAATGGTCTAAGTGATGGGCTCCAGTGCCCGCTTTCTGAAATCGACATCTTAGTTACATTAAATGATTTTTTTAGATTCAGAGATGACAGGAAAATAATGCTAAAAACTTTTCTAATTTACAAGGATCTTTAATGTTTGCGATGTTATATAAATTACACTGAGACAAATTCGCCTTTGCCTTTGTGTTACGGACGTAGCACATCGTTAGATCATCAATGTATCATCATGATATATTGTTGCGTAATTAATTTTGAGACACATGCAATATGCGATATTCCTGTGGATTTCCATGCTAATACACATATGAAACCTTATTTACAGGTTATAAGGTGCCACGTGTTGCTGCATACGTGTTGTTTCCAATGCACGTAATATCCCTTCCTTAACTTCAAGAATTGAAGCTAAATGGCACAAGAATTAAAATTTTCGTATATTGGTGCTTTGAACATATCGTTCACTTGAGTGCTAGAACCACTATAACCAAATAGGAAATGAATTAGGCTTGTAAACGGAGGTTCCTTGTTCGAAATCACAGGGCAAATCTAATATTAGTATTCCTACCATATAAAGTATAGTCCATGAGACTAAAATTGTTTGTAGTGTACAACCTTAATCCGTCTATCCCGATGTATGTTCGTCTATATCTCGAAATCCATTAAACCGACTCTGATCGATTTTTGATTTATCTTTTATGTAGTAGAATTACACTTTTTCCACTAATTTTTGTGAAATCAAAGAAATTACGAATATTGCCGCTATTGCATTCTTAAACCTTCCCAATTTTTGATTGGCATAACTAAAATTAATTTCATGGAGTGTGTCCTGTTCAGTAAATAATTATTTAATGTACGAATCACTTCATTAAGATTTTAATATTTGTTAGAGGATATTCGAAAAGTTAACCCGTTGGAAACCTAGAGGATACAGGGAGTACGCTCTTTTTCACACATTTTGAGTTATTACTTTAAAATCATTTCATTTATAAATTTGAAAAAAATTTTATAAAGTTCTACACGACCCAAGAAAAAAATATGTTTATTTCTTTAAAAAAAAAAAAAAAAGTAAAAATATTTCATAAATTTATACTATCGGAATATCTGGGCGTCACCAAGACCCAACACCATGCCAAATTTCAAGTTCGCACGTCACAGTATTTCCGAGAAAAACGGTTGTGACAGACCGACAAACAGCACGAGAGTGATCTTATAAAGATTCCGTTTGTCCTTTTGAGGTACGGAACCCTAAAAAAGGAAGAATTTTTTTACAATTACGAAAGTTGTAAGAGAATGGTCACTTCTGGCGCAAATGAAAAACCGTAAAACGAGTTGCATGATCTTATTTAGTCAGAGGGTTAGAAAGGAATATTTACCCGTGCTCAGTCACTACCGTCCAACGCATGTGCAAGTTGTTCGTATTCTGAAAATTTACGTGGCTAATTGTGGGTTGATCATCTTTAATTCAACCAAAAATGCTTATACGTGCTTATGCCAGGAAAATTTTATAGAATTCACAATTGTGATGCACGTTGGGTTCTAGTTATCAGTATTGTAATAAAGAATGATATAAATATAGACCCAAACAACAGTTTACTCATTTTTCTTATTTTGTCGGTTTATCCTGTCTGGCCCGTAGCCCTTCATCTTTATTATATACAAAGAGAACCGACAGCGCTGTACTCAACGGCCATAGAAATGCCAAAGACTAAAGCAAGTAAAAATTAACATTCAATACCAAGGAGAGGAAAGGACTAAGTTGTCTGTTAGCATCGCCCTTGCATCTTAACAATAGTAAAACTCCTTATTTGATGTATATAAACGTGATAAACATGATTTTATAGAATTACACTTCTAAATAAATTTAAATCCTTTATTTTTTACGAATTCATTCGTTTAATCCCCATGTGCCCTATTTATCCCGAGGGCTAGATTATCTACTCTTCGCCAAACTCAACAGGGTAAACTACACAGTTTTATAAAGTCAACAAAAGTTATATAGATATAGATCTAGCTCTAAGTTACTATTTCTATGATAATATAGTAAAGAAAAATTACATTATAGATAAAACAATTGGGTTAAAATTCTAGTTCTTGAAAAAAAGCAATTAAAAAAAGTTGTTTTCGGGTATTTTAAAAGGACGGAAACCCGTTGATGGATTTTAACAAAGCTTCTTTAGTTGATCCACTTCGTAATTGATCGAAATCGGATTTCATAGGCTGAGGTTTTCTTAATTCCTACATTTTTTTTTATTCGTGAGAGGTCTTTAGTGCCCTAGTGCTATTCACAGGACTTTCGCAAGGACACGTACTTCGTTAAAAGCTCAGGCCCACTGAGTGGAACCTCTAACCTCCCTAAAGAAGTGTATACAAGGTATTGAGGAATGGGCCCCCATCTTCGTTGGTGAATGACCGCTTTTGTGTAGCGGCAGGCGGGGGGAACGGTAACAAAGGCAAAGCTAATCCAAACAGTAACTGGGGACGTGAATTCGCTAGAGCCTTGACCTACTTAAAGCGGTCCACGGTGAGTAATCCTTACTACTACGAAATTAGAACGGAAACCTGTCATTCCCGGGCGCTCCCAGTCACACAGCTTCGGCAGAATTTCCAGGAAAGATTCTTCTGGAGCCTGAACAGCTCATGCTCTGATCGATGGGAGGACCATTGAAGCCCCTTTCCGAGAAGGACAGACCGTGGGGCTGGAGGAGGTACAAACGAGGGGCACCTTTTCGAGGAGCGGCAACAAAGAAAATCAATGCAAAATATCTCCGGCTCCGCGAATAGGGTTCTTCTAGAAGCGAGCAGCGGGCAGCGGGCAGCACGAAATCGATTAAATTTGACAGCTGATGCGTCATTGGAATTCAAAGCACCAGTACAAGCCTAAAGCGGGCTCCGATGAGGCGCCCGCGAGCAAACAAACGAGTGGAAACCTTGTAAATAATAATTCCTGACACACTTTCCGCCTTCGGGCTCCGACGCACGAGAGGAAAATTGCATTGACGCACGCTCCGCGGCCCGCAGGCCAAAGACGAAAGGTCTCGCACCTCTCAGAGGCAATTAAGGTAAGAAAACAACTGTAAAAGGCTCTAATTGCTTACGGCCAGCGCACTACCTGTAAATATTCACGACCGTTTCTCGGGCTAGAAGCGATTTAGACAACAAAAGACGACTGGCCACAGAGTTAGTGGTTTTACAGCGCCCAGTGTCGGCGGAATTGGGGCCATAAAATAGGCCTTACCTGCTCCTGGAATTTACGATGCGACATATCCCACGGAATAAGGACGAGGAACCGAAAAGGCAAGCAGCTCTAGTTTCGATTCAGCGCGACGGAGCATCACAGACGAAGACTCGGGTGAGGAGTAGCACTCGGAATCCATGCAAAATTCTTCACACTGGAAATTTCACAAGCGATTTTTCAAGAATTTTTCTCATTCACTTTCACTTTGGGGGAACTAGAGGCACAGGGAATAATAAAAACAAATCACAGCTGGTCGTGCAGTTAAAAAAATCGAGGTGGCCCCAACAATTTCGCTTTTGCGGTCGTTGAATTTCCGCACTTTATGGGACACAACTTTTTTTAAAGGCCAGGTTGAGGCCGAAGCACATTTAAGCCACAAGACAGGACGCGGATTTCCACTTGAATTCCTCTCGGATGGCGAGAAACGCGCACAGAACAAGAGAAAATTTTCAGGGGCCACACAAAATTATGACACAACACCTGCTCGCGATAATCAACGACGGCTGAAAACACGCGTCCGCGTATCACTCGGTCGGCCGAGCCGTGATGAAAACACTCCCGGAAAATGCACACTCCTAGCCGTTGCCGGCCGCTAATTACTCATTTTTCAGCACAATTCACTAGCCGAGGATGCTGCTCTAGTAATTACTTGAAGGAAAATCCAACGAGAAGTCGTTTTACAGCCCGTTGACATGCAAATTCGCCCTGTCTCTCCGACGTTCCGCGAGATACGAACGATGATGGCGAGAAAAGTAATGCCATACGTAGTTGCTCAGTTGTGATTTGAACAGGGGTTTTTAAGCTACTCGGGTGGGAATATTCGGTGTGGTATTGCAGATTTCCGGATTCCTGGCTTGCGTAAGCAATCATCACAAATAAAAAAAATAATGGTAACGGGACCTTCTGGAAAATGCTGCCACATAGACGTAGCTCAATTGTATGAGTCAAATCGGATATATTTCGTAATCTGGAGCGAAATTAGGAATGATAATGCAGTTTCCCAGTAATTAATTTAAATTACAATGGACCCCCCGAACAAATTTGCTTTAAAAATTCATTAAAAGTTTAAGGGGATACTTTAAAAAAGAAGTTAAATATCAGGAATTCAATGAATCTACCACTGAACCGTATCCTTCGGTCGTTTGACAATATTACCAAATGTCAAGTTTGAGTGTCTGTCACTGAAGCCGGTAACGGTCACTCAGCCACTGGTTAGGTTAAGTGTTCTGGATTAGGTTTCGTGACCGCGCGTTCTATCCCCAATTACAAAATTTAGTTTATAGTACCCATAATAGTTTTTTCTTATCACAATCATGCTCGAAGCAGAAGTTGAGTGTAAGAAAATCTGTGTTTTACGGTGCCTGGTGGCCGTAGCCCTGAGCATTGGGATCCAGTACGTCCTTCTTGGTCTCTTCCTGCTGTTTATACACTTCGATATTTTGCACGTCTTCTCGTGGATCAGCAGTACTATTGGGCTTGTCTTCTCGTTTTACACATGGCTCTGTATTACGCCACTAATTAGTTCAGTAATTCTCTATGGGATATTCCTGGGGAATTCCCACCTTGCTGTGAAGAAGTACTATCCCACTAGATTTTCGTACATCCGAGGAACTCTAGCAAGAAAAGTCGCTGCAATATTCCTGCACGCCACCATCGGGTTTCTAACGGCCTGGCTTTACTCCAGATTCCTAGACGAGAGCTACCGTTTGATATTCGTGGAATGCTTCGAAGGATACTGCCTCAACAGTCGCTATACATTCCTAGCATTAGGCGGGATCTACACTGGATTATACTTTTTCTTCAAATACCAATTCAACAAGGATATGGAGTTAACTTTCCCAATCATTCAGGAGAGCAAATATGTAAGGATTCGATCCAAACTCTACTCTACGCTCTACTCATCCCTGCTGAAATCATTCATCCCGACAATTTGCTTCACTCTGCTGTACTGGGCTTTCGGTTGGGTAATAACTGACAGACTACGCAGCCTCCTGGACGTGGACGATGACGAGGCCTTATATTCCCTTTACGCGATTTTAACAAGCCCTAGACTGATTTTCTACCTGTGGATTATATCTTCTCAAATTCTCAGTAACATGTTGCTAATGGACATTTTCTTTTCGGTTCTCCTCAGTCAGCATATGGAATTTCCGATCGAGAAAGACCGCATTTTTAACACTTCCGGAGGGGTTACTCTTGTAGAGGCCCTGTCGTTATCAAAGGTGCCTATAGCCCAACATCTAGCTAGTCTGGATTTATTTAACCTTACCAATGCGAAGAATCCTAAACGGCGCCAACAAATCTTCGCCTTATCCATCCCTGGGGGACATCCCTACAACTGGACCCAACTAAGTGGTCAATACTTGAGTATGATCAACTTTTTCTCTGACGAGCTGGCTGCCTCCATGAAACAGATTTCAGCCGTTAAAACTGACAATATCTACACCCGCTTAAAGCCATCAGCCACGGAAGCGGCAGAGAAGATCCTCCTTCGGCAATACAACGAGACCTATGGCATTCGGAACATGATGAATAGAAGCTGTGAGCCCCCTCAGCCGGCAAATACGAGTGTGGTTCAAAAGATCCAGGATACAATGGACCAAGTTGCTAGATCCTGTGAAGAAGCAGCCAAAATCGCATTTAGGTCAATTCCTGGCCTGTTGTACTTCTTTGGAGAAAAGGAGGAATCTAAGACAATCTTCCTACTATCTCAGTCGCAGGACATAATCTGGCTGACCCAGGCAATGTCTGCTCTTTGTGCTGCGTCCTTGGTCGAGGACAAGTACGGAGTGGCCCAGTCCGAACTACCAAATATCATTAGATCACTGCTCAGACTAAAGCTGGAACTGGATAAAGTTAAAAGTATTAACTTGAGTGGCAGGAAGGTGGACAAGAATTGCAACGCCCTTAGAGGTGCTGTAAGACGGAGTCTGTACCGGATTTGTACAGTGTTCGCTGACTATGTTAAGGATCTCATAGACGACCCTGAAGAACTGAGAATTTTGCACTGCTTCATCAACTACCAGGAAACCTAGTTGTTAATTAAGTTATTTGTTTTTAGGATTACTTGTGTTTTTTTTCTATAAATGTGTACGAATATATTTCAATTTTTTTTATTTTCGGCCTTTTATTCTCCAGCTATTTTTTTTCTTTTCTTGTTTTGAGACTCTAACGTTGCGATTTGAAATGTAGCCTTACACAAAAATAAATAATGCAATTTCCAAGTGTCTCAAATTAAAACGTTGAACGTACGAAAGTAGAAAAATAAAATCACAGAACGTTTCCAACATTTTTAACTTGAATATCAGTTTTCAACTAAACAATTTTTGAAGCCTTTAAATTCCTAAATTTTGGGAAAATTGACGAAATATTTTTATTCCTAAATTTAAATTAAAACTAGTTTTGAAATTTGTCCCACTATTTCAAAAAATTATGCTTCAGGAAAAGTATTTTTAAAGTTTTTATCATACAATTCATGTGGCTGCTTTTAATAAACAGTTTTTAATCTAAAAAAGTAAAAAACAAATAAATATTTATTTGAAATTCTACCTCCTTGGTCTTCTTTATGAATATAGATTTACTTATAAAAACTGTGGAGACAAGGATATTTAAATTAAAATTTTTTATTTAGAAATGTTTGTTATAAAATAAATTAGATTTTTTAAATGAAAAAACTTTTGGCAAATAAAAAGATGGGATTTCCTAGAAACCACATAAAAAACAGACTTTCCGCATTGGAAACATTTTATTATTTTGATTTAATTGCTTGCTTTAAATCTACAGTTCATAATAAAACAATTTCAAGTCATATTAACGCCTTTAGAATGTTTCTTCTTGCCTTTGTTCACCTATGTGTGCTAAAATATTTAAGCGGTAGTTCATGAAAACCCCAAAAACATTTTCCTCTCTAGCAGGCCGTACTTTAGGATTTGAATTGTGACGAAATAATTCGTTTGTTTTACAGTCAAATGAGTAGTTGTATCTAATTTAATATTGAAGAGGGAAATTTGAAGTAAATTTTGAACTCATATTTATTTCCAAGAATTATCGACCACTGAAGAATACAAATTGCAATGGATTCCAAAGAGACTAAAGACAAAATTCGACAAAAAAACGGTGAAATTGTTGTAGAAGCTTTAAAGGACTTGCAAGAACCAACGACGTTGACGAATTTAATAAATTATATAGCGGCAGAACAGCAAGTATTAGCACTAATGTTTACTGAGAGGTAAAACAATTCCTTAATAAAAATTGTCCGCTTAGCTGCACCCATCCCAAATAAAGGAGCCGGTTAAAGAAGTCCTTGCAAAGGGTGTAGAGTATGGCTTCCTTCAAAAGTCTGGCGCTAAGTATTCCCTGGAAGGCCAAAGTGCTTCTCAAAGTGAGGAGGACATGGAGGAGGATGGCGAAGGGCAAGAGGATTCCCCGCGACGTCGCAGGCGTAGTCGGAGGCGCAGTCGCAAACGTTCTCGCAGCCGACGGCGTCGACGACACTAACTACAATGAACAAACTCTTCTGAAAAAGCGTATAATTAAAAGAAAAATTTTTCCAAATAGAAATTTGTCGCATCTTGACTGTTTTATTTGTAGGTAACGTGTACTTTCTCCAATAAATTTATAGCAATTTTATACAATAGTTAATAAATATACCTAGATAGTTTAATAGATAGACTTGAAGATGAGATCTAGAAGTGCTTCAGCAATTTGAAGTTCTCAAATGCAATTATATGTAAATAGTTCACAATGAAGACACTTTTTTGGAGCTTTGAATAAGGCAAGTGCCCAGCAAAAGGCGTACTCAAAGCTATGCTTTTAAAATCGTAAGTAATCTGACCAACATCCACTACGTCTATTGAGATGGAAAGATTACCTACTTAGTTTTCATATTTTCTTATGAAAAGTTTCTTTAAATTGCTTATCGGAATTTTCATAATAAAAATAGTTACATGTCTAGGCATACATAAGAAACTGAACCCTGCGACAAAGGTCGTTCAAGAACTTGGTTATTTAAATACTAGAACTGCAACAAGCATAACTGGTCTACCCGCACACGCACCGTTGAACACAAACTAATAGTATAAGGTGCACTTCTCCAAAGTCTTCTTCGTTCCGAAGGCGACTGAACGATTTATTAATAATAGGTATCATGATTTATATCAAAAATAAATAAAATAGAATATTAAGAAGAATATTAAGAAGGTCCAAATGCTATACCGCTTTTAAAAGAGTTTTCTAGCATGTACATAAAAATGTAGCGAAAATTCACTAAACCTTTTAAGCAAAGAAGTTTTCAGATCAAAAAAGACATTTCATATATTTGAAAAATCAGTTTGTATAGATTTTTTCCAAAGAGAAACCCTATTAGCCTATAAACTACCTGCAGTTTATTCTTAGAATTTTAAAAACATCAATGAAAAGCATTTTTTAGAAAAATGTTTTATTTAAAGCTATTAGTTTTAGTTTTTTATACTTTCATTATTTGACACGCCATATAATTAAAAGGAACTTTTCCTTCCTTTGGTGGATGGACAATAAATCGTGCAAACGTCCCGCCACTCTTCTCCGACAGTTTTCCGGGATTTATAGCTAAGCATCCATTGACGTCCTGCAAAATAAATATCATGAAAGTGGGTTAAATTTGTTTGAATCCTGCACACATTTACCCTGATAAAATTCTTCTGTGTGCTTGGAAGAATCATGACGTTCGGCACTGTGTCCAGCCTAGCGAACTTGTTCGCCAAGGAGCTATCCAGGCACATATCCAATGGTGGCGGATTCAGTGGATAAAAAGTTCCCTGATGGAGCAAATAGTTGACTACACGCTTTACTTTATCGCCACCGTTGCTGCAAAAGTTAAAAAAAAATGTGTTTATCGTTTCAGGGGGTTCCAGGCTTGTGAAATTTACACAGAAAGTTCCTCAGTGAGTAGGTGATCGACGACATCCGTTGATGTAACTCCAATGACCACTCCATTGATATCAACCAAACAAGGATCGGGTAGCATGTGGACGTTGGGATACGTTTTTATCGTTGTTATGGGATGCGTTGGGTACACCATACAACTAATAGCGTCCTTGTAGGAGGATATCATACAAATCGTTGTTTCTTCTCTGAAAAAACAAGAATCCAATATTAAGCAAGTTAAAAATAAAATGCGATTTTACTAGGTACAATATCTCATCTTTCGTTGCTATTTTCAAAAATATAGTTTCTTAACTTTTCAAAAACTTCAAAACAACCGAAATCAAGACAACAAGCTCATCATCATAGAAATTTAATTTATTGGCAAAACAAAAGTTTTAACTGTTTAACTATTGCCATTTTCTACGTTTTTGAAAGAATTCAAGATAAGGAAAAATAAAACTGAAATTTTTATGTAACTTGCAAATATTTAAACTGAACTACTAAGAACTAATTCGTATTTTATAATAGTTTTTTTTTTTTTTTTTGTAATACAATAAAAAACAATAGAGGACTTTTGTTCTTTTTATTCACATTGTCTTTAAAAAAGATAACTAAATTTATCAATTTGCATTCTATGCAAAAAATACACCAAAATCATTCACAACTTTGTTTTGAGTATTTCAATGTTAATTTTTATTATTTAATGGATGTATTAAATTTTATATTTTAATATTATTAAATGTGATCATCATCCAAGTAAATGAAAATCAAGCCGAACTAGATATAAAAATGATAAAAATATTCGCGTAAAATTTCGCTATAATCAATCGATTATCTCTGAAATAGTATTCATCTGTCAATTTTAAAATCGCGTTTACAATATTTTCCTAGAAGCTATTGTTTGGAATTAGGAATCAGTAAACATTTGGAGCTATCGTTGATTTAAAGACCTGTACTCTGAAAACGAGACGAATCGTTGGGTTCCATCTTTTATGACTGAATTGTATATGTTTTTATAAGAAATAATACACCGACCTTATCGTTTTCCAAAATATAAAATTCTTTTGTGAATTCCTTACAGTTCAATAAAAGATATAAAATAATTTTTTGTTTAGATAACAAAAATTCCTTATCTCAATGTTAAATGAGGCGAAAGATCACTATTTTGTCGAGTATCGAATCCCGACGTGCCATTAATTTAAAAAGTTCTCAATAAGTAAAAATAAAATTCAATTTAACACTTACCCAATCGCGTCTACAATTCCAGTCAGCATTTTTTCGAAAAACGACTCGAATGTTTCTGCTAGAACATTCCCAACAATCAAATTGTGGTCAGCCTCCATAAATGGTCCGGTCATGATCAACACGTCTGGCTTGTTGTCCTTGCAGTATAAAATCAGATCGTGCAAAGGATCGTACACCAAGTCGTCGTTATGAGTATAAGGACCGGACGCCACCACAAATCTCAACTCATTTGCGACCTTCGGAGGACTTGGTGGAATCAGGATTCGCTCAGCAAGGACTTCCTCGACGAATATCGTTTCGCCCTTCGGATTGACCCCCGACACCATAATAATTTGCCCGGGGAATATACCAAACGACTTTGTCTTACTAAAATTCAGACGAACTGTGCAACATTTCATGTCATCAGCACCCACGAGGATTGTTGATGCTGGATCCAGTTTGCCATCAAAATCACAGCAAACCACGCCAATAGTTTTTATCTGTTCTTGGCTCGGAACATCCACCTCTTCCAAATTGTAGTCCAGTGGATTTTCACCGAAAACCTTCCTGCAAATCTCTTTCCCGATGTTGAATAAGTGATCACCCAAAATTCTGCTCTTCTCCAGAAGACAGTCGAACATGTATTTGCTTTTTGAACTCATCACCTCATTCTCGTGGGCAATCTGCTTCACAATGATTTTTTCCTGTCTGGTGGAGGTCCATGAGGCCTGCTTTATTAAAACGGGGTTCCCGAAGGTGTACACCACTTTCCCAGAGATTCCTAGATTTGTTTTCGGTGTTCCAGTGCTTTAGTCAGAACAGCAAAAAATTAATCAGTGAATCAGTAAGTGTTCAACATTATTTTAACAGGTGCTGTCAATTTAGTGTGAATCTAATTAACTCAAATAAGAACAAACGGCTCAGATTTATGTAAAATTAATTACTACTGGACTAAGTGAAACGCCTACAAAACTAATTGCCATCTGTAACAGCAATTCATTCATTGCTAAGTAATAGAGTAAACAACAGCAGCTGTCTGACTTTCTTCGTTTATTGGTCTCGAAAATAATTTAAATAGGCCAAGAACTACTAAAAAACAAGGAATATCTTTACTCGTTTAGCTGCACATGGCACATCTACTTCTTAACACGAAGCTCGAAGAAGAAAACAAAAATATTATCATCATAATGGTCCAATCTAACTAATTTCTCAAAATGTTAAAAGTTATATAAATCCAAGAAATCGGTGATTTAAATAAAATTGAATAATGAATTTATGAATTATTTTTTTAGATCAATAATTTTAGATATTTCAAATTAAACTTGTTCAAAGAAACTTCTTTAAACTACACAAAAAATCAATTATATGTACTAATTTATTTAAAAAGTTATCTTGTGAATGAAATATTTGGTTTTTATAAAGAAAATAGTTATCAACCAAACAATTATTTAAAATTAATATCATTTTTGTTTCTGCATCTTGTAAAGTTTGATATTATTTTATTTTATTATTAGTTAGTTGAATCGCCTAAATAATTTAAGACTCGAGCTTAAACATAAAATTTCTACATAAACATTAAAAAAGGATTTCTTGATTCCCAAAAAAGAATATCGATCGAACTTTTCTAATTGCTGAATTCTTGTAAACAATAATTGAATTATATTTAATTAAATTGGTAAGGTTTTAAATAATTAAATACGTTTTTCCTGAAACATTCTTTTCTGACTACAACTATTTTCTTCATTAACTTTTTCTTGTGATTTTCCAATTATTATTATTTAAGGATTTTCTTGTTAATAAAATCAGGCAGCGGAAAATCAATTAACCTCTATTACAATCATAAACTTAATATCAAATCACGATTGTAAGTACAAAGCCAGGAAAAAGTGCTGATATCTGTGTGTACGCATGTCTGTTCTTAAAAGTTCCATAAATTTTTATTAGATTTCGAAATATTTGCACATTTTTACTAAGTGCCTTCCATATTTAAAAGCCATCAGTTTATAAAACGTCTAAAACACAGACATTATACTTTATACATTATACTACATTATACTACAATTATATTACATTATACTTTATTATAAATTCTAATACGTTTCAGTCACAGAAAATTATAAAAGCAATGGATTGAAAACCAATATCAATTTTTCAAATAAATTTATTTTATCATTTCCAATTTCATTTTTCATAGTATTTCCTGAATATTACCTAATCGGGATAATTAGAAACATACAAAAAACAAATTAGTTTTTGTTGTCCAGGTACTTCCAGTCTGAGCTCTATACTAAACTATATAAAAATATTAAATGGAAATTATGTTTTATGTTGCACAAAAAACGTTCTACTTTTTTTCCAAATTATGTTCAATAATTTAAGTCACCTAAAAAGTAAAAATTCTCTCCAGTAAAGACCTGATCTTTTTCTGGGTCGGAAAGTGTATCCCTATCTTCAGTTTCAGTAAATATATTCACAAAGTTGTAAGACAAATCCACTTATCGCTTAAAACGTGAAAGTGCTTCAAACAAATAAACAACCACATTTTTCATATATGAGTAAGATTTTTAATTAATTAAAAACAACAGGTTAAAAGCATTTAAGGGGATATTATAGTCTAGAAATTCTAAAATATCAATTATTTTACAGGAATTGACGAAGTAACAGATATTTGAATCAGGTTTTGCGTCTGTTTAAATCCTTGAACTTACGAATTTTCTTCAAAACTACCGCGATCCAAATTCAACTTTTTTTCCCAGTGGCACAAGTTTATACTTATAAGTTTTTAACTTTTAATTATTTTTCTCCTCTTAAAAAAAAGCTTTAATTTTCTTGTTCTAAGCCGAAATTCCAGTTCTAAAATTTTCAAACTATATTTTTCATTTGGGACATTTAATATCTTTTACCTTTCTCAATAACTGATATTATGGCTTTGAAATAGCCTAAAACGACGAAACGATGTCTACGCTAACTATTTTTTAATCAACCATTTGTAAAAAAGACTAAAGCATTGTGGTAATTTTTGATTACAAGAAAAAAAAACTCCTTTCAAACTCCTTGACATCTCTTGTCTAACACTACAGACTCGTATTTATTTCGTTAGTTTGTTAGACCTTCACTTCATTAGATTTTACTACGTGTACTGAGCGGACCAATGGATTCCAAGAAAGGGTAAAATATTTATAAAGGCGTTTGGCGTAAGCGAATTTCGTTTAAACTATGATATGGTTGGAAGACACCAAGTGTTTGCATACACATGAACGATAAACTTAGGCCTGTTTATGGTTCGACATTTTATTACGATGGACTTTCAGCATTTACTCATTTCTATTTCATGCTATCGATCTCAAGAACAGTACTTACATTGGCGAATAGCTCATTGGGCTGAAAAGAGGATCATTTTGACGAGCAGGTGTTCTGGCAAGAGCTGTTTTAGGTGCCTGGAAATATACAAAAAAAAGTCATAAGCCATAAGCGAATAATTTTCATAAACAGTTCCAAGGAGAGGCGGAATAACGTGGTTAATCAGGCAAACACTTTGGACGTATTGAATCAAAGTATTAACTAGATTTCCTGCAATATCGGTGATTAATAAGAAATAATCTAAGATTTATAGCCACCAAGTTGCTGTAAAGGGGTATATGAAAATAAAAAACTATCGTAAGAGCAATACATCGAGAATAATCGCGTCTTCAGATTTCTCGGTGTATTGCGGCCAGAGAATGATCACACAAAGAACAATATTCGAAAAGGCAGCATCTCAGAAGATATCTCCAATCCGTGATTTGTTCAATTTTCCACCGTGGAAGAAAATCTGCTGTACATTGCGGTTAGTCATTTGGCTGTTTCACTTCATTTGATTGTAGGTTTCCTAACCGTGTATATCTTTTACCTTTTACCGCCTTTTACCCCGCTTGGTAAAATAATTTTTTCTCTTCTTATTCTTTTTTTGTTGGTGCTGTTGTTGCCGATCTGTTCGTATTCAACCGATGTAAAATGTTCAAGAGTCTTTCCGGATTTTCAACGATCTTCTTTGTTAGACACCCGGCTAGGTAAAATGCTAGCAAAGTAAGCAGGCAGCAAGATGGCAAAACCTTACTTGCAAAAGGCAGGTATAAAATGCAAGTAAGCCAGGTACTACAGACGAATATATATATATATATATATATACATATGTATATATATATATGTATATATATATATATATATATATAATTTTTTTTATAAGATGTTCCTCTATCTCTCCTTCTCTCCATGGTGCGTTAGGAACTGTTGTAAAGATCTGGTGATGCTCAAACCACTACAAAAATTATAAGATGATTTTATTCTCCTACTTTGTCTTCCACAGACGATCCATGGTGCTTGTTTTGACCCAACTTAATAGACGAGCATGAAATCTAGTCACGAACTTGATTCTGAATAAACCGTGCACTAGATTCATGTTCGCCGACAAAATAGAGTCAGGAAGACGGGAATATTGCCTGCTTCAAACAAATAGCGATCATTCTTTATCTGCTTCAACAAAATATGCTTCATTTTCTACCATAAAAAAAAAATAAAAAAATAAAATAACCGCCGATTCCTGGTAATTTCACTTTGTTGACACAAGACGAGTCGAGTATTTAAGTTCTTATTTTCGGTTAATTAATGTTTCTCCTATGCACAGCTTAGAATAGAGCTTATATTTTTCTTCGTTTAAAATGTGTTTATTGTAATTATTGCAGACGTGTTAGGTTCTTATTTGTTACACGACTAGAGGAGACCGGTTATGTTGTTAGGTTGTCGTTTCAACTTCCATCCAATTACATTGATTCAACCGATCGATAATTCAATTGATTTTTTTTGGAAGAAGTCTAGTTCGCCTTAATTCACTCCCTTTCTATTTTCTCCACAAAAACATCTTAACAACATCCCGCACAGTTGGAGGATAGAACAAAATGTAACGAAATAATAGGATAATTGAAAGAAATTATATTTAATTTCTAATTTCTAATGTTTTTCTTTGTTTCTATTCACACTGAATTCTTGAGGTTTGCCACTAATTCTTTCCAGTTTGTCCGGCATTAAAAGAAAATCATCGAAAAAAAGTAGATAATCAAAGGAAGATGGAGGACGCGAGCGCAAGCAACTTGCTATGAACAAATAACTCGGATGTACGTAAGATTTCTAAAATAAAATTAGCATTATAGGACTATAGCAAATATTGACCTTTGTCGATTCATCAATTAGTCTATAGAACCTGATATTTCTGGATATTATCGGAGGTGTGAAAAGAATTAAGAAAGTATTGCCGCTCTAGACATTTTTCGCTTTTTCATCAGAATATTAAATTACACTCTCATTACGTAGAAAAGGTAACTTAAAATTTAAATCAATTTTATTTCGTAGTACATTCAAAATTCACGTTGAGAAAGCAAACTACTGTGCATCTTCACAAAGGTAATACAATTTTTGTTTTCTTTCAAGCAGAAAATTGTTACAGAAAATCTACGGAAATTGAAGAACTTTTTTAATAAATATTGCTACCAGTATTATTATAAAAGTACCATTGATTGTTAAGTAAATTTCAAAATATGCTTAATATTGTTTACAAATCAGATAACATTTCAAAATTAGGTAGGAAAATGTAATTCCAATTTTTGGAAACATTTTTTTTTATTTTTTTTTTAATTAAGAGATTCGTTTTACATTGAAATCGAAAATTTCGCGGTAAAATTTTATATAGAATTGTTTAAGCTTTTTTGAATTTGATAGTGGAACTAGTTTTAGTAAGATAAACCTGTTCTTGCTATTGCCCTAAAAAAACCCTAAATTAAAACTAAAGTAATTTTATTAAATTCAGTTAACTAACTTTGACTTGAAGAAATCGTTCCACGGAACGTTTATATAATTTAAATATATAACTTGCGAATGCATCTATCTTTGAACTATACTAAAATATCGCAAATATGGGTAAGTTCTACTATAGTATTAGCAAATATGTGAAAATATGAGTTTACATCACAAAATTGATACGAAACCCGGCTTTTGCAAGAGTAATTCTTCATAAAGACAGCATACTAAAAACATTGTATTATATTTTTAAAAAATCTGTGGTATTTGCAGAAAAAATAAATTCGATGAACAGAAATAATATTACACAGATAAAATCTAATTATTAAAAAACCACTGTGAGAAAATTATTCCACGTTCAAATGCTGAGTTATAAAAAAAACGACTAAGTTGCAAGTTTGAACCTTATATTGAAATTAATCTAAGACATTTCTGAGAAACTCTGGGGGTTTTTCAAATTGATAGAATTATACATTTCAATGCGCAGATCATTCGAAATTCAATTTCCTTCAGAATAATAGCTTCATTCTTGTCCCACATTCGTTTCGCTGCAAATTATTCGGACATTGGTATTTACCTTCACTGAAGTGAAATTATTATCGAAGGTATGACTGATTCTACTGAGTTCTGCAACTGCAAGCAATTTAATGAAATTTTAATTCGGACATTGTGGGAATGTAAGATCGAAGAACATCTAGCCGTGTAAATATTTTTTAGTTTTTTGAAGGAATAAAAAATATGTATTTGTATAGAGAAAATGAATAATCCAACTTTATCTCGTGGGATACAACGGGAAAATGCTGCACAAAAATACATTCCAAGATGTTTTTTATATAATCACTGAAAGACAAAGTACCTGGCTTCTTTAAATTTAAATCATAGAATTTTTTGTAAAATTTTTGAACATGTACAAAATTTATGGAAAATACAACAAATATATTTTTTTCTATAAAACGCATGTTAAAAAAGAAATTAAACAGAAGAATTTATTGCAAAATTCTGGCATATTTCTTCACTGCTCGAGCAATTATATCTTCCTTTTTTAAATATGCTTCTACGTTAAATAAAATTTAGAAACAAGTGCTTTTATTATCGTGTTAAATAATAAATAATGCTTTCAATTAAATCGAATAAATAATACACATTTCTAACTAATAAATCAAATATGAAAAGAATATAACTTAACTAGACTTCTCACTTGCGATAATCTTGGTTTGTTTTACTCGGGTATCGATTAAAAAGAAAGTGAATAGATGTTCAATTACATGAATATGATTTAGAGAACAATTAAAAAGTGATATCTTAAATCAGGTACACCTGCAATAATTGGCATCAAAAGTCTCTCAAGCCGATTTTATGGTCCACCAGTTTATACTACAGCATATAAACCTTTATGTCCCCTTTTAATGTTCCTCATCGCAAAGGTATGTTTTTAAAGGGAAACATGATATTTAAAAATTAATTAGTAGTAATGTAAAGTAGGTTTGTTTCGATTCTGTCTAAAATAAAAACTGGTTTCCATGCCACAATACGAATTTCACATAAAGCAGTTATTGAGTTCAGCTTACACTAAACCTTACAAATGTTCTTACGCAAAACACTACCATAAATGCACAACATGCTTAAAAACCGTACACCCAGTCTTTACAAAAATTAATAGATACGAATATATTAAAAAGTTATATACATTCCTAACGTTTAAAAACAAGTCGAAGTTTGGAAAGGTATATAAAAGATATTTTCATCAAACAAGTTTCTTTTTGTTTGAAATTCTCTAACTGTGGGCGTAATTTCCCTTTTGGAAATAATCTGATATCAAAATTAAATACTTTAATATATTTATAGCCGTCATTCCAAAGTCTGGCATTCTTTACTAAAGAATGCGAATCGTTTAAAAGAAATCAAACAAAGCGAACTATCACGACTTCATACAGAAAAGGCTTCGTGGAGATTAAATATAGACTTTTTATGTAATATTTTTCGATATAGGTATTTGTTAAGATTAAAAACTCACTTTTGTACGTAATATTAGATTTGTTAACAGAACTATAAAATTAAACAGTTGCAAATTTTCGTAGATGAAAACTAATATTACCAGCAAATGTTTGTCTAAAACAAGGCAGTCAATGTTTGGAATTTTTTAGCAAATTTATTAAGTACCTAACTCGAAAAAAAGTACACTAAAGAATATGATCTTAGCGCAATGATAAATTTGTGCTAGACCTGGGAAATGGACATTCCTTCAAGTCTCATTTTAAAGATTTATATATATATGAAAACTAATGCAATCCTTCCATACCATTCAGTGTTCAATTATAATCGACACTCCACATAAAAAAAATATACTACATCGGATTAGGGGTTCATAAATAAAATCAAATTGCAAATTGGCTTTATGCAACAGTTGTACAAATATAAACAAGCTATTTGAACAGGTTTTTTGCCACTGAATCCTATCGACATTTCGATATCGGCGTATTGAGAATCGTTGATCCGAGTCGCACTTTTTCTCAGATTTCTAACTAGTCCCGTGTTAAGTAAACAATTTATGTGGAATATAAGTAGTTCCAGTATTATCTATATGTGCATAAATGTAGTGTGTGGCTTTGAATAGAGCACGTACTTTAAGGCCTTTTCTTTTTGAAGAGTGCATCAATGCAGTACTATCAAGGAGTAATTTATTAGCGAATCATGGTTCATGTTTATGTGAATTTGTAAGTGCTTTTTTATATCAAATTTAATATAACTTTTAGCGAAGTTTTGCAAAGTGTAGAGTCACACTAACTTTTTGTAAGACTGACGTGATCTGGAGATGAAGAACTTGACTTACTTATAGAAAAATACTAAAAATAAAATCGGACCAAAAATTACCTTTCACACTTTAAGTTTTCAAACGAAGCAACGAAATAATTTAAATATCCAAATTCAAAACAAAAGACAAGAAAAGATTTTATAAGCATTTCATTCACCAAAGACGCAAAAACCCTAAGACGATTTGATAGCAGTTTTAACGATTTTAAATAAGGCATATATGGAATTTCTTGTCAATATAACTCCTTTATATAAAACAGAACTTAAGATTTCTTATCATGAAATACTACAGTACAACACGGAATTTTCAAGGATAAACTTTTAAGATAAAATTTTATAAAATTTATTTATATTTGACTTTGGAGGTACGGTCTTTTGATATTGTAAAAATGCGTACATATACATCTTTAGTTCTTTCTTTTGTTAATTTTAAAAAAGGAACACTTGTGTAAAACAAAAAATTGTGCAGTTTTATTAACTCATATAAGAATCCTTCCAAATTTCCGCACTCTTATTGTAATTAGAAACAATTCTAGATTATGAAAAACTGCCAATATCAACGATGACAAACATACGAACACTTATCTTACTATGATTTGAACACAGCCCGACTTGTGCTGTGTTATAAAATAAAACTAAAAATATAATATTATCTGCTTGAAAATATCAACTAAGCGCTTTGTAAAAGAAAACAATTGATAAAAATCATCAACACACTGCATTGGATTTCAAGCAGAGCTGCGATTTAATTCAAATAATTTCGATATTAAAACGAACTTAATGAAACGCGAAGGGCAGCAGATAAGAAGAGATCGTCGGAATTAATAATGAAACCTTAATCGAATGTTGCCTTCTTGCTGCAACCAACTTAAGATAAACTTTTCTTTCTTTAATGCGCAACCAAGCAAATGTTTTATCTAGATATCCCCAAAGCCCCCCGTTCGTCACCCCCTCAAGAGTAATATTTTTAAACTCGCAATATGCAGACACTCCCAGCGATTGAACATGATGAATACCGCAGAAATTTACTTGCAAAACAACAAGAACTTGCTGGCAAGTATGCCTAAGCCCTTGACGACCAAAATGAAGATCAACAGGTTACTTCTTAAGTGAAGTAATATTTTTCTGAGAAAAAGAGAAGCCCAAGAGGGAACTCGGCCTAATCTGTTTCATTTTATTATGCCACTGAAATGTTTTTAACGATGATTTTTCTTGTTTTTCGTTTTTCTGAATATTTCTTTGAAACACATCAAGAGACCGACATCTGACCCTTAACAAAAGGCCCAGCACACACAGGCACAGACCGACCAACCGACCTATGGCAGGGTAGCGGCAACCACGGTAAACAGGTAGGAAGATAACAATTGTACCTAAAATGGCCTACCGGGAGGAAGGAGGAGACCATCAGGAAAGAATCATCAATCTTGCTTTGTTGTGTATGGTCGAGATTTTGTGACCTGTAGGCAATGCCTCGGAATTTTTATTTTATTTTTATCTTTTTCTTCTTTTCTTGTTTCACTGTTGTCTGATTTTTCCGTTTTGTGGAACTAGTCCCTCTCTCGAAATCTAACCTGTGAACCGCAACATCGTCATCCAGAGTTAAACAACCTGGAGCAGGTGTACCGCGTCTGTATTGGAAATATGAGGCGAATATGTAGGAAGCGTACTTTTGCAGTACATACAGGAAAATATACGCGAATAATACTTTTATAACTCTTTTCTATTCAAATAATATAAATAAAATACTCTGCTTGGTGCTTGGTAACTGTCTTTCTTAATGAGTGTGGATCTAGTCACAACTATCGAAACACCATGTGAATACTATTTCCTCACTCACTAAAAACGACTAGTGTAAGAAAAATTGTTTGGCGTTGAAGCTCCTCTGGAAAAGTTTAGATGAAGACATAAAGGAAAAATCGCATACAAACCGTAACGAGGAGAACGTCTTTTTCTTCTCTGTTCTTTTCCTCGTCTTTTTTTCCATTTTAATGGCCGTGCGTAAAAGGAGAAGAGCACCCCACTGGGCACAGGGAGTAAAGTGGTGAACGGCATTTTTTACCCGGCACAATGGAAACCCATTTACACGAGTTAAGTAGTCTCTCAATCCAATCCACAGTATCCACTTAACCGAATGCCCAGAATGCGATCTGGAGGTTGGTGGTTGAAAAAAAAAGATATATACAAATAAAAAACAAGCAAAAACCGAAAAAATGCAGGGCTAAAACAAAAACCGAAAAATTTATTTTATGTTGGTCCAATGCACATGCCATACACGAAACAAAAGATAAAAACGTTCCAAAGGCGGCAAACAAGCGCGCGTTTCGCTTCTTTTTGACTTCGACAAAATTTTGTTGACCCGCAACTTTTTTTCACCAATACAAACGTCCGTTTCATACTGCTAGAGTCCATCGGTTATATACATCTATATTATAGTACATGCAGGCGTATAGACATACTGAACATAAAAACTGGATATTCGCAATGATGTCTGTCTATCAGTCTCTGTCTTTTTCAGCTTCAGTCTTTTATGTGGCTCGAGCCTCGAGAACTGATTAAAAATTACAAATACAGGCCAGGCGACGCGACAACGGCACAATAGTCACTGTATGCGCGCGTCCCATGTACACCAGTGGTAGACGTTATATACCTGGGTATAGCGCAACAGCTTCCACAACTATTATGTACTGTTATAAAATAAAACAACACATTCGGAAGCCGCGAAATGTCAATTAGAACATAATCCAACAAGTGGGCAACAAGGTTTCAACGCCTCTCCCTCGTCTTCTTCTTCCTATGAGGCGCATGATCACCAAACAACAGAACCACGGTCGTGCGATTGTACTCAAACACAAAATCACAATAGAACAGTACAAGATTTACTTCGAAAACGTCAAAAATTATTGATATCGATTCACATGCGATCAGAAAACATAAAAGCAGAGACAAAATCGAGAAAAAACTACAACAAAAAGCAAGATCATTCCGATCGGCTGGCAAACATCGATACCGCCGGTCATCGCTCCTCGCGATCGCAACAGTCTCGAAAGACTAACTAGCTCTTGTAACTGAGAAGGTAGCCGACGATCGACGTTCGGCGCGATCGTATCGGCCCGGGACGGTCGACGGTCGAGAGGCCGTGGTGGGGGATGCCTCAAGAAGAAATCAAAAATTGACTTCGCTGACGAGAAACAGAAAAAACACGACACAAAGAAAAAAGTTACAAACCGGGCAGACCTCTGATCGACGAAAATTCCAAGTGTTACCAGAACGATGGCTCTGAGCGGACGGACGAGGACTGTGAGGGTTCGCTAGTTCCCGAGAATGTGTTTCCGCAGTTTTCGCCACGGAAATGTTTTTGCGCGCTTTGCTTCAAACCACGCTTCAATCGCTGCTTAAAACTGAACAATGCAGACCCTTAAATACTGAAACATTTTAATTACATTCAAATCAAACTGTTACACAACAAAACTCAGAAGATAGATGCAAGTAGATAAGAAACTATAGCTACGGATTCTGTTTTTAGTCTAATTCCCTACCAGCTTTAACCACCAAAAGAAGCCAAAAACTTTTGTTTTCTCCATTTATATCACTAACAAACTAACTAAAAGTACAGAAAGCTTAGTTGATTTTTAAACAAATTAGTTCTAAACTCTAGTCAAATAATATTTCGTTTTATTATTAAGGTTTGGTATGGTTCTTGAATATATGGAAAAATATTCCATCACGCTACAGAAAAAAAGGCGCGCGTCACAATATTCAGCTTACTGTTTATTATATTTTTTTAAAACAGGAAATAACATTTTTGCATGCATTTTGTGAAAGTGAGGAAATGTACAAAAACGACGATGTTACAAGATTTGTAAATGCCACTATTTAATATATCGAACACTGCAACATTTTGTTGCAATCAATCAATTGTTTTGTTACAAACGAAAGTAGATCTTTTAACCACTTGAATGCGTTTATGGAGTCGTCATGAGTAAATAACTACTGGTCAACCGCTACACTAATGCTATTAATTTTTAATTTTAAACAAATGAAAAAAAGAATGAAAAAGCAATAGCATTAACATTTTGTTATATAATTCAAACATGTAATGGAAGCTGTTACTCTATAAAGAGTTAAATATTATAAACATATTGCAGTCACTTTTCATTTGCGATTACTTGTGATTAAGACTATCCATTTTCTCAAAAAATTGTAAAGGCGTTTTTCGAAGATATGTTTATTGATTTTAGGAATTAATTTTACCATTAAAAATTCGCCAGAAAGAAATGGCATCAGGAATCCTTAATGCCAAATGAAAAATATTGGATGAGGCATATACAACCTTAGGAATAATTTTAATGAAAAGAATCATCAGTGCTTTTATAATACAGACTAATCAGATCACAGGTATTTGATTAGTATAAAATACTATTCTTAAGTGGATTTGAAAAGTAAAATATAACGTCAAAATCCAAAGCGTTTCATTGAAATCAAAACAGATACAATTTTAATTTTATATTGGCTGTATCAATATTCATTTAGTTAAGCCAATTTTAAGCATTTTTGATTTAAATTAAACCTTGATCAAATTAAGCCTCAAAGCAGAGCAAAGGTAAAATAAATCTTACAAATTATTTACTTAATTTGCTGCAATATACAAGGTATACAGGCATTGGACACGTCACACTTTTCTCACTACATATTTTATTTGTCAGACATCATATTTAAATTGTTATGTATATTTAGGACTAGAAACCCTGAAAATATTTATAAATCATCATTTCGTCGTATCATTGCTCGTATATCTTGTACGTTATTACTAACATGAAAAATGGATTTTAACACTGAGCTTAGGATACGCATTTTATTAAAAAAGCAATTTTATAAGATTTAATTAATTCCTTATTTCAAAACGAAGAATCGAGAATATGTAGAATAAAATAAATGATCCGGGCTATTGACCGCAATGGTAATGAATTTTTTATCTCTGATTTTGGCAATTTAAGACTACACCAAATAAAAATTTCGTAAAAAAAAACTTCTCAGACAATATTTTTGTATGCATTCATCAAGCAATTTATCTTTGGTTCAATAGTGCACAGCATGATTTTCATTTCTACATTCATGTGGCTCGCGATTAGGGAGCATGGTAACCCTTGTTATTTTCCAACATGACCAGACACTTTTTTCTACTTTTTATCTATTTGATTTTGATACTGAGTTAAAAACTAGTGAATATAGGAAGCATGTATAATGTAGAGAAGGTGTACATAAGGCCCGGAGCTTATCTTTGTTCCAATCCACACAACATCTTGATGACATCTTATGTACTTTGCTCAGATTTTGAATACAATCACGTTTCGAAAAGTTTCGCGGATATGTAGAATATTATCTGTGGATGTTTTACACTGTTCGACACGATACCTTACCAACATTCGAACGGGTGCACCAGTACAAAAAATGTTTGGCCTTGAATTCATTAAGAGAGAAAAGTACGCGATCGGAGAGCTCCATCGGACATCCAACATTGCATTGGTCTTGCACCAGCATACAGCGCACTTTTACGTTTAGAAGATTGGAAGGGAAATCTTACAATAAGACACTTTGCTGTGGTTACTTATATTCCCCTTTTTTTCCTATTTGTTCTTTTTGGCGGAACTATTTCACGACTTTCGTATTTGTGAATTTCATCCTAAATTGGGGATGTTTTTCCGAGGCGAATTACATTGTGTATACTGTTCTTATAAAAATTGCGAAACAATCTTTCTAATTTGTTTAAATGGCAGTTCAAACGAGAGGAGGAACGGAGGCTTGGAAACAAAAAAAAACTACAATCTTCGACTCGCTAGTATAAAATAAAAATTAAAAAATGTAAAGGTGAAAAACCGCCGAAGACTGTTTCTCAGGCAAAATAATAGAGCTAAATAGCAGCAGAAGTAAATCTAGGTATATAACGCTGGAATAGAGAAGGCACATAAAGCCCGGCTCTACATGCATAATCGGAAATAGGAAAAAAAATAAAAAAAATCTAAAAAAAAAATAAAATAAAATAAGAGAAGCCAACGCTAGAGCACTACAATGGACGACTCAAGATAAATTTCTTCTATTTTACATAAAGCTGAGCAACAGCTTTTGAGTTGGCCACCCAGCATCTTCCGATCTAATAAAGATTTGTGTTATTTTGTGTTTTTAACTCTTTTGTTTGTTAGATACTTCTCACTCGTAGGAAACATGAACGAAACGTTGTTTAATTAGCGCCAAAGTTATTGCCGTAAAATATCTTAGACGATCACGTCTTTTGGAGATTTGTTTCCTCCATTTGAAGCTTTGTCTCATTTCAAAGGTGTTAATGGAGCGCTTCGTTTCATCTTTTCGGAAGACAGTGACTTGAGATTTTTTTTCCTTTTCCTTTTCATTAAAAAAAAAAAAATTCTTCAAGAAGCCGCTCCGGTACGATCTTCATCGCAATCGCCGTGATCTGACCAAAGCGGATGTTGCTTTTTGGCGGGAAACTTTGGGGACAGCTATTTTGTCGGCCAACAAGCAACAGTTTTTTAACATCACGTTCTATATACAAAAATTTCGGACGAAATATCGTGCGGATAAGGTTATTTAATCATTTTAATTTCACATCGCTGTTCTTTTTTTTTTTCTTTCGGATCCGACCGGCGACCGGGACGATTTATTTTTTTTTTTAAATTGGTTTCTTTTGCAACAAAAATTATCCCCGTGATTTGTCTGATTTGTTTTTAAGTTATTCGAGAACGCAATTTGCTGCAGCCACGAGCACAAATTCATTTTAAATTTTGATTCACCCTCAATCGATGTATTCGAGAGGACGAAATGTCTAGCAGTTTCTGTAGACCTTTATGTGTAACTCTAATTTCAGCAATCTCAACGTGATTATTAACCTTTTTTCTCATGTGTCGTGAGTCACTTTTCTTGAGATTTCTATTTATACATGTGAAGAGGTCAATATCACATTATAAACTTCTTCGGCCAAATTCTTCCTCTAGCTACATACCTTAAATTATAAAAGAGAGAATATTCTGTCCGTAGTCGAAGTTCTTAAATAAAAGAACCTTCAGAGTATCACACATTTTAGACTTAAACATTTTTCCTTCAAATAACATCTTCTGAAATAAAATTATTCATCGTTAATATATTTTTGCCAAACATTTAAGAAATCTAGATAATTTTAATTAACTTCGCTTTACAACACGAGTTATCATCCTTTCTTTGAAATGATATGTTGTATTTCAATATGAGAACATCTTAATTTAGTTTTCTCATGTGCAACAATAGGTCAATTTCTCTAAAGGAGTACATTAAATTTCTATCCTAAGTGGAAGTAGAAATAATCACTGTATTATTGAATGCATTTCGCTAAAAACACATTACTTCGCGTATAAAATTCACAAATTGGTAGACATTTTGTAAGTCTATCTTTGTCGACCTTATCTTAAAATTATACTGTAATGTCTTTCCAAGAACTTTAGTTCCCCCAAAAGTTCAATACTAGTAGTTCCATTTCTAATCTGCTTTTTCCTAAATAAAATTTTTTATGCCGTTTTTCATGGATACAGGTAATACTAAAGTATTTCAATTTATAACTATAGAAGATTAAATATTAGATTTTAATTTCCTCTTTTTTAACATTCCATTTCAAAACTGCTGAATAGAATCCATAGTACAATTACGAATCAGCATTTTTTAATTACAAACAAGATCTAAATGTAAATTTGTCAAGAGCATTTTTTAGTAAGAGATTTATAAATTATACGAAATTATATATTAAAACTTATAAATGTAATATGAGATTTCTGTACTTCGATTTCTTCCTCAAACGACTTAGTCTTTTACTAGAAAGTCAGTCTGATGACACTTGGATTTAATTTATTTTCTATTCTTTTTCTAGGAAAAACAAGTTTTGATGGATAAGTGCAAATATCGGGTAATATAACCCCAGAACACAAACAATATTCAAAAGTTCAACCAAAATACATTGCACAAATTGCAATTTTGAAGAGAACACTTTTAAGCTTTTGAAATTAGTTTTACCGCATAATTCAAATTCAAATGTCTAACACCCTGAAATATTTGCAATATTTCGTTGTTTTATTTTATAAGCTAACTTTTATCAAAAATGTGTATATAGAAAACTGCAAAAATTTTAAACCGCATAGGAAAAAATCACGATATATAAATGCGAAATTTTATCATATTGTTTTAAGTTAAAGATCCTTGTACAGTTACATTAAATCGTGAATGGTTTAATAATTTAATAAAAATAAATCACAGACACGCACTCGATAAAATTGACAGGAGTATAAAAAACAATATTGCAGAACATTATGTTAAGATATCGCCAATTTACTTTACATTAAAATAAATTCCAATTATTCTTTTGTATATACTGACATTCTTAAGACTTTATTCTACTTACGTTGCCAGTAAACAGCATTCCTGCTAGATTTCAGCGAATCAAATTATTTCTCAATTAGATAAAATAAGGATATTTTAACAGCGGAATAATATAACAAATATGCATATTTTAGTATTATTATTATTTTACTATTATTTTTAATTATATTACGTTTCTCAGACGATAATTTTCGTGTAAAATAAAAATCCGCGTAAATTTGTTTGAGCTATATAATAGATGCTTTTTTTCACAGGAAAGTATAAATCAAAAGAATACTTCTCTTATTACAAGAGTATTGCTTTTAGAATAAAATCTTTAGGAAAATGTTAAGAGCATTCTAACTACAGGATCTATATTTACAAGCAAAAATACAAGATTCATTTTTTATTTATTAGTATACAAAATCGCATTATGATAAATTAAAATAAACAAAATCCCCACTCACCTTTGGTGTTCTGCACACGTAAGAATCCACGATATCATCTTCGGTGCCATTGAGGTCCTCGTTTGGGATCTTGGATACTCCATAAATTGCCAGAGGATTTGTTTCTGAAAAATTGGCTTTTCTATGTCTTGTTGTACTATGCGTCTCCTTATCCTTTTTATTGGCTAACTCTTTTCGTTCCATTTCACAAAGGTACTGGACGGTGGGTTCGGTGCCGTCTAAATTTGAAAGGCTATATGCCATCCATTGGGAGACAAGATCATTGGGAGTCACTCTGTAAATCGCACAGAGTTCTGTACCTACATGAAAAAAATTTTTAAAAACATAATGTTTGTCTTACGCTTTATTTTTAATAGTAAAACTTCAAATTTTTGTGGGGATACTCAAATTGAAGAAACTAAACTTCTGTTTTTACGTAGATTTCAATATGTTTTTAATTCTTGATTTTAAGTTTGCTATGACGAAATCTAATAAAGTTCGATAATATGTTTAAAAATAGATATTTTGATAAACGGGTTCTTTTCTTATTTTTATGGATTCTACACAAATATAATACACTTTTTATAAGCTTATTAACCCTGGGAGTACACACCTTGGGAACGCATACGGGATCAAACTGACCCCAGAACATTTTCCAACTGCTATATCTCGGGAACTATGCTTTTATTTAGGATAGAATCGTCATTAGTTCGAAAAAACAAAAATATACTGAAATTGGACCTACCTCCTACCTCATACCTCCATATGTAATTCCAGGGTTAATACTGTTTATAAATTCTCCTAATATTCATTTACATTATTTTATTTATGTTTTTTTGTGGATCAAGAGGGAAACAATTTATTTGCAATTTTTATTAAAATTCTGTACCAATCATATCAATTACATTTAATTATTGCAACTACGATGCTATACCAGCTTCCACTGTATAAGTAGATAATGGCTTAAAATTTTTTGATGACTCTAAAAGGAATAAAATTTCATGTAGTACTTTTTAAAGAAGGGGATGGATTTAGGTAAATTTTTTGTAAATATTGACCTTAAGTAATTTTAATAAATTTTTACACTGCATTCAAAGACTGTATGGGTAGTATATTTTAAATATAAATATTATTTCTTTATTGTTCAACAATTCAAAAACTTTGCAGCAATATGAAGATTTTAAGAATATAAATTTTCGGCTTTACCCTCATCCACCACTTAAAACAATTACTGAACACAAATCAACGTATAAATTAGGGGATATTAAATAATTTACTCCTAATTACAAGGAACTATTATAAAACACTAGCAAATTTTCAATTATTTTTAAAATTTAAACTTACATTTGTCAAGAATTTCTTTCGAAACTTCGATCCCAAGATCTCCGAACTCTTCTTCAATCTTATCATTCATTATTTGAAAAATATGAATAGAATATAATTAATAATTCGAGTAAAACTTTAATAAACTCTTTAAAATTGAGAAAGCAACTTTACATTCGCTGTCAACGGACAAAAAAGCGCGGGAAATGCAGATGACTTTGACAACGAAATGGGCAGGTCGAATATCCCACAACAAGTCCCAAAAGTTCCCATTAAATTTTCCACAAAGAGATTACAGCATTACCAGTTGTCATAAATTTTATGTCTTGAAAGAACCACTTTAAATACTATACAAAGAGCCTAAGCACATTTTATTTTAATTTCTTAGTAACTTATTATAGCCGATCCTTTTAAAACCATTTCGGAATTATTATAGATAGACCAAGATTAAAACAATCGAATTCTTTACAAAAATTTTATAAATTCTTTCTTTAATTCTGGCATATATGTATGTAAACTCAATAATTTCACATTGCGTTCTTAAAATACATGCGATTCTCCATCCAAAGCTCTTCTAAAATATCATCAATAGATGTGTCGGGGAAACGGTCAATCCACGACTTAATGTATCCTGTATGGGTCGGTTCATACGTTAGCAATTCAACCTTCCCGTTTTTAATTTCAGTATTGGCCTGAACATATATCGTCCTGGGCTTCTTGTGGAGTAAGATTATATCCCTCCACCTAGCCCACGGATGAATCCCATCGTTATCAACCGCAGAGTATTTCTCATACATGGCTTTTGCTGCCTCAACATCGGCTGTTGATTTGTAAACCTGTAACTTTATTAGGAAATCACGAATAGCTTCTCGACCAACAGTATCGATTTTGGTTCTATCAACAGTCAGAAGCAGATTTTTGTCTTTTTCGGTTTCTTCGATTTTTATAAAACCATTTCCTGCCTCAACCAGAACTCGCATGATAACATATCGAGCTCGGCTGTGAGCTTGCAGCCAGTTCTTACTCTGTGGTGTGTACATTTCCAAAGCAACACCGGCTCCAGTCCAAATTAGGTTCAGCCAATTCACGTATATGATATCATCCTGCTCTTGGGGATCGGTATATCCGAAGATCTCAAGAATCTTCCTGTCGAGACTTATGTATAGTCCCACGGCTTCTGCACGACACTCCTCGTAGGACGAGCCCACCGCACCAAATTTAGAATCGTATGTTTCCCCGGGAAGGTACCAGGAAGTAATTGGTCCATTAGTAAGAGGATTCTTGACTGTATTACGATCAAAGTTAAAGGCACCATTTTCATCAATGCGGAATAGCTTTCCACTGCCATGCCCTAGCAGCTCGTGTAGACCTACTTGGATCTACAGAGAGGCCATTAGATCAGTAATTTCGTGCAATGAAATACTAACCTCAAAGGATTTGATTTTATATTTTTTAAGAAGTTCTTGATCAGCTTCCGATAAAAACGAGATCGGATCCTTCCTGTTGATGTTTGCTAAAACATTGGCAAGGGACACGTTTTTGAAACCCTCGTTCTGGCGAATTTCATCGTCTAGTGAAATAATATTTGAAAATAGAACTCTAAAGTCATATCAGAACCCGTACAATTAGGAATATTAATGCCCGCAGGAACTCCGCTACCGGCAAACGTTAGTATATCCAAAGAAGTGAAATCAGGTTGGAGGTAGGAATCTTTTTCAAATTCTGGTTTCCATGGGAGCAGCTTTAAAAGACTTTCTGCACTGTTAACAAGAGTGGCAAACTTGGCCGAAGATTCCTTGTTCACCATTGCAACAAATCCTTCAAACTCCGCTCTAGAACCAGCTGGATCCCGATAGGTTTCGATGAAACCAATGTAAGTCTCAATCACTGGCCCCTTATCCTTGATCCACCACCTAAAGAAATTAATCTTCTATTGAGAAAGAAACTTTATTTGTTAGCATTTACCTTGAACCCTCTTTGTGATCATCTAGAGTTCCCTTCTGAAAACTTCTGATATAATGCTGAATCATTTTGACCTGATTTCTATTAGCAGCATACTTTTGCGCCTCTTTTAAATTTTCATTAACTAAACTCAAAAGGACTGAGTAGTCACCTCTAGTAATTCGAAAGGTATTGCAATTGAAATTTGTATTAGTAAGTGTGATTCCATTTTCTTCTCCTTTTTCCACAGATCCCAGTTTGATATCGTAAATCGTCCTGCAATTTTCCTCTACTTTAAAAGTTCTACAAATATATGCTTCGATTCTCTTTGATGTTAGAAAGTCATTAACGATTTCGGAATCCTTCTGTGTGCAATTCTCGGACCAATAAGTTGTAATTCCATTCGGCGGAAATCCTAATTCTTCTCTACCATTGCTAAGGTCATATATAGATTTAATACATTTCTCTAAAATGCTTCCTACTTTTCTGTCGGCGTTAAAAGCTTTAGATTGTCTTACAATGGTCTCGAACTTATCTTGTGGCAAATTCGGGATAATCTTTGTGTCTCCCATTCCTTTATAATTACCAGCATTGGCAAACACTCCGCAGGTATAAACCAAGAAAGCAGTAAACTCATCAGAAGTAATCGATGCTTTCAGCACATTTTCTTTGAGTTCATCTACGGATTCCTTGACAAAGATTCGGTGTAATAAGCTGAAAACGAGTGGTGCTTCGGGACTGCATTGAATTATAGCGATCAACCCTCCATTCCAAGAAGCCTGGAATCGAAATAATTTTTAAATTTTGTTCCTCTGCTCATTTCTTTTGTAAATTTACCTTGCTAAAGTAATGCGCGTAAAGTTTTTCCTTTTCAGTTAAACTGTTGAAGGCCACTTTGCAATCTAGTTCGGCAATGGGCTGACTGTTCGGCAGTACAAATTGAGTAGAGACACCAGACATTTTGTGTAAACTAAAATATAAAAGTTAACTTCATAAAAAAATTGGCTAAATTGCCAACGTTTACAACTATCTTTGTATTGAACCCTTTAATTTGAATGTGGTATAAATACATTTTTTTAAAAAATGAAATTTTTTTTTGGACTTATACCATTTTCAAATTAAACAGCTCAAAAGGCTAACTTAGGCGCTGACTCATTTTTTACCTACCTTTTTACGCCTACTCTCTTTTACTACGGAATAATACTCTCGCCCTACGACTAATTTTCTCTCAAATACTGAAAAACTCGAGAATGAGTTTCAATTTTCAAATTTCTATTTTTAAAAAAAGCTATGGAAATAAGCCTGCTCAGATTTGACAGTGGAATCAGTGCAGTGCAGTGCAATTGAGTTTCCTAATCCTATGTTCATCCGGAATGCCATTTTTCCCAGTTTATAAATTAAAAGTAGGGGCTACTGCGCTGTTCCTCAGAAATCTCAACACCCAACAAGAGGCTTATAAATGGTGGATGGCTTACAGTAGCAGTGGTATTAACTGTTTCAGCACCCGGCAGTTTTCGAAAATTGAAGTAGCACCTACCGACAAGTTACAAAATCGGACTTTGGAAAAAGTAAATACCTTCCTAAAAAAACTTGTGTTTAGCCATGGTATTGGGCGGTGTTCTGGGTACGGCGCTTTGAGAGCGTTAAAGTTACAAATGTAGATTGGCTAGACCAAATATTTTTTGGGACACTTTAACTAATTATTAGAAACACGTTTCTAGAGCCCGCTGTATTAAGTTGGCAAAGGACGATAATCTAGTGAAATTCGAAATCGAAGACACTGAAGATGTGTCTAAGTGTATTTTAAAATTGCAAAATCTTTTATTTGTTATTCATCCTGCAGGATAGCTACATTAAAATCATAAATAATTTTTGAAAATGTTGATTGTTTTTTATTTACTTCATTGATTTAAAACATTCCTTGACGTTTGTTTATAGTTAATTTACTACTGTTTTAAAATAGTAATATGTGATAAATTCCAGTTGTTGCGAATATTAAATAAAGACTTTATTGTTTATTGTTCTCTTCTCATCTTACAACGCACCTGTACATTTCCCACCATAATCCTGTTACATAGTCGTTTATTCTGAAAGTGGTATTAGTTAATATTTTTAAAAATTTCTATTTCACATATTTTTAACTTCCACATATTAAAAAAGACCAAAATAATATGAAATGTTTTTATTTAATTGACTTTTGGCATTTTAAAAATAAATGGCTCATATTTATGCGGTCTATGCTGTGTATGGCTATAACAAAGTTATACTACTTCCTATTTAATATAAAATCACTTTATCTCTATTGTTTCCTTTATATCAACTTGTAATGTTTTATTAGAACCTGTAGAAAAAATTGAATACATTTTAAAACGACTTTTGATATAAACAATGATGAAAAACAAAGTTATAAACCAATTAAAGTTGTTTTGCTATTACTATAGAATTCCTTAGTTATATGAGAATGTGATTCAGCTTTTCCAGCAAGGAGTAGCTTAAGTAAATTTGTTTAGTCCATTATCAACACTCTATCGAAGTAAAAATAATTTTATCGGAGCACTGATTTACAACCTAACCTATCGTGATGTTGCACTTTATGGAGCTCGTCTGAAGGAAAATTATTATTACCGGCGAGGCACGGATGATTGCTCTAGATAATAAAAGAGGTATGTATGGCTTATTTGCTAAATGAAATCAGACAGTTTCGCTTATTGTTTTTCGGTACATGCCTTTTTATAATTTTAGACGGTACTATCGCAGGATCACCAGAAGTCTCAACATTTGAAGATGATCTCTTTAAAATCTTCGAAACAGGGAAAAAATACCTGTTCCGATTTAAGCCAACACTGCAAACTACTTTTGCATATTTTAAAGCCATGGTATCAAAGGACGGTCGACAATTACGAGACTTTGATACTCTCGCGAGTATAGTCCACTAGACGGAACAAGAAAGAAGGAAATAGTTACTTACTTGAACTTCTTGGGAGGAACTTTGATTGATAAAGCTAGAAAATATCAAGAAATCCAATCTAAATGTACGTTAGCCCACGAAAAGCAGCACTTACACTCAATCACTGCAGATGACAATTGCTACTGGTTCGCGGACTAACAACTTCCAATACCCTGCCGTGTCAAATACTTACAGCGAAGGGTCGGAAATACTTTTTAGGAATTTGGTTCGTGTGGCGAGTTTCAGATCAAAGTGTAACATTTTTCTGTTTTATATAGTGCTTCAGTTTGTTTTCATTGTTTGGGCAGTCATAATAAATATAAACTTTAAATCCCGAACATATACTGATGAAAATCGGAACTTACCCTATTTAACGTCAAGTGTGGAACATTTATATTTGAAAATTAAATAACTCGGGTTTTATTTAAAGTTATGTTGTCAGGCGATTGCGACTATGAAAATGATGCATTTTTCATTAATACAAAGTTCAATAAAAACACTGAATTGTTCTTCCCAAGCACAGACTTGGAAATAGTGTTTAAATTCAAAGGATCTACATCGATGAAGAAGTTGTGCTGTTTGATGGCTGAAAAGCTGGATTACCAAGGACTAATAGTAAGAAATATACAGTGTAACACTCTGTAGAGATTGAGTAAGTTAAATATTATCCCGCAGCAAATTAGGCTGTTCGAAAAACACGACCGTACCAAGATGTATCTTTCGACAATTGATGCCCAATATTTCGAACATTTGAGACAGGACCAATCGCTTCACGTTACCTTCTCAGGGTTCGTGGACAATGTCTCGAGAATGCTGAAGGACTGCAAACTGGGTAAAATGGATGTAACTGTCGTGGAAGAGAGGGGTAAAATGAGTCTACAATTCTACGAACATCGGAAATTTAAAAATTTGATACATTTATCCTTGCCAATGAAGGAAGCTCCATTGCCCCTTATTTGTTTCTACATGAACAAATTGTTGGATGACATCATGGTAAAGTAAAACTATATATTCTGTTATGGCATTAACGTGGTCTTTAATTGCAGAAGGAAAACAGCTCAAAGGAAAGTCAAGTGTTGCGCCTGCAATCTTTATTGGAAAGAAGTAATGAGGAGCTCCACAGAGCTACTAGTGAAAATTCCCGATTAAGTGCAGAAATTGTAGAGAGGGAAAGAAAGGCTTCTCTTAAACAAAAACAGGAAATTGAATGTTTGCACAGCAAAATGAATGGTTTGATGGAAGAAAGGGCTTTAGAGGAATCTCGTTTCAGGGATAATATAACAAATTTACAACAACAATTAGAGCAGATGAAAGCCAGACATTCTAAAATGATGGAAGAGAAATTGTAAGATTTACTTAAAAATCCACATACGTTTTATATGCGTAATTTCACAGACAAGAAATGAGAAGCGTCGAATCTCTGAGGGAGGAAATATCGTGTTTGAAGGCAAATGCGGCTATTATGAAGGAACAGAATGAGAAATTGCAGGGCGATATAGCTTCTATGAAAAATATGGAACGAAAAAATGAAATGCATCTTAGGGATTCAAAACAAACAATTCTTGATTTTCAAGAAAAATTAAGGAAATATGAAAAAATCCAGGTAAATTTTTTTATTTCTAAACATTTTACATAAACAGCATGATCCCTTTTAGTCGGAACTGAACGCAGAGTTGGAGGCTGAGCGAAAAATAACATCTACAAAAAGACACGCTTTGCAAATAGCAACTGAGGAGATCGAGAAGGCAAACGACATTATTAGTAAACAGGGAAAAGAATTGGGGACTCTTCGGAAGTTGCTCGACATAAGGACAGAAGTGGCTCTTAATCAAGAGAAGGCGATGAAGGAAAAGGAAAAAGAAATTTTGCAACAAAAGCAACAGCTGGAAGACATTCGGTTGGCTTTCACACGGTTTAAGCAGATGATTGAGGACTTTCCAGATCAGCTAAACGCAGTGAAGGGTAAAGCCGATCAAATTGAACAGAAGTACTCTCAAAGTAAGTCAATCTTTAAACAGATGTCTTTCTAACGTAACCTCATTTGTTTTGCAGAAATATCGGATCTAACCAGCAACCTATGCATAGTAAGCGATGGCTCAAGAAAAGTCACCAAATTTGCTTCATAAATTATAACTCCTTTATCAAATGCTATTTAACACGAACTTTTTTTTCAATTAATGTGCTAATGTCTACCGAGTCCGAAATATCCTGATTTGCCCTTAGGCGCTCCCTTATGAGTTCTGCGATGGCCTTTTGAGTCCTCTTCTCTAATTTTTCCAATTTTTTCGATACATCGCGCTTCAAGTCCCAGTCCGGCTTCCGCGGGGCCAGGCTGGCTATGTCGATTTCCTCTATGACCACTGGTGTGTTGACTAAATCTAGTTGGTCCTTGATTACAGTCTCAATGTCCTCGATGGGTTGTTGTTGTATACTGTACTCACTAATGCTACTATCTTGTGGTTTATAGCTTCTAAATGATGGCCTACAGAGGAAGAAATATCAAAATTACCTGGACTCTATTAAAAAAGTTATTCTTACTTTGGAAATGAACCATCTTGTGGAGCATTCTGATCATTCCTTCGTATTTCTTTTAATTGCTTAAGTCTTTCTTTTCTCTTCAGAGACTCTTCTTCCAACAAACCAACTTTACTTTCTAAAGACATCTCGAAAAAAAATAACCACGCACCCAGGAGGCTTTGTGTCAAACATCAAAACAATCTGGACGAACGAAAAAGCAAATTTTTAACCTCAAAAATACGGTACAGTCAAGGAGGAAAATTTTTATGGTACTTCTTCTTACGCAGCTTTTTTTTTTATTTTCGGGTAGGCAGAAAAAAAGTTTTTAGGAGGAAGTTCTTCCTCCCGTTACCCTGACGTTATTTTTTCTTACGGGCAGGTTACGTCCAGGCACACACATCTTCACATGAACTCGTTCGCCTGGTTCATTTCTGCAACGTTTCGTTCATTCCTGCACAGCCGATAAAGATGAACTTTTGCAGAAGTCTGCTTTGACGTTTTCAGTCAACAGTATAATACAGCCCGCAGTTGTCATGTGGAGTGCGAGTTGTTTCCCTGTAACTGGGAGGTGGTGATTCTAAGTTAATTTCTCTAATTTCTATCATTGTTCGAAAGTATAGCTCGTATGGAAATATTGTTAATAAAGGCTGCCTGATTTTAAATCAAATTAGCTGAGTGTGTGCAAATAACGAGTACTATTTTTACCCTGGTGACTGATACTGCTGCAGTGGAAAAAGGTACTGTGCCACATAAATGTCACTAAGAAAAGAGTTAAACGGAAATTATATAAGATAAAAAGCAGGGTAAAGAAATTTTTGATATTATGAATGTAGAAGCAATGCACTAAGGTTGTGGCCGCGTGGTATCAGGAGGTTCGTAACTTTTTCTTTTTTCCTTTTTGCTTGTTTCGTAATTGTTAATGGATGGAACACTTTCTCCATTCACTCTTTTTGTATTAAAATTTCACATTCAACGCCACAATTTGGCCAACTATTTCAAATGTCTAAATTGATATTACGTGAGAAAAATTATTAACCAGGGCCCATGGTGTTTCTCCTTTCTGGAGTAACCCAAAAGTCAAAATTCTTAAACTGCATGCTTCTATTTTTCCTGTAGCTCTTGAGATTCTTGATGTACTGTTTTTTGTCTAGCATCATTTTCAAACAAAACATACCCAAAGACCACTTGACCGGAATGTCTGAGAGATTGGCTTTCCTTGTACAGAAATGCACTGCATTAAAGTCATTAATTCCAGAAAGTTTTTCTTTCAAAAAAACTCATCTTCGCGGTTGAACTCTTTCACTCGGGCTCGAACGAGGCCTTCAACTTGAAAAGAATTTCATAGACAGAGATAATTCTTTACTTTAGTTAAAGTTCAAAGCTGAAATCATAAAATATAAGTGATTCAGCTTTTACCGAAAATTCCACCACTGCTGAACGATCCTTCTACAAAAAAGAAACAGTCTTAAAAGGGACTCGTGCCCGACCTCTTGATTGAAAGATATGGGCCACGATGCAGTAATCATGTGTTTTTCACGAAAGACATTTTTGGAAAGTCCGGGTTTCTTTCGCCGCATGTTCTGAAAGATGTAACAATGCAAATTGTTGATCTTATTGAGCGTTTTACAAGGTTAAACAAATTTGAATGTTTATTTTTGGGTAGGCATGTAAACATTCGTATTCAGAGGTGTATATAAGTAACGAAAAACGAATTCGGCATGAAAATAATTCATTCTGCGCTTAAGTAAGTTGCTACCGACAGTCAGTTTCCGTATTTCAATACAAATAATTTTATTTTATCTAAAAATTCGACTGGCCCCCTTTAATAGTACTTTTGTCTAGGTTTTCAGAAAATCTGCCCAGTAACTAGTTCCGTTTTATTATTAAAGAGTTTACTATCAGAGGAGTGCGGAGTGTACAAAAAACAGAACCTTCTACTATTTTTGATTTTGATTTCATTGTCAAAAATATCTTAGGTGACTTAAGGGCTAACCCCGCAAAAAAGATAAAGTTAATCTGAGCCTTAATAGGACAAAATTATTTGTAGCTGATTTTCGTTTGCACGACACGTGCATAAATGTGTTCTTAAATAAACTCTATTGAAATTAATTATTATGTTTGTTTAAAAAAGTATTACTTGTTCATTCGGAACCGTTAGGATTCCTTAAAACCTAGTAAAAAATAAAGTTTAATCTTAGGAACTAGTTTTCAATTGAATGCTTCGATATAGACGATTTCTTGTACACATCGAATTAAAACAGCAAAAATTGCAAGAACCGTTTGACCTACATTTGTTAAACAAATTACTCATAAGTGTAAAATAATTACATTACATAATTAATTTTGACTAGGTAAAAAAATTGCCTTTTTTTACTAAAAAATAATATTAAATCGGAAATTATTAATTTGAACAGTTTTCTTTCTTCTTTTCGTTTTTTTAATTATTTCCGTTGAAATATTCTAACAATCAAGTTTAAGTTTTACATATTTTTTATCACATTTATTATTTCTTGTTTATTAGAAATTAAATAATTAATACGCGTATTTTTTGTCTTGTTATGTTGATTTGAAATGTTAATATGTAAATACTAATATTACGTAGAAGAACGCAAGCCTATTACACATTTTATTGTTGTTTACGTTTATACGCAGTTTTTTGTGTTTTGTAAAATATAATGCAAATATTTGATGCTACTCAAAGCTAATACTATAATAATAGTATAATACTATAATAATAGTATAATACTATAATAATAATATAATACTATAATAATAATATAATAAACTACTTTCTATATAAAATATAATAATAAAAAATTAAAATAAACTAGTTTCTCTATAAAAGAAAACTAAAAATAATATTACGAAAAAATTCATTTAATCTATATTAGACTAAAAATATTAAAATCAAATTTAATTTGCATTGATGAGCAAAGAAATAGAGATTAAGTTTAGCCTTTTATTGTATCTTTCTCCGCTGTGAAAGTGATATATTATGCTATTAATACAAACCGGAATTTGCAAATTCATGTTGATTAATTTGTCTATATATTAAAATTTATTAATACTCAATCATTTTCTTTATTTACCCTATATAAATTATAGGCAAACATCGTAAATGTTTCTCAGACAAAGCTATCGATATTGAGATAGTACACACTTGGCTTCCAAAAAATACAATTTGTACTTAACTCTTTTCTAGTAAGGCCAATTTGCCGCATAACATAATTTAGTTTTGCTAAAACTTAAAAATTGGGCTTTAGCCTCTTTTAAGAAAAAAAAAAAATCAGGTAAAAGAATATTTATTATATTTGTAAATAAAAACCAATTGATCGGCACTTAAATATAAAAGAAAACGTACGTAATTGGATAAGTATTTCTCAAAAAAAGTATTAAAATCAGTTTGTTTTGCAAAGGTTTGTTTTAAATGATAAAAGCACATGTTTACACATCGTATGTTCATTTTAAATTTATCAGAAAATGATAAGAATTTTTATTACAATATGCCACTGAATGAAAATTATGTTTTATACAATATTGAAATATTTAAAATGACGGTATTTTATGTAAAACTGTGTAATGCTTTGATGCAAAGAATATTAACGAGTGTATTTGCGAATTGTTTCAAAATAAATACCCAGTAGTAGGTGTACCAAAAATATAAACAAATTTCTCAAAAGAAACTTCTGTTTAAAGATAAAATACGTCAGCAAACTTACAGTTCCTAAAAATAATTTAATCTATCGCACAAAACTCACTATTTGCATCAGAAGCAAATAAATCTGACCATTTCACCTGGTTCTGATCACAGCAGTAGATATGCTGGTTTTCTTAAGCCAGCTGGAGCTTTCTAGACTAATTTCGTGAACCTATTGATTTCATTAGAAAATCAGAAATATGTTTAGATATTTTCTAAATTTTTTTAAATTTTGTATTACCGCTGTAGAACCCTTGCAATTTTCTTTCCCGCTTAAATGATAAGAATATTATCATAAGAGATTAAATTAGCTGGAGCGACATTAACGTCCTGTGTAAAAAAATTATAGTATGTACTTGTACAAATAACGAGCATTCTGTATTTTATTTTTATCGACAACGGTGCGAAGCCACGTATTCGCATCCCCCGCTTTACGCGGTATGCATATTTATTTTATATCTAATAAATAGTCCCCCAGTGTATTCATTTTTTGCAGAGCTTATAATACGCACTGAGATGTCTTCTGAAAATTTTGTTTATATCATTTTAGTAGATTATAGTTATGCATTCATTCAAGAATATGTATTTACACTTTGATAGTACGTAAACCATTTCACCTGCTGTTAAGTGGTAATATCAGCAGATTTCCATCATAAACCATAGCATATTACCAAGTAGTTAACCAATAATGAAAAATTTTATTCGAGTCAGGGAATATCGGCATCCAATTACACTCAAACTTGGCAGATTCCGTGCGGAAATCTTGACGGTTGACGGTTCAGTAGAAAATCGGGCCAGTTTTGTTATCTGATTGGATCTTAGCTGAAATAAAAGTTTAATCGGTTTTTTTATATGCATACATCATAGTCCCCAAAAACCTACGAAATCTGCACTTAAATTGACCCGTTTAAATCATGCGCGGAAAAGATGCGTCACAAAGCGCTTCTCCAGCGCTTGCGAGAAATCGCACGTACGTAAGTGGTTAAATTCTGTGGAAGTTTTGCTAGCGGATCTATTTCTTCCGAACATATTCTAAATTAGGTACAGCATTCAAAATAATTTTAAATATTTGTATTCAAATTCAAAATGATCTGAAAAAGGTATCAGTTCTATTCTAGAGAACTATTTTCAACTAGCGAGTGACGCGACACCATTCTAGGGATTGAAGTGTAGTACGTGATCCTCTAGATACTGATTTAGTTTTAAGGAAATGTCCAATTAATTTGGATTTGTTTCTATTATATCTATATAATAATTCTATACTAGTACTAAGTTTGGGAAAAGTCCACAGTTTAGAAATTCCTTATAAAACCTTATCTAGAAACTGGAATCTCTCTAGTTCTTGTAATAACAAAAATAAAAGCAAATTTTCTGAAAATGTTGTGGAGTAATTTCCTAAATAATTGTTACTAAGACAGAAAATTATGGGGAAAGTTTCTTCCTATTCGACTTAGATGGGAACACCAATAATGCTGAATCAACAAACTCTAGTGCTTATGCAGAATTTTCTTTAGTTTCTTCGAAAATGCTGTAAACCTAAACATTCACTTCCTCTTTGTGCTGCTTAAAAATAAAAGAAGCAAAAGAAGGTAAAAGAAGTATCGGCTCTGACGTCAAATATTTCGCGCCAAATTACATTCAACAGGTTAAGAGGTTTTTGCTGAACCTTTTCTGCCGGCCGACATTTTAATGATCACTTATGGTATCATAAGGTATTTCAAGTTCTAACATTAAGCAAATATTAGTTAAATTGCATTTCGACATGATCGGTGATGTCGGCTGTATTTGCATGGGTCCTTCGGATCATTCGGTGTTTGCTTGCCTCAAAGTTTGGGACAAAAGTTAAGAGAAAGAAAAAATTGAGATAATCTTGTCGTCATCGCTGTTAGGTAAACCATCAAAAAATGAAGGTCGCCGAAAGTGAAACTTTTTGGTTCTGCTTAATTGATGGAAAGAAAAGAGTGAAAGATGATTTTTATTTCCATACGTGCCAGAAACCACGCAATTACTAAAAACTCGTTTCGTATGATATACTTTCTCAATAAGCTTGATGACATTGAGATCAATGGCTCTTTCGTTTATTGCATTAAGAATATCTAGGTTAGCCCTTTCGGTCTCTTACATTTCGAGACATTGGAGAGGATCCAGAGCTTTTCTGTTGCCGTTTTGCGGCACCCCAAATTCTGTGATTACAAAAATCATCCACAGCGACAATATGGAACTCTTTACCAGTGGCCTTCTTATTGTAAATTTGCGTTGAAGGTAAATACTAATTTACTCGTTGCGTAATGAAAAGATCTCCAGTCTACCTGAACAAATGTGTGAAATTATCGAACATTAGCGCACTTCTGGACACCTATTATTCACTTAAGGATTTTATTGCTCAGCCGACATAATTTTTTTTTTCAATTAATATAAATTTTGCTCAATTTTCTCTTTATGATTATGATTCCGAATATTTTTAATAATATAAAAATAATTAAAATGTGAGGAATTGTACTGCCGGAAATTAAATGATCATTTCATTTTCTTACTGCAGGTTAACGAGCTGAATAGAATATTTTTAAATATAAACAAATTACTTCATAACGGAGCCGGTACAAATTGTTAACACCACCAGCAGTCATAATGATAGGCCGATTATTTCGAGCTCATGGAGAATTCTGCGCTTCCCATCCTTGGGAAGTAATTGTCGCCTTACTAACCGTAACTGCGTGCATGCTGACTGTGGACAAGGGTAACGATGGACGCGTTTTGTTTACTTCATCGACACGTCATCGTCCATGTCAAGGCTGGAGAGATTCATGTGAAGGAGTGGAAGCTGAGTATAATGCAGTGGATGTTATCCTAATGACAATCGTCAGGTGCTCAGCAGTGTTATATTGCTATTATCAGTTTTGTAGCCTACATAAGCTAGGATCTAAATACATTCTAGGTAAGTGGGCTTTTTATTTATATAGATCAGTTTTTGCCAGAGATTTAAACCGTATGCATCTAATGCATATAAATAGGTTATTTTTAAAGTTAGCTGTTGACAGAAATATTTCTGTAGATAAAAATGGGAAAAGAATAATATCTATTAAGAACTACGACAAATAACATGAATTTGAACAAAACAAGAAACATAGAGCAGCTATACTACTCTAAACAAAGTAAACTCATAAAAACAATTATAACCCATGCCAATTGTGATAAGTAATTGTTTGTACGCATAAAATTAAACAACGAGTATGCTTGTGGATGGCAATTAACATATTACAGGACTGAAAGTTCTTACAATGCATGTTACAAACTCAAATCTTTATTTAAAAATGCAGTAGCGGTGTAAAACTGTACTCTCATCGCGAAATTATGTTCATAAATTTCAACTAAAGGTTCTTGCCTATTCGGAATATATTAAGAATTTAGAACAGAACTTACAATATAAAAGTAATAGCATTCTGTAAAGATATCACTTAATAATATTCCTTTTTCTCGAATTCGATTGTTCGAATTAAAACAAGATTTTGATAATGAATCGCGAATTGGAGTATTCAGTTTTTCTGTTTAAAAACATAGTACTTTGGTTACCTTTGTTTTTTTTATACACTTTCTACGCTCTGATCTTGAACTGATGAGAGAAATTAAAGGGCCACAAGCTCAGTTGCCTTTCATTCAACTTGGGGTAATTTTCTCGGAATGTTTTCATTACAGGGCGATTGTTACAACTAAGTTTAGAAAAATTTTAAAATAAATATGCACCACAAGATCATGATAAAAGTAAAATACGACTAGGATATGGTCCTTACCATGACTTTGTTGGATGAATGTGACGAGGACTTTAAATGATTTCTAGGAGCACAAAAACAAAATGGCAGTGCTCTTTCCTCTTGTACAGAAAGGGTAAAATTTTCAAAAGTTTATATGCAAAACATTTTTATGAGCACCAAAAGTGCAAGGTTTAGAATAAAATTTACACAAATGAAAGCTTAAATGTAATTTAGATCTAGTCACAAGCCATTAGAGTACTTGTTTAAAAAAGATTGAGCACTTGGTGAAGCAATTAAGAAATGTCAAAATCTAAAAAATCCTAATCTCGTCGTTTGGATCACGATTTGTACGTTTGGTTTTATTGAAAAGCCATCTCTCACAAAAATCATAAATCTCAAAGTGATGTTTAAATTTTTTTCTGTGACTTTAGAAAAGATTAGAGCGTGCAAAACACGTTACTACTTATAAGCAAGATTTTGTAAAATTTTCTTACTGAATTTTGTCTTTCTTGTTTTTCTTGTTCTGATGTTCTTGGTTGATTGATTTCTTCCAACTCTCGTTTGTAGTTTCTCTCATTAATTATGCTACAAATTTCATATTACTTTTACCGAGACAATTGTTCTATTGTTTGTTCTATTCCCCAAAATTACCCAAATTACAAAACAAGGACTTAACTTTTGAAATTTGCGTGGGTCCGAACAGATTTGTATTTTAATTATGTAACAACTTGACCATGATTTCAAAGTACAGGTGGGTAAACAAGATTTTTAAAATTAATGTTTTCAGAACAGTTGTCTAAACCCATACCGGTTCTACTGGGTTATGATGAGTGGCTTAAGGGACTTTTGCGGCATAAATTATTTTTTAAGTTAATTAGTTAGTTCATCTAACGTCATAGCAATCAATTTTTTTTTCGGTATAATCTAAGGAAGAACATCACGAGATCCAAGAAGATTAACGCTATAACCAGAATTCTTAAAATTTTATAACATTCACGTGATTTAAAGGTTAATGCCATGCTTACGTGATTTTGAGATGTTGTCCTACGTCACCTGTTCTTCTTTTTTGTGTGTTCTCTTTTTATTGAGAGATATCTTATTTAATTATTTTCTAATTTACAGTTTCATGGATACGATTAAAACCATAAAAAGTGTTTGGTACTTTTGGATTTTCTCGTTGCTTCTTGCACTATTTGGGATTTAGAATTTAGCCTTTTGTTTTTTTTTTCAGACTTGACTATATAGTAAAGATCTTACAGTCACAGTGAAAGTGTTTTCAACGTTGCAACTCTAGGCAAATGAACTTTTCATACACTTATCGTATTTGTATAGCAAAAAGGTGTCGTTTCTGATTTGAATGTTTTCTGCAAGATAAACGAAACAACAAGACAACATTGTCCGGCTTGTTTAAGCATAATCAATATTTAGGTTTTATATTGATATTATTGCAACACATGGGTGAGCTTGTCTAAACTCTCCTATGCTCCATAGCAAAGAAATTGAATGTTATAGAAGTTTAAAATATACAATTATAATATCGTTTACTAAATGAAACCAGAAATTTCCTAATTCCATATGCGTCAATCAAGTCCAGTTCTGATGTAAGTCGAATTAAGAATTTTTTTTTATAGTATCTACTATTTAAATTAATTTTTTTGACGAAATTTAAAATTTGGAAACGACAAAATATAACTAAATTAATTTTATTCATCAGTTTAACATTTTAGAGATACTTTGGCCCAGTTCTTTCATAACATCATGAATTTACTTAACCTATTCACCGATCTAATTCTTTTAAAAAATATAAGGACACATCTGTACAGTAGTATGATTTCAAAAAAAATGCTTATCAGCGTAAATATGCATATTATTCTCAACAATTACCATATAAACGACTTCGCATTAAATTATTTTCATAATAGTATCGTGTTGACAAGTGTTGCCCTTGACCATCAGTTTTTGCCGTTGAAATTCTCGGTCCGCCTGATTGTACATTCTTCTTGCACGTCCATAAAGGTAATGCGACTCGGAATGTGAGCACCCACAAAATGTACACTTTAAATGTTCTATCAGTTGCATGACCAGAAAGAAATCTGAAAAGTGAAGTATTAAAATGTAATTTGAATTCAGTTTTTTTCGGAATGGATAATAACTCTAAAGGCGAAATGGAAGACGAAAAATTTCAGTTGCAGTACGTGAGGAAATAAAATTTGATCTATTTCAATGTTCAAACACCACATATATATGCGAAGGAAGTCTTTAGAGTTTGTAAAGATTACAAATATTTCATTTTTAGCGACAGAATTGGTATCCTCTCCAGGATATTCATTTGTACGATTGTCTTGCCATGACGCCAATATGGCGACAGCGGCCATTACCGCTTGACGCACATATGACGCGAATCTGGCGTAAATAGCCATTGACGATAAGCACACCAGCGACGATGTGTGGTGTCATCGGCCGTTAAAGTAGGAATAACGCATTATAAAAAATGTATTATTATGTTATTCCCTTTTACTTTCCTCGTTAGAATTCACAAAATTCCATTAAAACAATATTCTAGGTTCATTCTCCTTTTGAATAATCGATTACGGATAAATTTGGAAGAGTTACTAATGTGCCCTGGCGATTATAAAAACCAACCAATAAAACTGCAAAGGTGAGAAGATGATTTAATCTTCACTTCTTGCATATTTGCAATCGTTCTCTGTGATAATGACGAGATCCGAACATCTGCCTGTTATAGTTTTGTCATCCTTGTAAACACATGAACATGATAAATCAAGCAGCCAAAATGAACTCATAAAATATGTCTTTTTTCTGCAAACTTAAAGCACGGGTAAGGAAAAAAAGTTCGTCAATATCACAGTTTACACGTGTTCAAAGTTGAGTACTTACTTATATGAACTTTGAGCAGGTCATGTGCCAAAAATCGCATTAGAGTTTTAAATACCAGTTCAAAATTGCGTAGCAAAAATTTGAATCTCTATATTTTTCACCACCGCCGTGATGCGTGCCACATATGGACTTCAAACCCTACCTGAGTACTAGTTAGTAAAACCAGCTTTAAAGAGTACTGGGGGTACTATTTACCATACATGCCGTTGAGTTAATGATTTATTTAAGCAATAGCATAAAAATTACTCCTAAAATATTTCATTGTCCTTCAAGTGTTATTGCTGACTTTTTGTTTTTGGAAAGGTAATCATTAAACAAAATACCTAATGTTTGTTAAACAGGTTCTTTAAGTTTGTGTATGAGTTAAAGCAAGGAAGTTTCCATAAACTGTTCACATTATATAATTTATTTTAAAGATAAAAACAAAATAATTGTCTTTTTATTTCTTTTTGGAGTTTTTAATTGCCTCAGTTACGTTTTAAGAAACAATAGGACTTGATTGACGTCATATGACGATAGGATTTTTATTTATTTAATCTTGTTGAGTGACTATCAGCCAGTTTTCTCGATTGAGCGTTAATCTAACAACTCCAAAGTCTGTACGGAGAAAAACAACTTGTTCTTATATAGACTGGATTTTTTGTGTGCCTAACCAACTACAATAATTTATTGAAAAAAAGATTAAAAAAAAAGTCCACGAAGATGTAAATGACACATAAAGATGTAGTGTAAAAAAATATCCTAAATGAAAGTAAAAACATGCAAAAAAACGCGAGAAAAAGTGCTGTAGCAACTTATTGAAAGAATAATAATTTAGTCATTGTTTTATTAAAGAGTAGCAAAACCGATTTTCATTATTATTTCTAATTAGTTTAGTTTTTAGACAGCTTTTAATTTTAGGTAATTTGATTATTATTAAACACTTTCGTATTTGAAAATGCTGTTCTTAAAGAAATACTAGAACAGTTTTTTTTTTCGCATACATTTGCATGTTATTGAATTATAATCGTAAAGACTTAATTTTATATTTTTATTAGGAGACTATATTGATTTTTCTTATTAAAAATAGCTGTAGTATCACATGATAAAAAATTATATTCAATTACAGGCATTGCCGGACTGTTTACCGTATTTTCTAGTTTTATTTTCACGACAAGTATAATAAAAGTTCTGGGAAGTGATATAACCGATTTGAAGTATGTGCTCCTTATTCTAGCATATTGAATCTAATCCTACTATCATTATAGGGATGCATTATTCTTCCTTCTTCTTTTAATCGATCTTTCGAATTCCGCTACATTGGCTCAATTCGCGCTTACAGGGACGAGTCAAGAAGAAGTCACAAGAAATATAGCCCGCGGAATGGAACTATTAGGGCCTGCTATAACGCTTGATACATTAGTAGAAACCCTGGTTATAGGAGTAGGCACATTATCTGGAGTTCAACGGCTAGAAATGCTATGCACCTATGCTGTCATGTCGGTTGTCGTCAATTACATTGTCTTCATGACCTTCTACCCTGCCTGCCTTTCACTGATTCTGGATTTATCGCGAAATGGAATGGATATGTCGGTTGGAAAAATTAAAGCAAAAGATTCCATCTTAATGAAAGCCCTGAATGAGGATGAACAGAAAAACAACCCTGTGGTTCAAAGGGTTAAAGTTATTATGTCTACCGGTCTTATGATCGTGCATGTATACAGTCGACTTTTTTTGTCTGAAAAGGAAACTAATAGTATGTCGAATTCAATTTCTGCGAAATTACAACAGCAAAACTTGAATAATGGTACCGAAACTGCAGAGATAACCGATTACCTTATAAAGTAAGTAAAATTAGTAACGTTAATCCAAAACAATATTAAGTTCGGTTTTTTTTAGATGGCTGACCATGAGTGCAGATCAAATTGTAATTTTGATTTTACTCTTGGCATTAGTGGTTAAATTTATATTTTTCGAGAATCGTGAAGAAATACGCGACCAGATGAGATTATCAACAAAGCCAGTGCCAAATATAGTCGTTTCCCCGACTCAGTATCACCATGTGGAAAAGGTTGAGACAACTCGTCATAAGCCATTATTCAATATTGAAGAAACAAGCTTTGCAAATCAATCGACTCAAACTGATGCCATATGGAATGAGGAAGAGGCACAGGATTGTGCAGATCGTCTGGATTTCTACGTTGAAAGACTACGAGAACCAAGAAGCCTACCAGAATGCTTGGAAATTTTAAATTCTGAAGAAGGTGCAGCAAACTTGACTGATGAGGAAATAACTCTTGTAGTGAAAGCTGGAGGAGGCCATTGTCCTCTATACAAAATTGAGTCTGTAATAAACAATCCTGAAAGAGGAGTGAGAATTCGCCGAAAAATCATAAGTGCGGAAGCAAATTTGCCTCTAGAAAAACTTGAGCATCTGCCATATCAAGGCTATGATTACACTAAAGTTATGAATGCTTGCTGCGAAAATGTTCTTGGATATGTTCCCATACCAGTTGGCTATGCTGGACCACTGCTGTTGGACGGCAAAAAGTATTTCATCCCAATGGCTACTACAGAAGGTGCTTTGGTTGCTAGCACAAACAGGGGTTGTAAAGCATTGTCTGTCCGAGGCGTACGGAGCTATGTGGAAGACATTGGTATGACCCGTGCTCCCTGTGTAAAATTCCCCAGTGTATCTCGAGCTGCAGAAGCTAAAAAGTGGATAATGAGCGATGAAAATTATAAACAAATTAAGTCTGAATTTGATTCCACCAGTCGATTTGGTCGTCTTAAAGAAATCTTAATTGCAATGGATGGGCCTACACTGTATATCCGGTTTGTTGCTCTAACTGGAGATGCCATGGGAATGAATATGGTTTCTAAAGGTGCTGAAATGGCACTTAGGTTTATTAATAAAGAATTTCCCGACATGCAAATTATTTCACTAAGTGGAAATTTCTGTTCGGATAAAAAACCAGCCGCTATTAATTGGATTAAGGGGCGAGGGAAAAGGGTAGTCACTGAGTGTATTATACCGGCTATAACATTGAAGCAAATTTTGAAAACAGACGCGAAAACACTGGTTGATTGTAATAAAATGAAAAATATGTCGGGAAGTGCACTGGCGGGAAGTATTGGCGGTATGTTTTTGAAATTTCTAAAATCTTAATAAATTATTAACATTATCTCTTTAACAGGAAATAATGCACATGCAGCTAACATGGTAACAGCAGTGTTTATTGCTACTGGCCAAGATCCAGCTCAAAATGTTACATCTAGTAATTGCTCAACCGGAATGGAGGTCTGGGGCGAGAGCAATGAAGATTTATACATGACATGCACTATGCCATCTTTAGAAGTTGGCACTGTAGGAGGCGGCACTGGGCTTCCGGGGCAGAGTGCTTGTCTAGATATGCTTGGTATTCGTGGAGCAAATGCAACAACACCTGGAGAAAATGCCAGAAAGTTAGCTCAAATTATATGCGCTACTGTAATGGCTGGCGAACTTAGTCTCATGGCTGCCCTAGTCAACAGCGATCTAGTCAAAAGTCATATGCGACACAACAGGTAAATAATCTTTTCAAAATATGTTTTATTTGTATTATCTCAAAAATAATTTCCACTTTAGATCATCAGTTGCAGTAAGTTCGGGTTTTGTAGGAAGTTCGAGTTCGAATTCATTAAAGCCACCGAGCAGTGTTAGCTAAAATAAATTAAATAAAACACACACCAAGCTTAGCTTTTAAAATTATTTTTAGAACTTTATATCACATATTTTAATACAGGTTCATATCAAAAGGATAAATGAATATTTTAAATTGTCCTTAGAACGACGTTTCTCAATACGGCATTTAATGCATTAGTAAATAAGGAAATTCCAAGTATTCAGGCCGATTAAAATCTGTTAACTTATGATAGCATCACAACAAGAATAAATTGTCAAATCTCATCTTGAATCAATCAATGTAAATAATTTGCTTCATCGATTCCCGTTAAATAGTAATAAAGTTTATATTTATGCCAAAATTGTTGAAATATAGGAGCAAAACTAAATCAAAATTTTGATTTTATTTATTTATCTTTGTTGATGGGTTTGCATATTTTGTTTGTTTTCAGTTTATGGAAAATTATTCTGATACTAAAGGGCGATCGAGGAGTTTTAGTCTTCAAAATAATAGGGAATTTTATTTTATATTCGGCATGGCAAGTTTAAGAACACTAAAAATAGCTTGCTGTTTTCGTACAACGAAGTTATTTATAGTATGCTTCTGTAATTTAAGTATATATTTAAAATATGGAAAATTCATGAGGTCCATTTTATTCTCGTCAAAAAAAGTCCATTAAAATATGAAAGAAACTTTTATTTGTTTTATAATTCATCCTACAGGGTACTCCACAAAAATTGGAAAATTTACATATACAATTAATCGGTCTCGGTAAATAGAATAATTTTGGATTTTAATAAAATTCGAAGAAAGATGGCTACAATGAGGCCACAATGGATTGTGGGCCTTTAAATACAATTGCTATTGAAAAAAGAAAATAAAATTTGAATTGCTTTTGTCGCACTGTTAAATTGCTTTATATCAAACCTTCTGTTCCTGTTGTCATTCCCTCTCATCGATTTCCAAAGTCAATTTTAAGTGAAAGAGCCTAGAAGCACGGATTTTTAATTCTTATCGTTAAACCAAACATTTTGACAATGATTTTGATAATTTATTAAAATTAATTAAGATCAACAGCTGGCTTTTTGGGACTCGGCTCATCGGAAGGTTCGCCACTTGATTCAGAGACCGCACTGTTTGATACTTCTACATCTGTTTTTTTTTCATTCAATTGCTTCTGGGCATTAATGCGTTGAGTTAACGCGTTAAAAAGAGCTGCTATATCATCCGGCCGAGACATAGCTAGGAACACTTTAACTTGGCCAGTATTGTCCATAGCAGTTAGCCTTAAGGATTTTGGACTTGGCCGTTCCGCAACCATACCTGACCATACCTGCGGAAGAGGAAATATAAACAAAAAGTGCATCACAATATAGTAATAACTTTCACCTTCGTGTTTACTAAGAGCCGTAAGTTCCCCGAGGTTCGGAATACTACTCTTGAGGAATTCTTATCATTTTTTGAGTCGTTTAATCTGAGACTCCCTCGCCCTCGTTCCTCCCAGTTCCTATTCACAAAAGCAAACAGCTTGCAACTAACCTAAGAATGCAATATTTAAAAAAATATGTTACATAAAAAACATGTAAACTTACATCAAGAACATTTACTTCATCCTCCTCTCCTGTAAAGGTTTCTACTTCTTCATATTTCCTTTTTTGAGCTCGACTTTCTTCGTATTCTCTTGCAATTTCTGTGAGACTCTTTTGTTCATTTTCTTTTTGGTTAGCAGACTGATTTGTCTTTGAGTTTTGAATTACATTTGAGAAGAGCGAACTTGGTGATGTGTTCGATGATGTTGATTCTCCGTCTCCAGCTTCATCACTCTGTTTATTCTCCTCAGACTTTGATGTGCTCTGCACGTTCTCCTATAAAAACAAAAGCTAAATACAATGCAGCAAAAAGATATAGTAGTGAGCTTACACCAACCACCCTTTCATGAACGTTTTGACCAAAAACAAAACCAGAGGTTTCAGCGATTGAACTTTTTACAGTGGTAAAGAGATTTGACTTTGGTAAGCCGTTCTTCTTTAAGAGGCTAAGTGGATCATCCTTCTGCAATAGAAATAGTGATCAGAAATCCAATGAGGCGGGAAATAATGCATGAATCTCACTTGTATTGCTTTTGACTCTTCCTGTTTTTTTGAACTTCCCTCCTCGGGCTCCTCCTCATCCTTAGTTTCTTTTAGAAAAGGATTCAACTTCGGCTCTAAGAGACTTGAGTGTGCGTTCTCCGCAGGCTTTAAACTGGATCCGAACAAGGATGGCCTTAACATACTAGACTTCAGCTGGACGCTTGAGAGGCTTTGTGAACCATTTCTAGTACTCGACTCGCATGTATCGTCTGAAAAGTAGATATCGCGCCGTTCATTCCAATATCCAGCAATTTCGCCCAGTTTTAAATGTACTCATTGCTAAAAAGGCATATAATCGCACTTACCTTTGCTATTAGACATATTTAAAAACTAAAGATTGCCAAGTGACAGCACGGAATTTGCGGAAACGCTGTAGTTGAATTATCGGAGTTCGAAAGAAGTGTCATTTGAATGTCAACATTTTGAGCTCTTAGCCGAAAGGCAACATTTTGCAGATGGCGCTTTTTAACAATTTCTTACAACTAATTATATAAAAATCGGAATATCGTTATTGCTTACGGTAGTGCGATTTAAAATAATAACAAATTTAGTAAGAGTAATAAAAATACGGGAAATTATTTTAATGCGAAAAAATTGTTTCCGAATTGTTATTAGTCGGGCCATATACCAACTCCATCGTATGTGTCATAAGACGCTTCGAACTGGTTCGACACATCCGTCAAGAATTTCAATATCGCAAAGTCACATCTGAGTAAACGCGTCTTTCCGTCTTCAATTTTGTTAAAATGGCTACAACTCTTGAAGATAAATCAATTTGGGACGATGGAGAGGAATCTTTGGGTGAGGAAGTGTTACGGATGCCAACCGATGAAATTATAAACCGCACTCGTTTAATGGACAATGAAATCAAAATCATGAAGAGTGAAGTCATGAGGATCACTCATGAAATTCAGACACAAAACGAGAAAATTAAAGACAATACAGAGAAAATAAAGGTAATTGGTGAAAAGCATATATGTTTTCTCAGTGGCTACATCATTGTTTTTAGGTGAATAAAACGCTCCCCTATTTGGTTTCGAATGTTATTGAGCTCCTCGACGTGGATCCCCAAGAGGAGGAGGATGACGGAGCTGTTCTGGTGCTGGACAACCAGAGGAAAGGCAAATGTGCTGTGATTAAGACTTCAACCAGGCAGGCATATTTCTTACCGGTTATAGGCTTAGTGGATGCTGAGAAGCTTAAACCAGGTGACCTGGTTGGCGTTAACAAAGACTCATATTTAATTCTTGAAACCTTGCCGGCGGAATACGATGCAAGAGTTAAAGCTATGGAAGTCGACGAAAGACCGACGGAGCAATATTCCGATATAGGTGGCTTAGATAAGCAAATTCAGGAGTTGATCGAGGCCGTGGTTCTTCCAATGACACACAAGGATAAGTTTAAGAATCTGGGAATCCATCCTCCAAAAGGTAAGTGATCTAAAAGTTTCACTCCGATTTTATATTGAACTTTTTTAGGTGTTCTGTTATACGGTCCGCCAGGAACTGGTAAAACCCTTCTGGCCAGAGCTTGCGCCGCTCAGACAAAGTCAACTTTCCTAAAGCTAGCTGGTCCCCAGTTGGTACAGATGTTTATCGGAGATGGAGCAAAATTGGTGCGAGATGCCTTTGCCTTGGCTAAGGAAAAATCGCCAGCAATTATTTTCATTGATGAATTAGATGCCATCGGTACTAAGCGATTCGATTCCGAGAAGGCTGGTGATCGTGAAGTACAGAGAACAATGTTAGAGCTGCTAAATCAGCTCGATGGATTTAGTTCTACTGCCGACATTAAAGTTATTGCGGCCACCAATCGTGTAGATATTCTGGATCCAGCTTTACTGCGATCCGGCAGATTGGACAGGAAAATCGAATTCCCTCACCCGAACGAAGAGGCTCGAGCTCGCATCATGCAAATTCACTCTCGTAAAATGAACGTGTGTCCAGATGTGAATTTCGAGGAATTGGCTAGATCCACAGATGACTTTAATGGGGCACAGTGTAAGGCGGTATGCGTTGAAGCCGGGATGATTGCACTTCGGAGATCAGCGACAAATGTTACACACGAGGATTTCATGGACGCTATTATGGAAGTCCAGGCGAAGAAGAAGGCAAACCTCAACTATTATGCTTAAATATTTGTGCTTCAATTTATACACAGTTTCCTTTAACTTCTAGAATAAAGCAATTTTTTCGAAAATGCTCTCAACTTTCTTCTCTATATATCAATAAATAAAACAAATATTTTCGACTTTCAATCATTTCTTCCGTTTTACTCTAAACAGATGTCCTCAGGTTTACTCTAAACAGATGTCTTCATTTGCAAATTTTCCAATAGCAGGGAGAGGAAATATTTCAAATGCATCGCTTAACCACAAAATATCAATGAACCTGCGTAAAACAATTATTTACACGTGCTACTATTTACAGTTCAAATGAGATAGTCAAAGCCTATTAGGCAACAAATACGAGCTACAATTCATAATTACAATAAAAAAAAATTAGTTATTTTGGGGTGCCGGTTGGTCCCGTTCGCGCTGTCTGTCTTCCTGATTTTCCTGTTGGGCCGTTGGCCGTCTGCAGTACATAATAATGCCCAGTAAAAGGGTCAGAATTGTTATGAGGTACAAATCCCAATTGGAAGCGATGTTTTCATCCAGATGAAAAATAAATTTCAATGGGGACTAAAAGAATAAAGGCTATAAGCAAAGTTACTTAAGAAAAAATGGAAATTGGCCTACATTTTTTAAGGTTTCTAGTTTTAGCATAAACTGCAATTTAAGTAAAGCAAGAGCAACCGGAACTTTTGCGTCCGAATTTGTTTCAGCTGCTAAATCGTACAGTCTTTTTGCCAAATGCCAGTCCTTTTTCATTCCCAGTCCCTGCTCGTGCATATAACCCAAGTTAAACATAGCCTGAGCATTGTATTGAAGCTCAGATGCTTTTCTAAAAGAGGCAACCTATATATCTCCCTTCTAGTTAAAATATCCGAATTTACCTGTACAGAGACGCTGCAGTCTCGTAATCAACCATTGTACCCAGGCCATAATAATAATAGTCTCCAAGCTTGACCTGAGCAGCAGAATATCCCTGAGTCGCTGCCCTTTTCCAGTAGTAGAAGGCTCTAATTAGATCATCATCCCTCTCCTTAAACAGGGCCACTTCATTTCTATCCAGCAAGAAAGCCGCGTTGCTCTGAGCTACTTCATATCCCATTTCGGCTAAAAGGGCATATTTCATAAATGACTCCTCCATTCGATATGATTTGTAATCTTGATACGCATGCATCAGTTTTTCGCTCCATCTACCCCTTTCGGCGACATTTTTGAAGAACTAAAAAATTATAGTGATTTTAAATAATTTGTTACATACTCAAAAATTAAAATCATACTTCCACAGCTGCTGGGCATGATCTCATCATTCCAAGCCCTAGGGCGTGCATTACTCCCAAGTTGTAGTAGGCTAGCACATGACCGGACTGCGACGCCAAATTAAAGTACTTCATGGCTAGTTTCAAATCGATTTTAACACCCTCTCCGGCTGAAAAAAAATGAAACCGTTACAGGATACCTTTGAGAAGAACATTGCAACTTACTGAAATACATATTTCCAAGCTGAAGTTGCCCATCCACCCATCCTTGATCCGACGCTTGCGTAAAATAGTTCAACGCCTTAGTGGTGTCCTTGGGTACACCTCTTCCATGTAAGTACATTATCCCAAGCCCGGTTTGCCCAACGGGATTACCCATTTCTGCAGCTTTCTTAAAATACTTGGATTCCAGTTGTTAGCAAATGTACACTTTAAATTCATGTGGGTTTCAAACCTGAAAAGCTGTTTCATTTTCGGCTTTTGTAAACTCACTACCTTCTAAATAAATTTTTCCAAGAAATGCGTAACCAACTGCATTTCCTGAATTAGCGGCTTGAGTGAAGTACTCTAGTGCTTTTTTGTGATCCGGTGGGGTGGTTCGCCCACCTTGGTAATACAGCTGACCTAAACCCAGCTAAATTTAAATTACGCTTTAAATAATGGAATTCTTTGAAAATAAAAATGAAAAGTCGAAAGTACTTACAGCTGACTGGATGTCTCCTTTGTCAGCCATCAACTGATAATATTCAACCAGGTCTTGTTCAGATTGTCCAGGATTTTCAATTTCATCCAATAGACGTACACGATGTATTGCAGGGCCTCCAGCAAAGGTTACCCTTGCCGCGACATTTTTAGCAACTTTGTAGTAGTACTCCAGTGCAGTTTCACAATTACTTGGCACCGTCAAGCCAGAGGAGTATCTGTAGCCCAAAGCCATTTGAGCCCAGGTATTTCCACCCAAGGCAGCCAGCGTATAATGGAGTAATGCTTTTGGTTGGCTTACGTTGACACCGATGCCAATGGAATAAAGAAATCCTAGTCCCTAGCAAAACATTGCATTTATATAGCTAGAGAAAGGGATTTCGTTTTAATTTTTACCATATGTGCTTCGGGCACACCTCGCTCTGCAAGGGCTGTAAATAGTTCTTTGGCATATCGAATGTCCAGCTCGAGGTAGTAGCCTATCAAGTGAGCCCAAGCCAATTCCGCCATAGCTCCTTTGTGTCCCATATCGGCTGACCGTTTCAAAGTTGTGTACGCGACGCTTTTATCGCCACTCGTCTTATTGAAGATGTTTAAGGCAGTTTCATATAGTTCTTGGGCTATATTTAGAAGAATTACAATGCAATGCAATTCTATATATAGAAAAATGACCTACCCTCCATTTGTGCCTTTGTAAGGTCCTCCGGCTTAATATTTTTCCTTATTTGTTCAATCCTTTCAATTTCATCGTGAATTTGTGTTATGGTCATTCCACGAGTTTTGAAATGTTCCTTGAGTTTTTCTCGAAGTTTCTCCGTATCTAAACCGTCGGGTTTTTCATTAAACAGTTGATTTTGTTCCTCGGAAACCTTCGAGGATTTTCTATCGCTGTTTGGCGGCACCGAAGTGCTTGCTTGATTATCAACATTTGGTGGGCCTTGTAATTCCGCTAGTATATGACATACTAGCAAGAATAAAATGGGAATTTTATAATTCCAAAATGATTGCAATTCTAATCTCATTCTTAATATAAGAAATTATATTGCGGCGATCTCGCTAGATTATCGAACATTGAAACTTAGCACATACGTGTCCCTTTCTCTACTACAGAAATGCGGTTATATTCCACAAAATGCTTTGGTTTATCAGATCCTTTTTGATATTCTGAGAATAAACGTACTAGGTAATACATAAGTAATTGTTTTACGAAACCAGAAATTTAAATACTTGAAAAATCACCAAAAAACTCAGTCCATATTGTCGTCGCTAGCAATAACGAAAGTAATGTCAACATTACTGCAAAACGTCAAGATGCCTTCAGTAATGCCAATATAAAAGAATCTTTATTAAAACAGGTCAATTAAAAAGTTAAATTGGCTAGTACAGTCATTGGCGAAATGTGAAATTCCAATGAAATTTGTAGCCTACTGTAATTGGGCATTTTCATGGCTTGTTTTGGGGTTTTCAGCCGGGAAAAGACGACACACCCGCAACTTTTTAAATCGTAAATGTTTTAAATTTCTGATATCTTCGGAATTATTTTCGAGCTCCTTAATGATTTCTTGGTGTTAAAGTTTCTCAAGATTTAATTCAATCAAAACTGATATGAAGTCATGTGAAATTAACGCAAAGTATAGAAGACACAAGAGTTTAAAGTCGTAGGGTCTAGAGCTTCTGGGATTTACAGTCGCATTCGGTACAACCGCCGCAGGTGCCATTTCCAAATTTAGTATACGACTGACATCATCTCACAAGCTCTACCGCTGACAGCTAGCGAAGAGTCTCAACCGCGCTTTTATTTCGAAGTGCTTGCATTTTCTTGTAAGTCAACTGAGTAAAAGTCGTTAACTCCTTGTAAGATTTATATTTTCCAATGGTTGTTGCTGCCTTTGAGGATGAAGTACTACTGTACAGTAAATATGTGTGTGAATTAAGAATTGTATAAAAAAATGAATTCTTTAGCAATTTTACCTATATTGATCTTGCTCTTAAATGGAGTGGAGCTGAAGGAAAAGTGGGTAGAGCCACATGCTTGGGGGAAGATTGATGTAAAGTATGCAAGTGGAGAAGGTTCAGGTCGCGAGGACGACCATACAATAAGCCGTAGCAACTTAGATGAAAGAGTGTCCTTCGTGTACTATAAGAAATTGATTTTGTCATTCTTTAACAGAAACAAATTTATGGTGAGTTTCAGCAAATTTTTTTATTTCCACATAAGAAAACTGATTAGATTAGTTTTGTCGTTATCAAATTAAACTTCAACAAGATACCCGGGCAGTCACATCAGATATTTATCTGGCCAATCTTCCCGTTTTCGAAACCGATTGCGTTCTTGAATCTTAACATAAATAAATGTGTTATTCCATTTTCAGCATAATGAGGATACTGGAGTTTTTAAACGAGCACTCGTTTTATCCGTTACGGAAACGCAATTGGATATGTTGGAAAAATCTCTAGACCCAAGAGATTTGGACTCCATCCTTTCAGACATTATCCCCAAAATAAGGGAGTCGGAAGTTTCGTGTCCCAGAAATCCCTCATTTGGATTCTTTACAGAAATGCGACTATTTTTTATGGGACTTTCACTGCCGCTTGAAGTAAGCACAATCCAAATAAAAGCAATCCTATTATTTCCTATATTATTTAATATTTTAGTTGAACTTTATTCTGATCGCCATTGCCTTTGTTTTACTCGCTATGTATGTTCACAAAAAATACAATTACGGGTTTATAGTGACTATTATTTCGGGCTTCTTTGTAGTCGGGTTTATATTATCCTACATCGACTGCAACAGGGTAGGTTGGTATTTTAGGACTTTGGAGTGAACTAAACATAGTGTAAATTTTAGAAATTGAAAATTGAAGAGATGGCTGCGGCACTGTATCCGGAAGATGATCCTTGTGAACGATTTGAACCCTCGATGATGTGGAAATTCTTAAACTTCTTTCGAAAATCGTCCAAAAAGGCTCAGTGTCTAGAATACTTGGAGTAATTTCTAAAAAAAACTTTATTAGAAAAATTATAATGTTTTTCTTTTGTAGGAGACAAAACAAACCTAAATTAGATTACTGCCGGCCAGATGAGGTTTTCTTATCGTATTTGAATGAACTAATTTTTAACCAGTTTAAATTGTTTATTATAAAGTGTGTGGATGTATTTCAAATGTGCATAGGTGAGTTTTTATTGCATATAGCATTAATTGATAGTGAAAATTGACAAATTCGAACAGTGCTTGGTTATCAGTACAGTGCTGGCGATTCTCAGCAGTTTTTGCCGAAATAACATATTTCCTCCCACAACCTTTATGACTATAGGAATATATGAAATATATTATTATTTATAGTTAAATATTTATAAATATCAAATAGTTTTATTATTATTTTTTTCAATATTTCAGAGAGATTTTCTTTCCCATATGCTATTGCTGCGATGGCTATTTTCGGATTTATGCTAATACCATTCATGAAGAGTGTATTTGAACACATCATATCGCCGAAGAATTGGCGAAATACGTCATCTAGTGGAAGCAGGAGGAGGAGGTCAATTGAAATTGAAGATGATAGAAGAGATCGGTTATCTGGAGAAAACCTAAGAAGCCTATTGAATTTCTTACAGCATCGAACCCAGCCGGTAGTTGTAACTCAGAACCAGCCAAGTCTACAGAATTCAGGTGTTGAAATATTAGAGAACCTTCCATATGTTGAAGAAAAGAACATACATAAACAAGAATCACTTACAGAAAACAAGGAAGAGAAATCTGAAATGTTGTCGCTAACAGATAAAGAGAAGAGTGCAGATAGTTGAGATTAGTTGTATTTTTAAAACTTACCTTATAAAACGCTTGTTGTAGGCTTAAGTATTTAAAATGTTCATATTTTTAAATTTTATAAGAAATACATAAATTTTTAAATTGATGTTGCTGTTTGTTATTTTAAACATTCGAAGAATAAAACAGTTAACCTCGCTAGAGAACTTGCTGCTGAAATAGGCATTTTAATTCAAGTCGATTGTAAAAGAGATAAAATCTCATGGAACCAATTCATCATAAACTTTACACTTCGTGTCTGTCTGGGACTCTACTTAAGGAATATGATTTAATTAAGAATGGGTCTATACTACAAAAAAGTATGCGTATGTAACCGTATGTAATTCAAAACCCACGTCTACTATTCCTTTTCATCGAATCATCATATTTTTCTACAAATGAAATGAAATTAATTTGCTAAAAGTTTATATTTTTCTTAAAGATTGGTGGTAAAATTGCAAAATGTTTTGATCAATAAACTTAATTCGAATATTTTAAACGAATTAAACATATCTAAAAAACATTACTTTGTTTCTTCAAAAACTAAAACGTAAACCGGAGGAACTAGCTTTAATGGAAAAGTGGTATAATTTTTTGAAGATAGGTCTTACATCCTAATAAAAATCAATTTATTTGTCTGGAACTAGCATTTTATTGTTATTGTTGAATAATAATTTTAATTCGTATATAGTATAACAATGAATATTTTATGCGTAATATTCTTATATATAAAATGCCTACTTTGCATTAAAATAAATATTAAGTTAACATGTTCATACATGCAAAGTATTAATTTCAATGACACATTTTTTTTAATATCGAAGGATATCATATTAATTAACAATTTAAATAAATACAATGTAAAAAGTAAATTAAGTATAATGTTGGACAAAGTTATAATAACAATGTTAATTGTAACAATAGTAGTAATATAATAATAGCTCTAATACTTATTTTCGTTGTATGTTTATTTAATAATTCCGATTTCGTGTGGACCAGCTGGTAAAATTTGCAGCTAACATGTACAATTATCTAATAAGCGATTCAATAAATATATAAATCCCAAGATCTTTTAATGATTTTCTCATAAATCCGGAAATACTGCAATTCAAAGCTATTATTCATTCGTTGTTGTTAAATTCCACTAATAAAATGAATTCAATGAAAGGCAATTTTAGAATTGAATTAAAATTCACTAAAATGAGGTAGCATTATAATTTATAAAAGCAAAAATGATCTGTTTAGATTTATATTCAAATCCAAAGTAAATTTACTTCAGTACCTTTAAACAAAATGAAAGTGCAGACTAAATATGCTAAAATTAGCTTATATGACAAATGGATAATAGCTTTTTATATTACAGGCATTTTGAAGTATTTCTCTTCATATGGGATATATAAAGTATACCGCAACTAGTAAAATGTTAATCTTCATTAATCTAACAATAATTTTGTATATTTTAAGGCAATACACTGGAATATCGCTATAGTATATAAAAATTTATTTTTGCTTTTTTTAATTTTGCTTAGTTCAACAAACTTTAAATATTTCAAAAGTTTTTAAAGCTGTTTTCAGATCTGTTTGATAATATTTTTTTTTTACTTTTTCAATTGTGAAAAATTCTTTAAGTAAACTACAAAAAACTTGTTCGTTTGAAAAAGATTTTTCATCATTTGTTTTTAACACACTCCGTACGATTTTTTTTATGCTAACTAATATAAAATTTCCTTTTGTTAATTTATATTATAAACGAAAAAAGAAATCTTTTCAATGCTTACTTTTAAACCTAAAGATACAAATGCGTACCTCGTTCTAAAACTGAGATATGGCACTTGCTTTTTATTTATTTGCAGAAACACTGTACGTTTACATTTGCTTTTGAAATTTTCAATATTTTCGAAATGGTGATTTTTAAAAATTAATTTTCTTTTGTGTTTCTGACGGTTCCTAAAGGAAATATATTTAATAAATTGGTCCACGTTTAATGTAACTCAATAAGCATTTATTTAACATTTAAAAATTAGAAAGCAATAGTTGCCCTACATAAACAGATTTTTTATTTTTACAATTATATAGAACCTTACTTGGCAATCCATTTACATTATAAATTATTATAATTACAGTGGAGGTATATACTAAAAAAACATTTAAATTAGAAAAAGGGGAAATTAAAATGATGTTTTGGATTTGATATGCTGGCTCAATTATATAAGGGCATCCATTTATTTTATGAGTATTTAAACTCCCAAGTAATTCACATCCTCATATTTACTTTTTAGTGTAGTTGACTAATAAAAAGATAGACTTTATATTTTTTCTTATCACGAAGTCTTATGCACTATTTGAAATATGGGATATGATTTTTGGATGCACCTTTTGGATTATACCTCAGAAGTTAACGTTATCAATAGAATTTCGTCAGGTAGTTGACTGAAGGTATAAAATTGATATATTCTTAATTGTGACCACTTAAATGTAATATATGATTGAATAAAACATTTCATTAGATCTTTTAATAAGACAAAGTCACTTTCAAAAATCCTAATAACTGAAATTAATAAAATTCTATATGGGGTCGACTGAATTTTCTAATTTTCTGATTAACGATATGCGAGTGATATGCGAGAGGTATAATCACCCGTAGCAAATTTGATTCATATACATAGAAGTAGTATCAGCAGTTATGATTTTACATTATATGAAAAATAGTGAGAGAAAAATGGAAATAAAAAGTAAGAAGGAGAGGCTAAAAATTCCGCTCGCAATTTTAAATGGAATATTTATTTCAATTTCAAACTTTTACGCGTGATGAAACCTTGTACTAAATAAGTATAAGTATATCGTGCTGTAATTAAACTATAATTGTCTTAAATACTCCACCATGAATTGCCAAGAATTTTCTTCTTTTTAAATTTGTCTTAATAGTCTTTTGAAAGTACATAAAATAAAGGAAATATCGCGAAAAAGTAGTACACTCATATAAAGAACGAAAACATCACAGAAGAATGATAAACATGTGTATGAGCATAGTAAAGTGTCCCACAAGTTTTTTTATTTAAATAGATTTTAGGAAATTCATAATAAAAAATCATATGCTATTGTCATTTAACAATAAAAAATTGTTTCTTAAGATAATTGGGGATACAATAACTTTTTCAAGTATAGAATCTTACCCTTCTAACAACTACGAGCAAAGCCTTTTTTAAACTTCTCTTACACTTTCATGATTTTATTGATACCAAAATGAACACACTGGAGCATGCAAAAGTATAATATTTAATTTAAATTTTAAAATCGTCTACTAAAACTTTCCATCTGAATTGCACTTTCATGTTAATTGCCCAGTATTAACTAAAAATATTAAAACACGCTGCTACAAGCTATTTTCATTTGTCACAATAAAATGCAATCTTTATGTGTTCTTTAGGTCGAACATTTACATAGCATTTCCTTGCTATTCGAGGAGCTGTGTTCTAGCATTCCATCACGTCGCTATACTGTCCCGTTCTTCTAGAGAGAAACTGTAATTTTGATTACAATAGGGTACAACGCATTACTGATTAGATAACAATACTAGCTGTGTTTCCCATCGTCCTAATTGTTATAACTACTTTTTTTTTCAAATGTTGATCTTATTGATTATTATTGTAATGTACAAAATATTTCACTGAAATATTTTATTGTAAGCATTTTCTCTTTTTGATATATCTGGCTATATAATGCCCTTTTTTGACAAAGGTATCAAATGGCTAAAGTAAATTGGCGCAATACAAAAATAAAACGTACTATCTTCTTTCATTCAGGAATTTATTTTCAACAATGGTCAAAACTGGAGAGATTTGATTACAATTTGATCTATTTTTATGACTTTATGCTGTAATTGGTGAATATTTCGATTATGGCTAACTAAAATTGAACATTTGTAAAAAAAATATTGCAATTCCATTGTTGTACACAACTTGAAAAAGTAGAGAACAACAAATTTCAATATAAAAAAATTCTCGATTATTTTGATTTAAAATAAAAAGTTTCATAAAGTATAAACAATAAAGCAAGCCTTGAAAATTGTCCGTAGAAGATACATATATTACTCTGCCATTTATTCAATCAATAGTAAAAAGTACCTTTTAAGTACTAGTACCGCAATATGACGAATAATTGCAAAATATATAGAGATTTCCTTTATATGTCTGCTTACTAAAATGTATGCTAATAGATTTTTCCGATTTTCTGTTAAATCTACAGCAGATTGTTAGAATTCTATTTCATTATTCAATGTTTAATTTTCTATCGTAATTTCCTAAATGGTCTTTGCTAGTTGCTACCCGTATTTTATACATATTTTCGTATACTCAATTTTAGTTATAAAAACATAAGTATTTCGATGCAAATATTTTTTTTGTCGACAACTTTCAAAGCAAAGTTTAAGGGTGAACTTACCTCACAGTGTCGAAAAATATCAATTTTTAAAAAATCTGTAGTAAAACTAATCAGGATTATAGTTCTGAAGTTATAAATTGAAATTTGAAACACAAACACACGATTTCTCAGATTGATTCAAATATTAGCTTTTATACATTATCTCATTTTTAGGCTTGTAAAGTACGTTCCCCTTAAACTTGAAAATAATGAAATTAATATGAAATAAATAGAAACTAACAAAGAGCTCTAATGTCTCACTGGAGTAAAAATGAATGAGAATAAGGATATTGAGGATTCTTATATAACCGATAAATAGTCCGTAATCATATCAGAGCCCTTACATTTCTATTGAACTTGCACAATCAAAGAAATTAACTTTCGGTCTTTATTTGGCAGTACATGTCCTATATAAAGCTAGATATTTTCACATCCTTTGTTCTGTAGTACTAACTCAAGTACGTCTTATTTTTGCAAAGTTTTTGCAAACTGTTTTGAACTGTTATCAAAATCATTGTGCGAACTTTCGAAAACATTTAAAAACCAATTGGTTGATGGTAAGAAATATATGTATGATCGTCTGCTATTATGTTGTCGTTAGTAAATATTTGTTCCCTGCTAATATTATATACATGTCGATATTCGTAGTCACAGATGACAATGGCGTAACAAAATATAAAGTCATGATATGTTGATTTACAATCAAATTTTTGCATAAGTTTACACTTATGCGCACCTAGAGTATAGGAACTAAGGAGACGAACGTTCTGAGAAATATATATAATATGTGAATACATTTGCTCCTTATTGACAGGTAAATATAGCTTTAAAATTCCAAAAAAATATTTCAAAAGAAATGGAAATGTGTACAATGTACAATGAACTAATCCATTCTTTTGAAGCTCCTGCACGTTTGTATGAAAATATACTCTAAACAATGGGGCAGCTAAAAGTTCCCCATCAATCTATGAACAATTTGGAAACGAAGAACAATAGGCTATATATACTAGAGAGAGGCGTCACTTCCATATTTCTCTATAGTCTAAGATGCGCAGTAAATATTGTGCTCTTTATTGAATTGATAAGATTCGAAAAAATATCTAGATTTATAATACAATTAATTCCAACAATCGTATGTAGTGATAAGTTAAATTGAACATATTTATATCAAGCTCACTATAAGCATCCAAAATGTTTATAAAATATATTTCATTTTATTACTTTGTACGTAAGTAAAATATCATTAAAATTCATATGTACAACAGAATATATACAGAACAAATCCAACAACGAGGAAATGATCGAAAAGGGAAAGTAAATTCACATTCGATTTCACTAACATTCACTTTCTCTTACATTACGTGACACTTCTCCTTGGCACCCCCGCTTGAGCCTTCGCCACCTTCTTGTGTTCCACTAACTGCACCGTTCGTAACATCTTTACTCTTTTTTTGTTTCGGATTCTTTTTCTTTTTACCGTCTAATTGCAGTGATACACTTCGATTCTTTTCCATGTTTAAGAGTTCCTTAAGAAATACACAAATAGTACATTATTAGTTTTAATTGTATTATTCAATTATCGCTATAAAATTATAGAGTATAAATAATCGTATTACATACATACTAAGAATCGAATAAGGATAATTATGTCTGAGATTACATACATTGTCTTTTTATAATTTATATCCTAAATCTGATTATATTTAAGCTTGAATCTCTTCAAGCTGAATCTTGATTTTATCTAAAACACTTTTTGAAGAAGCGTTTTTAACTTTTTGTCTACATTTTTAAGGAGCTTTCATGGATGATAAACAGCTCAGAGACAGATTAATTTAGTGGAATGCAAGCAAAACAAAACAAATAATTAATTATCTAACAATAAACTACCTAAAAAGCTCCTTTTTTCAGCAAGAACTTTTGCAATAAAAAAACTATTTAAAATAAAAATATCATCGTATTTTTCAAAGAGAAGAAAATAAATATCAATCTCCGATTGTTAAGTCGATTGTGTGGTTTGTTGCCGGCAAGATTTATTCAGGTGCTAAAAGTCTCGTATGAATTAGGAGTAATTTAATAAGTGTACTTTTCAATCCTTAAAATGCCTGCAACAATTAATTTTAAGAATTTATTTGGTAAGTGAATGTAATCATTCTTTTTCCTACTTTGTTAGTCGCAACACATAAAACCTTGGAGGTTTTAACGCTTTTGTTTCCAAAGCTATGAAATTATTTAATATATGTGGTTTCATACCTGGAACAATTCTGTGACGTTATGATTAGTTTTCGCAGAAGTTTCCATAAACGACACGCCCCATGCTGCGGCTTCTGCTTGACCCTCACTTTGAGTTACTTCTCGCAATTCTGCGCTCTCATCGCATTTATTACCTACTAGCATTACGGGTATTTGCGTGATGTCTTGACCCTAGATTTAGAATATATTATAGGTTGCTTTGCAAACATTTGTTCAAAATCATGCTACATTTTTTTAAACCAAAGTTTAAACCTTTTATCCCTATCCCTGCGTAAGTGCTTACCTTTAATTCTTTAATTAAATTCCATATGGGCCGTAGCTCCTCTAAGCTCTGCTTCGAACAGACTGAATATACTAGGATAAAAGCGTGGCCCTTTGTTATTGACAATCTTTGCATAGCTGGGAACTGATGTGATCCTGTTGTGTCCGTTATTTGTAGCGTACAAATGTTTTTATTACAACTTATAACCTGGAATAAAAATAATATTTAAGTTCTCCATAATGGCAAATAATGTTTGTATTGACTTTTAGTATTTTCACATTCTTTGACTTTTATTTTTTCATAACATAAAAATTCGTATATAAATAAGTTGGTCACTATATATAACCACGCTAAGTACTTTTTATTCTATTTAATTTACACCATTAAGACATTGATTAGAACTTCTTTTTTACAAATCGATATCAATCAATTCTTACAACATAATAGCAAAATAAAAAACTTGCAGAAATATACATACTGGTAGCTTAGCTCTAGTATAAATTAAGTTTTTCAGGCAGATTTTCAAATTCTTATTTATTTAGAAAAGTAAATTTGAGAGCTACTAACTTATTACTAAATAGTAATTTATTTGTAGGAACTGATAACCTATTTACTGTCCAATGTTAAAGTGCAACATTTTAGAAACCCTTTAACAAACGAAGTAACGAATCAAGACGAAATAATGTTAATTTGATTTTAATTGTTTAAATTGTTTGGGAGCTATTTCCGGCAGTAAAAGTTTGTACAAAAGCTTAATAACTTTAAAACTGCTTTGTAAAAACAAACACATAGGGTTAATAATAGCTAAGTGAATTTCTAAAACTAATTGCAATGCTGCAACGTTGACATTTTACTGGAAAAGCAGTATTAGAATATTTTTTAAAAGCTTAGTTGTTTTTATAAAATCATATTAAACTCGGTAGCAATCTATCAAAAGTGATGTTTATCCATTAGAATATCGCTTAAAGTACTACTTATTTTTTTCGGAATTAAATATCAGTAGAAAACCAATCCTTAAAAATTCAAACAACGAAGAAGCGAAAATAACATTTAAATTAATGGGTCGCCTTTAAAAGATCTTTGTTTAAGTGAACAAATTGACTTTTTAACAATTTTTCAAATTCGAAATCAATATATTGACTATCTCGTTTTCATAAAAATGTATCAACTTTTCCCTTACTAATTAATGAATAATGAAAAAAAGTAGATTTAGATTTATTTTTCGGATCAAAACAAGATGTTCGTGTATTAAAAAGAAAGCCTGTAGAAATAAAACTGTGAAATCGATTTGTTTTTATAGAATCTTTTAATTGAATGAAAAACTTGCCCATTTTGTTTTATCTACGAGTTTAAATGAATCATTCAACATGTTTTATTTTACAACGCTATTATATTTTATGGCTAGGTTTCCAGATTATAAGTAATATTATAGAGTATATATTACATATGTAGCAAGTGATGGTTTTAATGTCTACACGGATGAAATCGAGTCGCTAGTCAATTATATTAGCGAGGGTATTCTAACTTCTTGTTTTTTTATTAGCCCCACATAACATATCGCAGTCTTTTTTTATTCTAAAATTAGATTCACTAAATTTCGGTTTCATAAGTTGTGAAGCTTCTTAAAACAGCTTTTGTGTGAAATTAGGGATGGATTGGAAATATTTGCCCCTAAGAGGTTAAACAATATACAGGGGTCAAGTAAGCAGCACGTAGTCAAGTAAAAGTAGTAGGTTAAAAGAGCTCTGTACGTAATGCTGGACTTATATGAGCTCAAAAAAATATGGGAAAATTATGCCAAGCATAATAAAACTTTTTATGGAGAACAGATTTTGAAATTTCATTAGAATTTGTTTAGAATGTCCAGTTTAGATGCTTTTAAAATTCTCAATAATTAATTCCAATTGATTAGTCAGTACAATTCTTCCATCTGAACTTTGTACCGAAAATATTAATTTTTAATGAGCAAACTCGCAAATAAGTTAAGTTTCTATATTTAAGTCCATGACAGATTTGTGTATCTTTCTAGACGCTTTCTTAATGCACATCGAAAAAGTATAAGAATTTGAAACAAACGAGATTTGTTTTGTAATATAAATTTAAGAAAACAATATAGATTTAATTTATTTAATAAGCGTTCGGGAATTTTGAGAAAAGAAAAATTTGTTGTTGACTTGAGGTGGTTTTTTTAATGTACCTTTTTGTGTTCGTTCCATCTAAGCCTGTTTTGAGTCCTGGCCAAAATGTTACAACCTTCACCCAATTCTTTATATTAAAATGATTCATACCAATTCGCATTTCTACTCCTGGCTGTTTGTTTAGTAAAAGTTATAGGTAATATATTTTCTTATATTTGCTACTATTATTATTAATAAGTTATAATTAGTAGGCGGTACTGTTGAACCTATTTCTTTGTGCGAAATATGAAAAATACCAACAATTCGGCGGTGTTTGGAAATGTTTAAACATATGTATACATATGTGCAGTATGAAGTGATGTAATTTTAATTAATTTTAAATCAAATCTAGAGCCTAGGTGAAGTTCGGTCTAGCCCGAATTACAAAAGGTTGAGTTCGTTGTTGGTGTGCGGCGAATATTCAATAAATGTTTTCTTTGGATGGATAACAGGACAAGTGACACAAGGCGTACAAATTTCCAAGAAATTATGAAGAGCAACTCACCTGACGATATGTGTCTTCAATTGTTGGAATGTAGCTTTCGCGGAAAGTCCCCTTGATAAATCTGAGCACCAGGGAACTTTTGCCAACACCTCCCGCACCAAACACCACCACACGATAATCGTTACTCTGTTCTGGCATCTTTTCAGATGACGATTACTTATAAAATAGCTATTAATTCGATAATTTGGCTGTATCGCAGGGATGATTGAGTTTTCGCAAACAAATTATTTGAAATCACTTCATTACAAATGTTTCACAAAACTGCGAAGAACTTCGGCTAAAATTTTTGCTCGACGGTACATGTTTGACAAACGCCTAAAAGCTAGCAACTGTACAATGCAATTTTTGCTCTCGTTTTACTGTCGAGATCAGTGTCAAATCGCCCAGATTTAGGCTAAAAACTCTTACTCGGACCTGCTGGAGCACTGGGGGGCATAGCAGAGAAACGAACTCCTTAAGGAACACAAAACAAAAGGTCGCGAATAATACGAAGGATACGAGTCCGAGTTTGACATATTTAATGACATTACTGCTCTTCTTCGATTCGGCCCAAATTTCGCCCACCTCCATGACCTCTTGGCGAACAGGTCGCCGTCTACAGGTGAAGGAAGCAACATGCTCAGTGAGCGGGAGAATTTGAAAGTTGTGTGCTTTCAGCCAGTGTTTTTAAAGACAAAAGTTAACACAGTGTTTCATAGTTTCACCAAAAATATCTGTCGAACCACAAGGAAGCAATGAAGAAAATTAGAAAAATCGTTTCCCTAATGTGCTAGCAATTTTTAGATGAGTGCTTTCTTTTATTTTTGGAAAATTCGAGTGAAAATTGGCAATTAATTATTTTCCTTTTTTTTTCTTTCTAAAATTCATATATGTATTCTTTTGTTTTTTTTAAAAATAAATAGTATTACTATCCCAAAACAAATGTAGTCCACAAGGGCAATTTATAAGAAAAATATGTGAAAAAATACGCTGCAGGGAACAAAAGTCTAGTAGAAATAACTGCGACCAGGGGTTAGTTAGAAATGGGTTCTTTATGAGCTGTAAAGTACTACTTAAAAGGTTCTGAAAGTAATAGGAGTTTGAGAACATGTTTACGTAGAAAAAGACGCTATAAATGTATAAAATGAGTCTTATCGCTCCAGCAATGGCCAGTAAAATCATTTGGTTAATGTATTCTAGTTTCTGCTAGAGTAAGAGAAGTGTTGGGAGCGGCGATCCAGCGGAAAATGACTGACTATTTAATATTTAAATTTAATAAACAGCGTGCGAAGTAGAAATGTACTAATTTTTCTTCCAATTGCATTGACTTTAAATTTCATCATTTTCGTCATTTATGGCTATCGGGAAGCTACTATTTTTCTAGTTAATTACTTTATAGGAAAAGTGATCTTTCCTTTAAATTATTAGCATTGCTACCTTTTAGATCTTCCTATTTATTCTATATATTAGAGAATTTTTTCAAAACTGAGCGCACAAAATTTCAAGCCAATTGGATGAACAATCTTTAAGAGTGCTAAGACTTAAGAACATGGAAAGGAAAAGACGGCTAAAGTTTTTCACATTTTCGAAAAGTAGTATAAATAGAATTGATTTTAATCACAACTTGTATTTTTCAAAAATCGTTAATTGCTTTTAATCAATACGTGGTGTACTCCCGTTTTCCGAAAATTTGTTGGCGATGCTCCCGCGGATGAACACGCGATTGTGTAAACGTTTCGGCACTCGAAATTCATTTGGAGCCGACTGTCACGAACGTCATTTTTCAGTGACGTGTAATTGGTGTCGTTCTGTGGCTTTTTCGATTTTTTCGTTTTAATCCTGCAAATTTGCTTAAAATGGGTTCCTTCCGGCGCGATAAAGACGATGAGGATGAAGGTACAGTTATAATTGGACATAGTCTGTAATTGCGGATGGTGTATTCATGTTTTCGGAAGGGAGCGCTTAGTTGGGATGATGTAGTCAGTGCATAAGAAATGGGTTTCCTCTGCCTATTAAAAATGTCTATGTTGCAAGAATCGTGCTCGAATACTCATTACAATTTACAATAACGCTTTGCCATTGCATCTAAGAATGTTGTTTTAATTTCGAAAATGCTTAGCAGCTAATTCCCACTTTCTGTTTGCTTAGAAGTTTTACATATTTGATTGTCTTAAGGATAAAAATTATAGCTTGACTATTTTACTAAGTGTTCGAACGCTGCTAAATTTTCACATTGAGAGAATAATATTGCTAATATGATTTCAGGATCTAGCAATATATACCAAAACTTGGAAAAGACGGCTGTTCTGCAAGAAACCCGGACCTTCAATGAGACTCCAGTGAATGCCAAGAAGTCAACTACGATTCTAACTAAAATCTTGTATCTGATGAATCAGGTATTATAGAATTCAAACATTCCCTTCCCTACCTGGGACGTGAAATAATTTTTCCAGGGCGAACAACTGGCACCTCGTGAAGCGACCGAATGTTTCTTTGCTATGACAAAACTCTTTCAATCCAAGGATGTCGTCCTCCGACGAATGGTCTACTTGGGTATTAAAGAGCTGAGTCCACTTGCGGAGCATGTTATCATCGTTACTAGCTCCCTGACAAAAGATATGACTGGAAAAGAAGATCTGTATAGAGCAGCGGCCATCCGTGCATTGTGCAGTATCACCGACAGTACAATGCTTCAAGGAGTTGAGCGATACATGAAACAGTGCATCGTGGATAAGAACGCGGCTGTTTCTTGTGCGGCTCTTGTTAGTTCAGTACGACTAGCAGCTACCGCAGGGGATATAGTAAAGAGATGGGCAAACGAAGCTCAAGAGGCCTTGAATAATGATAATATTATGGTCCAGTATCATGCTCTAGGTCTGCTCTACCATATTCGTAAAACAGACCGGTTAGCCGTTTCAAAACTTGTAAATAGACTGACTCGACATACCCTTAAGAGTCCCTACGGTGTTTGTATGCTAGTAAGTATCTTTGCTAATTTTATTTAATATGAGGAGAAATTTCACCTTCCGTACACAGATCCGTATAGCTTGCAAGCTAATTGAAGACGAGGATTTCTCGAGCTCTGAAATCAGTGACTCGCCAATGTTTGCATTTATTGAGTCTTGCTTGAGACACAAAAGTGAAATGGTGGTATATGAAGCCGCCCATGCTATAGTTAATTTAAAACACACCAACGCTCGGGTACTTGCCCCAGCATTCAGTATTCTTCAACTTTTCTGCAGTTCACCAAAAGCAACACTACGGTTTGCAGCCGTTCGCACCTTGAATAAAGTTGCGATGACCCACCCAGCAGCCGTGACTACATGTAATTTGGATCTAGAAGGGCTCATAACCGATTCAAATCGCTCCGTAGCCACTCTTGCAATCACTACTTTGTTGAAAACTGGGGCTGAGAGTTCAGTTGAACGGCTAATGAAACAAATTTCTTCATTTGTTGCAGAAATTTCAGATGAATTCAAGGTAGTCGTAGTGCAAGCTATTTGTGCCCTTTGTACTAAGTATCCCAGAAAGCATTCAGTCCTTATGAACTTTTTAAGCGGAATGCTAAGGGAAGAAGGTGGACTAGAGTACAAGACCTCCATTGTAGACACAATCATCACTATAATTGAGGAAAACGCTGATGCTAAAGAATCTGGACTTTCCCATTTGTGCGAATTCATTGAGGATTGCGAACATACCTCCTTGGCTGTGCGAATACTGCATCTGTTAGGCAAGGAAGGACCGTTTTCGAACACTCCTTCAAAGTATATTCGATTCATATACAACAGAGTTATTTTAGAAAACCCTGTTGTTCGAGCGGCTGCAGTGGCAGCATTAGCACAGTTTGGAGCTTCATGCCCAGCTCTGCTAAAGAATATTCTCGTTTTACTTGGTCGTTGTCAAATGGATCCAGACGATGAGGTTCGGGATAGGGCAACGTATTACCTTCATATTTTGCAATCGGAAAAACCTGATCTCTACAAGAACTATATTATCGAGCGATCAAATTGCTCTCTACCTTTGCTAGAGAAAGCTCTTATAGAACACCTAAATGGACCTCTAAGCGCACCATTCCAATTGTCCGTTGTTCCAAAGGCACCATTAGTCACAGAGGAAACTACGAACGAAACAATGATTGTCACTAATGGTAATCTACTCATAAATATGTTTATTATAAGAGAGATTTATAATTTGTTTTTAAGCTGCTCGAGCACCGAAAATCACAAAAGAAGAGGAAAGTGCCGAAATGTTATCACAAATTCCAGGAATTCAACGACTTGGTCCCATACATAAAACTTGTGCCTCAGTTCAGCTTACTGAAAGCGAGACTGAATACACGGTTCAATGCGTAAAACACATTTTCCCACAACACGTTGTTTTTCAGGTAATCCACAATTTCATTGGCAATAAAAAGTTTTTCAAAATACATCACTTTCACAGTTCAATTGCTTGAATACTCTCTCGGACCAACTTCTTGAAAATGTTAGAGTCGAACTCGCCATTCCTGAAGGGTTCATTATCAGAGGATTCATTCCTTGTGCCAAGTTGCCCTACAATGAAATGGGTTCAACATTTGCTATAGTTGAGTTCCCGCCGGACGTCCAAAGCTCTGCTGGTAACTACAGTAGTAAAACTGCTTTGTTTTTTCCCTACAGCTTTATTTTTTATAGCAACATTTGGCGCAACTTTGAAATTCATGGTAAAAGATTGTGACCCTACCACTGGATTGCCTGATTCAGACGAAGGATATGATGACGAGTATATGCTGGAGGATTTGGAAATTACTATAGCAGATCAGATTCAGAAAACTAAAAAGAGCAATTTCTCTGCTGTCTGGGATTCAGCTGATACGGAAGGTAAGTTAAGCATATTAGAGCTATAATAAGTGATTTTATATTTTGCGGTTGCAGAATGGGTGGAAATGGAGGATACCTATGCACTTTCAGCTGTTAGCACCCTGCAAGAAGCTGTTAACACTATTATTAAGTTTTTGGGACTGGGAACAGCCAATATGTCCGAAAAAGTGCCTGAAGGCACTACAGTGCACGTATTACTTTGTTCAGGTTAGTAACAAGTCTTAGTGTAAAATCTTGAACAAACGGTATTTGAACAAAATATTTGTATACTTAAAGGTGTATACCGCACTGGTGCAGAAATATTGGTACGTGCAAAACTTGCACTTGCAGACGCAGTAACAATGCAACTTACTGTAAGGTCCACGGAATCTGATGTAGCAGAACTAGTGACTTCTGCCATAGGCTAACTTAATATTGGTTATTCCAAGCGAATTATCCTCTATATGTTTGTAATTTTACCCTGTTTCAAAAAAGCTGAACAGCTCGATTTATCTGTAGAAATAAATGTTTTCCATATATATCTAAAATTTTGTTTGATTCACTTCGCAATATATTTTTGCACTTAATTAGGATCAGTGAGATATTAACAATAAAAGTTTTGAAATTATAGCACCGTGCTGCAAATTAGACAGTCTGTATAATTATAATAAAATTAAAGCTTTCTCTTTTTCTTTCTGCAAAGATTTTTAAAGCAAATTTATTTCTATTACAAACAAATTTTTGCAAGCATTAAAATACTTTTAACAAACAATTTGCAAGATTGTGTTAAACTGTCGAGATAATTACGCTTCCCATCATTTTGCTTACAGTAATTCATGCAAAGCGTGCTTTTCATATATTCAAAGATCATATTAACATTGCAAGTATCGTTTTAATTAATTTTTTGGAGACATATTTTTAAATTTAGTGGTGATTTTGAAAATGTATGAGTGGGATGTTTTAAGCGAGATTTTTGCTGATATGACAAATGCTTTTTAAATTGCATAATTTCCGCTCAATTAAAACAATAAGAAATCTGAAAGCATTTGTAATTCGTTCTAAGTAGAATGGACTTGGTACTAAATATTCCAGATCCCCTTTCACCCTCATGACCTTTTTAAGCATGTGGTCGATATTTTCAATTAAATATTTCTCAAGGTGAAAAAGCTATTTAAAGGGTTCTCAGATAATTTTAGCATAAACCCGAATATAACGTTATATTTGTTTTTAGATGTGTGAATTTTAGTATTTTTGGTTTAATGGAATTGCACGATCATGGTTAACTCAAATTTATTTTTATGAATCCTAGAGTTAAATAGAGTTGATTTATTTTGCAATGTTGCGTGTATATTTCTTTGTCTTAACATATTTGAAATGAAATATTTTTAAAACATCTTTATTAGTCCAACATTTTCGAAATATGTTAAAATTCTCAATAACAAGTAAATAATAAACACAGGATTTCATCCTCACGCTTTGAAAATTTAAAATTAATACCAAAACGAAAAAGAAAAGATAGTTTTAATTAAAACATTCGAAATAATTCGATTTTCGATTTGTATTAATCCCGATTCCGAAAAATTTTAAATTCATAAAATAGTGAAGATTTGAAATTTTATGCTTTCAGATTTGTGATTGAGAAAGTTAAAATGATTGATTCTAAAAAACTGGTCGCCTGGATTCACCAAACATATAAACACCATATAATTTTAATTGTGAATTAATAACGTAATTTTTATATTTGAAAAAAAAAACTCCTATTTCTAAATTAATTCTTGTAAACATGAGAAAAAAGTGTAAACTATTTTGATAGACAATTTCTTGGAAAAAAAAATATAAAAAAATAATTTGTTCATACCTTTTTACAATATTTACAATTTGTTATTCTTACATTGTGTTAATCGCTTCTCCATTAATATTTGCAGATAAAATATTTTTAATGCAAAAGTTAGAAAAGAAAGATATTTATTTAAATAAAAATGACTTTAAGACACAAGGTTTTATTTATGAGTAATTATAATATGTAGGAATATATTAATACCCACTTAATACTCGCAGTTTTCTTCAGCTAAATGAATTTCGTCGAATAGATAAAAACTAGCTAGATCACCTTGAACTAGCAGAGATTTTTTGCGCTTTCAGTTTCTTTATAATATTTTACCAACTTTTACTCTTTGATCATCACAGGAAAGCATAAAATGTTATCGTGAATATGAGAACTAAATATTAATTATGTAGTTAACAGCTGAGAATCATTCAATTTGTATACATTTTTCAGGAGCTCGATCGTTTAATTAGATCTAGAATTGTAATGTAAAACATCTTAAAATAAAACGAGTGCGGATACATGTCTTCATAAAAACTGATCACCATTGAGTAGAAAACCCCGACTTCTTTTCAAATTTTGTTTAGTGTGTGGTATTAAGCAAGCGACATATTTTTATCACGATCACGGGAACAGGTGTTTATTGGGTGTATTCATTAAAAAAGACAATAAAAATAAAAGCGAAAAGATCAGATAGGCCCTCATCAATTTAAGGAATTCGGTGTATCTCATACATGAGAATTCGATCAGGTCGATCTTCGACTGATTGTGGTCGATGATCATACAGGAAAGTAATTTTTTTATTCTTACGTGCAATATTTACGCCTTTATTCCTCGTAATGAAGACTCTGTGTGCGTGTCGTTTTTAATAGTATCTCATTCACATATGAGCAATAGTATGACCTTTCTATTCACCGCGCTTCCCTGCCATTGATCATGTCGATTGTTCGCAGTGTTCGCATGGAAGGAACCGTATTATATTAATGGCGTTGGAAAACCTCACCCAGCCTTGCTGGTAGTTCTCCTGCATGTGTGAATGGAGGTTGTGTAATATCATCAAACTGGCTTTTATCTAAAAGCATACACTAAACACCACCGTGGTGGTTTAGTTCGCTGATGTCGACGATCCATACTGTCGTCCGTCAGACGAGCGAGCGCTGGATAAGGTTTAGTGAGTCCAAGAAAAGTGTGAGTGGTTTATCTTTGAAGCAGTTGCTGCTTCATTCAGTCCTATTACGAAAAGCCGTGGGGTAGCGACCGTGTCGCTCGATCGCTTGCGTTGCTCCAAAAACGAAGAAGAATTTCGTAAAAAATTATCTTTTAATTTAATTTTTCTAATAGTTTAACTTAACAATTGCTAAATTTGGTTATTCCGAAGATTATCTCATCCATATCGCGATCTGGAAACGCATTGTTTTTTTTTATAGAATTATTGTTTAGATTTCCGGAACTGTGATGCGTTTGTTTACTTAGTGGGAATGTTAAAAGTATACACACGAATGTGAGCATATGATTAATATTCGGCCGTACTTCTTTATCCCCTGGATACACTGGATAAAGAATGCGTCATAGTTCACATTTATTCTGTGCTTTTAGATATTGCAATGCATTCACATGTGAGTAAACCACTCATGTGGTTTAAATGAGAATCGGTTTATTGTATCCATTACAGGATATAATAAAAAAAATGTGTGTCGTGATAATAAAAACAAATAGGCTGCTTCAATCCATTAGTTTAGATTTGGTGAAGATGCGCCAGAATAAGGTACAAAAGAAATAATGGTGTTTATTTAATATATCGTTTGTAGTAGTGCAATTTCTGCCTATGTGGTGTTGGAAAATAATAATTAAGAAAAGTTGATGTCATTCTTGTGTTTTTCTCCAGTATCCAATAAATAGTCGAATTCGGGCAGCTTTGATATTAATTATGACCAAAAGGTGATTTTTTATTTTAGGATGCTAATAAATATTGTAGGCAGAACTGTAGAAATAAACTTATTGTTAGTATTATTCACAACAATACCCTCATTATGTATTATACTTTTTTAATTATCTCGCAGCTATAATTGCCTTCCCTTGTCTTGTCTTTTCTTGTCTATGACTACGGCTTACACGCATACACCCACCGTTTAATGACCCGTACCATCTTGATAAAGTTTTATTTTTTGTCTGGTAAATATTTCCCGAACTTCCGACATTCTTAGGGTTTCCAGCAACGGTTCTCTTCGTTGGCCGGTCGTATGAAGAAAACTTTCTTTGTACAGTAATTAACTGATGGAATCAGTTGAGCATATCGCGTGCTCCTCGCTATAGGAGATGAGCCATTAAAGAAGACATAGATCGTAGAAGACAACCAATGTTGATCACTTCAGATGTAGCAATATAAGAAGAATCATGCAATTTTCTCATCTAGGAATGTTTTGTCCAATTAGACAGTGCTAGAGCTATCCAAGGAAGAAGTGACGAATTTAATGCTTTTCTCAAACTACTGATCTACCGTATCAAATTCACGAGCTCCTCTGCGCTTGCAATGAGGCTAATGATCGTGTTGGTCAATTTTTCTTCACTTAGCCGAAAGGAATTAGGTTTTATGAACTGACTACGAAAAAAAATCTAATTTCCAAATTCCAGCCCAATGCCTGGGAGCACTATCGTGATATTTTTTGCTAATATCTTCATTTCTGATTAAATTTGTGTCTGAAAAAAAGCGGTAATTATAATTTCGTATCTAGCGCTTCATCAGAACATAAAAATCTATTCGCCAATTTCCAAACCTTTTCAATATCTCCACAGGGTCAATTTTCAACTTCAAACACCGTTAGGATCACTAAAAAAATATTTCATGTGGCGTCATCACAGTGCTATTATCACTTTTCGCTCTTTTGTCACCATGGAAAACTTTTCAACGAGCCAGTCCGATTTGCATTAATTTCTTTTATTGGCGCCCCCAATTTAATTCAATGAAATAATATTTGAGTTTTGCGAATTTGATAATCAGACGCTTTGTTGAATACCTTTTCTGTTTTGGGCATTGATTTATCCTCAGAAAATTTTCTCAGGGTGCTATAAAGAAAGAATAAGCCTTTGTGGGAATTTCGCAACCATAGTATACAATAGTCTGAATGTTGTTTATCATCCGGCTTATAGATCATTATATAAAAATTTATTTATGACGATCTCTGGCTTCTGGTCACGACTCGCAGATGTTTAGACATTAATGTTGAAATGTAGATCAAGCGCGCGAGGTCAAGAGAGTTTAAAAACATGCATTAAATTTTGGAGAAACTTCAGTGTGTCATGTTCTATTAATAGACTAATAAAAGTCCTTTTGATAAAGATTTAGATCCATTTTTCGGATGCTGACCTACAGTAAACTAATTTAACGAGAGTGGGTGGAATACCCATAACTAAGTTTGGTGTAGAGTTATGACTTTGAACAAGCAATGAACTCTTATAAATTCTGTCAAGTATGGATTGAAATTTGTCTTCCTATGGGGAAATTGAGGAAGATAGAGACTTTTGGTTAAATATACAATACTAATTTGTTTTTGTATGGACCATAATTGTCTATGCATGGAAAATCAAAGTAGCTATAACAATAATAAAATAACAATTTTCAAAAAAACTATTACGAATAAGATTTTTGTTAATAATTTTCCAATATTGCATTTATAGTGTCAATCTAGTAAGTAAAAAATAGCCTGGGTACAACATAACAATCATAAATATATGAATAGAAAACCTACAAGTAGTTTATCAATTAAACCACATCGCCCAAAATTAAAAACCTCGTAGATTATCATTATACAATTGAATTCTATAAATATTAAAAAGTGCGTCTCAGAAAAAGTTGTGTTATTTCAATATCAAAATTATTAAAAGTAATTAGGGTTCCTTTTGTTTTAATGCAGATCAAAATAAAAAAGAAATTATATGTAGCTATTAAAATGACTATGAAATGAGGAAAAATTAATCCAATATGCATTAATAGGATCTAGCCTAGAGCCTCAATTTTCAAGGGCCCCCCTCGTAAATTGAATTAAGATGATATTATTGATGACTTCAGCAGTCGAAAATGTGGGAAAAAAAGCTTTTGATAACGTAATAATGGAACAGCTTAATATTGCTTATGCAAAATTTAACCATTTGTGTTAAAATATATAAATAACAAGAATAAAAGAGAAAAGGAAAAATGCCATGAGCAAGATTCCTGACGAATATATTCAGAAAGGTTAAAAAACAATGATATCATTTGAAAAATGAGTAAAAGGTGAATATGGATGGTAAAATTATTGAATTAATAGTTTTAAATGTAGAAAAACCAGCTGCCGTATTGCCGTCGTGTTTTTGAGCATAGAATTATTAACGCTGAAATTGCCTGGCGCATACCCTTGTAAGTCCCCTTACCCTTGCCTTATCTAAATCTAGCAATCGAAGGGACTCACGCAGCTACACGAATTTACCCCACACCGTGCAATTTACGCACAGCTGTAAAACCTACTTTGAAAAATGAGTGATAGGAATTCCGTTTTGTTTTTTGCCCTCACCCACAATTGCGTTCAGAGGAAATATCACAAAACCAGTTCTTGACAAGGGGTCGATTTCATATCGATTACAAAGGGACTTTATGGGAACCTATAGTACTCTTTTCCGGGAAGGACAATATTGATTTGACTACTTTTACTGATAATTTCAAATTTAACGGTTTAGTTCAATTTTATATTTATTTTTCTAGTTTAATACAAACTATCAAAAGAATTGCAATTAAACAAAAACGAAATCTTCTTTAATATAATTTATTGTTTTAAATTGTTTACGTTTATACTTAAATATAGAACATTATCAATTACTTAGAAGTTTTTAAACATACCTAATATACATAATTTATAACATGAAAAAAAGGCATTATAAACATTAAATTAAAAAATGATCGAAAATGAAGAAAAACAGCAAATAATTTCGTCTTATTATCATTACATTCCTAAAAAATCTCCTAAGTATTAAGAATTTCGAGAATCTATTCACCCAAAGCAATCAAAATCAGCTTCGGGTTTTGGTATAATTTTTACTTTGTCTCATTGTGTTGTTTTTTTAATTTATTTTTTTATGCACCTATGCTATTTAATAAAAGCCATACAAATATTTAATATTGTTAATTTAATTACAGTTCACTGCCATCAATGGGTGATTTGAAATGTCCAGCCCAAAACGTAAATACAAAACAAGTGTAGTTTCAGAGACCTTCGAAGTTGGTCAAGATAAGGAGACAAAAAATAATGACACAAACGTTTTAACTGATAAAAACTTAAATTCAATTAATGAAGACGAAATAGCTGGTGAGAATACCGAAAATAGGAAGGTACGTCTCAAAACAGCAACGATATCACATGAATCTAGTCAGAAAAAATCATGCAATAACAAAATTGAAAAAACATACGGGAAACAAAAATCAGATAAGATCCTTTTCCAGAATAAAAGTACTAGTCAAACAGAAATTTTAACAGAAACCAAATCGAACAACGCCGATGGGAATGTTAATGGATCAAGAGAATTTCGAAAATTTAATTATATGTCCAGTCACAACGAAAACAACCAAATACATCACAGAAAATTTATCGATGATTTTAAAAAGGAATCTTACCACACACCGACTACGACTCACAAAAATATGGAGGATTCTAAGTACGTAAATATCAAAAACGGTAAGTCATATCACAACTATGATCTGAAATTATAGAACATTTGGAAGCAGTTCTGAAGTATTTTTGAAAGAAAAGAAAAAAAAGACGGTTTTGTGGTTTAAGTAATTCAATTAAGTAGGAGTACGTAGTTAGTGTTAGCTGTTTGAAAAATTAATACTGTATCACCACGAGGACAATCCAGCTCAGGAGAATAACCACGTGCTGTGGTTAACTGATTAACTGAAAACCGCGGTTTTGCACGTTAATCGGTTAATTGAGATCCGCGCCTAACGGATCGAGTACTAGATGTCTATGTTGAAGAAGTTGCAATTGTAAGACGGATCAAATTTCAAATTGATGGTTTTATTTAAGAATAGTTATAGCATTTTTTATAGATCCATTGTAATGGTTTATCGATTATAACGCGGTTAAAAACGTAATTACTAAGTGGTTAGTAGTATTATAATTAATATTTCCTTAGTCTTTCTAAAAACAAGAAAATCAATTGCGAGAAAACAATAAATGAATAAAATTTATAAGGTGTGAATGAATCAATTAACTCCGGGTCAACGAGCAATTTTTTTCGGAAAGTCGGCGCCGTTATGAGATAACCTTTTATAAAAATCTCAGACGGGTTATCACTGATTGGATTAAGCAACCGGAAAACAAATAATACGATTATTTTAATTGATTACAAATTAGTAAATTAATGATCACGGAATGTTAGCAAAAGAAATTAAAAATGTAAATATGACTAGTAAATAGAATTTATTATTTTACTGCAAATGTGCGATCTGAGTAAGGATCAATTTCGCTTATAAATCTACAAATTTTATTGTAAAGATTACACGAAGCACTTGTATAATGGAGAGTACTAAAAATATAGTTTACTAGATTGCAGTCTGTAATATAGTTTTTATACTTGATTTCTGATTTATCATGATCAAATTATACGTTTAAATTGGTTTTAGGTTCAAAGCCGGACAATAAATGAATTCAAATTAAATTCTATTCACAAATAAGAAACTTACATGTCTTTTGTAAATAACAAGCTAAAATTTAAGCTTGTTTGGGTATTCGAATGTCCTCAACAAGTGCTAAAACCATCAGTGAGTAATAGATTACTTTTGCAATCGACAGAAATAGATTACTTTTGCAATAGAAAGAGAAATGGCGTGAGTAAGACTAACCGACAAGCAAGTAGAGTATTGGAAATATTTAAAAGGTATTTAAAGTGCTGTACTGCTTTAATAGGCATTTTCTTCTAGTGTGTTTTTAATTTATTTTCATATATATCTCTTATAAAGTTTGTTTCATAAAAGTTTAAATTAAATTTGTATTTTAAAATTGTCTCGAACACACGTATTTAATTAATTGAATTGTTAAAATTACTACAAACTGGTGGAAGAAAGGGAAGGTTTCAAAGATTGTTTTTAATTTAAGACGAACCATTTCGAAAAAAAGTAAAGGGCATGAACGAATCAAGATTTAATAATAATGATTATATTAATCTTGCTTACAAATGTAGATAAAGCTAGCCAGGGTCTTAGGCAATTGGTTAGATGATCAAAGGGTCAGCCACTCTGTCGGTCAGACGGTCAATGGGTCAACGGGGCAGCCAGTCAATTGGCCAGGCGGTCAGATGCTTGTCAGGCGATTGCTGATCAGCCGGTACGATGGTAGATCGATCAGGTGGCAATTGTTCCAAAGGTTGCATATTACACACTAGCATACATTTGTAATTTTACTGGGATTAAAGCTGTTCGTGAGCATTGGCTAGATTTATGTAATTCTTTTATTGCTATTCTTGGATTCCTTTTAATCTATGCATACCAAACATCATCTTATAGTGTAACGAGATAGAGAAACGTTTAAACGATCAGGCATAAGGAGCCTATAAAAAGTATCTAGCGTTCATTTACTTCCAAGTTATAAATTTTTTACTAGGCATTCACTTTAAATATTTTGCTATATTTTGAATTTTATAAAAGTAATGTAATAGTGATTGTTGATGAAGGATTTAAAAATCATTTTATTGGATAAAATTGTATTTATATGGACATGGTAGAAGGTAAAAGTTAGAAGCGTCGTTTAGCACAATACACTTGCTGATTATTTAACTGCCTCGCAGTTAAATTGTTACGCTAGAGTCCTACTGTTTTATGTGCCAGTGCATTGATTGCTACGACGACGGGCCGCAAAATTAGTTCTACTTTTCCTTCTTAGAACTATATTCCCGTGTCTGATAAAATTCAATATTATAGGTGACGCCATTGCAAAGTAAATGAAAGCTGTGTCATTTCGCACAAAAATAAGTGCGTCAATTTCCGTTTCGTTAATTCAATTGAGCGCTAAGTAGATAATTTCGTAAATGTTGTCGCTGCTGTTCTTCTTCGAATGTCCTCAGTTAAATTACATCACGATTTATACGATAATATTCATTTTATTCAAATATGTTTCGGTTTTATTTCAGACAAATTAAATGAATCGCCAGACACGACGAAGCATTTGAACGGCCGCGCTGGCGGCGTTGTGCGGTTAATCATCACGAATTATAAAGAAATCACGAAAGAAAAATCGGATAAGACGCCTGAAGCTGGTGTATTTAGTGGAAGGGCGCAACAGCAAGATGTTAATCTCAATATGAATAAATCGTCCCTTGATGGCGGCCTTGGATGTGAAGTGGAACGGAAGATGTGCAGTGGCAACGTAAGATCGCCAGAAAGAAGTTACAATGTTTGTTCAAATAATAAAACGCAAAGTGTTAGTGAAATAATTAAGAAAAGTGAAAATGATGTTAGCACTTCTGATGAAATACAAGAAAGGAATCGTGACGATGACAATGACGGTAGAGGCAATTTTAAAAAGATTTCATTCGAAAATTTCGACGATGATCCATACGATGAGCTTCAAGAATATCTGGAAAATATAAAGGTAAGCAAAAAGGCGATATAAAAAAGAGATAATTGCTAAAACATACACAGTGTCGAGCCATTTGCTTTAAATTCTTTGTCAGTTCCTCCTGTTGCCCATAATCACAACAATGTTGATTCATATAACATTCCAAGAAAATTATATTACGTATCCCTTAACCCTGTAGAATGTTCTAAATTATAACCTCGCAGTATCTCTAAGAACAAGAAAAAAATTAATAAAATAAAAGAAAAATCGATTGGCGGAAAAAAAGAAGGGAAACTTCTTCGCGATAATTGCGGCAATCAAAGACAGAACAGACTTGTTGCTTGCTAACTTTGTTATTGCATAGTTATGCAAAATGCTCGAACTGATAACTCGGGGTTGGAGCGGTGCCTGCAGACCTGTGATTGAAATGCCACAACTTACGTGAGCAAAAGAGGCGTAATCTTTTGGGCATCCCACGAGAGTGAGTCAGACCGAATCATTATGCTTTCGAAAGTCGGTATTGTGTTACTTGAAAGTAAAATTGAAATCTGCATGATTAATGGAATCTGAGTGTGATGTAAGAGAGATCTGCAGTTAAAGGCACAGATTTTCGAGGCAATTTTAATTTATTGGGTTATGGGTGGTGTCACGCTAAATGTGGACCATCTGCAATTTTTTCAAAATCTGTTTTTTGTTTCACCCGACCGCTTTTGGTTGAGAAAGCGTGATTTTACTTTACTAATTATGGCGAAGAGTCATTTGTTGCAATTTACAAGCGCGTATACAGAAAAAACTATGGAAGAGACCGGATTTTCTCTTTTGTAGGTAGTTCTTACTACCTTGCTTAAATGTGCCAGTGGAAACTACAAACTATCCTACAAAATTGATATTTCATTAGTTAGAGCTTTTTCAGTTCGAAACTATTTCTGTTGACGAAATCTCGTATACGTAACTAGGTGAAGTAACCCCTAGTCCCGTAATATAATTCTTATGCACTGGTTAAAAGAAGTAGATTTTTTGTTTATAAATTAATTTCTGAATATTTATTTTAAGGATAATAAAATTAGACAGCAGACTGGAAAGTTCTGATCGGTTTGGGAAATATTTCCGCTTTTTAAAATTAAAGCATAAACTCTGGAATATGCTTTAAGATGAGGTAACAAAAAATCATAAAGTTAAAGACTTACAAATTTAAATTAAAAAATCAATGGGAATTTGTTAAGCAATCTCATTTTTAAAAAGTCACTTTTAATTTTAAACTTTATATACTTGTACTTGGAAAAATAAATCGCTTCTTTGTTGTCAGTAAGTATGCATTGACTAAACTTAACTAAATTAGCTTTGGTATGGTACTCTGAGATCGAATTAGTCTTTTGTTCAATTCCAAAGAACTTACATTTCCCAGTGGTTATCTTTGTGAGATTACGGGTAGGTTATTTTTAAACACCTTATTAATTTTACTATTATATTACTAACAGAACCGCCATCGGATTATTTCTATTCCATTGGTCATTCCGTCATATTTTTAAGTAGAAGCATTAATTGTTTTTTATTTTATTATACTTGTTTGTAGAAGAAATAATTAATTAAAGCTCATGGCAAACAAATATACCAATATTTTTATTTGCGGAGAATTGTAAAGGGAGACACAAAAACTTCAACATTAATTGCAGTACAGCTTTGAAACATAAACTAGGTCCAACAAAAGCATAATGTTTTCTAAAATAAAAAACGGACATATCCATGCACTTATAATTACTAGATCGAAGTGATGTTGCAGTAGCAGACTATAAATATTCATAAGAATTAATCAACTTAAAAGTTAAACTGTGTTTAATTAAAAAAAAAAATAAATTGGCCATTCTCGAGTTTATATATAGCTGATAATTTAAAGTTTGTCTGAGACCTTAACATTTGAGCATCTTCACCTTAATATCAAATCCTAAAAGCTATAAACATGATTTTTATCACGAAAAATAAATTCTTAAATGAATACTGAAAATTTCTTTTACGAAGACAACATTTCCTTGATACACACGTCATTGGCGATTTTTTATTATCCAAGAATGCTATTAAGTGCTTTAAAAAAAGAATATAACCAGTTTCTGCAATTTGTGAAATAAATTTTGCGTCATTTTATCCAACTACTCTTGGTCGATGCCCGCCGATGACATCATACAATTACTGGCTTGCAGTATATACCTGGAAATCTTTTCATTTGTATTTTTGTTTTTGGTGTTGTACGAAATCAATACATCAAAGGTTAAATCGGTCGACATTTGGTTTTAAAATATTCGAAACTGATCGAACTGCATGCACGTTCCTATATGATGATCTTTTTGCGAGCTGGCCAATTTTGATCTCCGAACGACAGCTCGTTTTCTTCATCGTGCTGTTTCAAATTTGAAAATATTAATATTTTATCAGGAAATATCACGTAAATGCAAATTACGTAACGCCGGTAGTATGGAAGACATGTGACCATGTGTAGAGAAAATGGAATCAATTATAAGTGAGCTTATAAATAAAATCTGTAAATTATAATTTTAAAATGATACACAATGGAGAAAACTATTCAAATTGCTTCGAAATCTTTTATAAAACTCAACAAGACCCCTTTTGCTGCCTGCGTTATTCCAGCTGTTTTATGCATTCCATATATTTGATTTTTTTTTAATTTTCGACTCAGCCAGAAAATGATTATGTAATCCGATGATAACAACGTTTTTCTGATAAGTTCTGCGGTTTTATTGAAGTTATGATAAAAAGCATGAGGTGGATATATCTTTTAGGTGTGTTTCTCAGTATTCAGGGAGTTTTTAAATAAAACTTAAATTGTTTATTATATAATAAATATTTCATTATACTACAAGTTCATAGTTCATAGCGTTTATACAATAATTCCCTTTTAAAGCATAGGGGTAGAATAAAAATTAGTTACTGGAATTCATTGGAAGCGAAACTGACGAATAACTTTACAAATATTATCTCTATATATAATTTTCAAGTATGATTGTAATACTGTCAAATTGATATTCTGCATTCCATGTTAAATAATATAACTAGTTCTTCATAAATCATAGTTGGACTTTTTGTCCTTCGCCATGATCAGGCATTTATAGCCTAGTTCTTCACAGTTCAAATTTCTCTGATATTGTATTGAATTTTTTTGTAGTATGTCTTTTTTACCCCTATTTGGGAAGAATAAATCATCGTATTTAAATATTTCACCGATTTTGTCCTTTTTTCCACGATTCGGTACGAACAGATCATAACGATTAAACAAGTCGGACAGACTAGACATGTGTTTTCGTCCTCTTGGTGGGATGAATGGATCGTTGTAATCGGGGCCTAATTTTTAAATTAAAATTAAAATTTAAAATAAAACTCAATATGTGTATCAGCATTACCCATTTTTGGATTAATATCCTGTTCTTGTTGCACTATTATATAATATGGTTCTTCTGCGTAAAGTGGGACTTCTCTTCGTACTGAGAGATTTACTTTGGTAGGATTGTTGATTCCTAGAAATTGACTGCTGTATTGGATGCCACATAAATTTTCCAATTGCTTTGCTGCCCATGATATCACCTTTGGTAAAGTCCTTGAATCGATCATAGATGCAAATATTTCGTACAGTTTATCGCAACTAGAAAACGGGGGAAACACGGGAGATAGCTTAAGTGCATATGTCGTATGTTGTAAAAGTATTAAGTAAACATAATGCAAAACAATTTCTAGTCTAATACTTAGTCACCTAGTTGGCGCCAACTGATGTTATACTATAGATAACCATACACATCATATTTACTTTAAGATTATACTTGAATAAGAATAGTTTTGCGTAACTTAAGGAGGTTAAAGATATGATCGTGAATATAATTCACACATATGTGCACAGATGGGTATCTATCAATAAATTGCCATTTGAAAAACTGTTGAGTAAATATAAAAAGTATTTAAAATAAACAGCTACCAAGAGTACAAACATGCAGATAGTAAACAAACGCTTCATTCGCTTCAAATAGTTGCCCGAAATACGTCTAGGAATATTTTATTTGTAAACTGTGAATAATATACTCCCCTAAAACGTTCATATATAATTCAGATAAAGAAAATAAATAAACTCTTTCGCAATAAAAAGTACATCTAAAGAAATAGTCATATCAATTACATCTTTAATTTATTCTCAAGAGGTAAATTCACTACGTAATTTATGGGCAATTGACAATTACCAGCAATTTTTTATTGAATTCTAATGTATAATTTATTTTTATAATTCTTTGACAATTACTACAAATAAGATAATTGTAATCATAGAAGTTTATAAATACAAACACCGGCATATCAGTTTTTCTGTGAAGCACTATCTGACGCCATTAACTAGATTACTAATTTCGATTAATTTATTCGGAATTCCTAAATCTATTTACAATAAACGGTTTTGTATGATAAAGCACTTCAAATGAAAGCATTGATTGCACATTTGTCATCAGTTAATAATAAACAATTAGGGGGAAAATTAAATGAAAATTCACTTACTTTTTATTTTTAACACAATTTGGAAAACACTTCAATTGCTTTGATAAATATTTAATATATTTTGCATCCGGAACAATTTCATTTCTCTCGATTCTATCCGGTAATTCTGCTTTATCCTCGGCATTTGGATATTTCAGGCGAATTAATTTTGGTAAATCAAATCGATGGTCACTTGTAAACTTATCATCTGGGAATTTTTCTAGCAACCCTAAATCGCTGATATATTCCAATTTGATGAGCGATACAGAAATTATTAAATAACAAACCTAGATGTGATTGATTCCGTGATTGGTATCGAGTATATTGAGTAAGAAAACGTAAGACCAAGTCCGAGTATTAAATATATTGACATATTTTTCCACGTTAACCTTTTCTTTTATATCTGTACGCAAAGCAAAAAACTTACTACGGACTCCGGTCGAATTTGCTCCTCTTTTAAATAGTTTCCTTGTCGGACGTAAGGCCCTTGGGGAATATCCGGTTATGGTTATTATAAATAACTAAACAATCTCCAGTGATTGTATTTGCCATCTCAACGAAGCATGAAATTAAATTTTTGAGTTTTGTAGTCCCTCAAGAAATCATGATATTTATTTTCTTTTGTTCATTCGGTCAAAAGTAGAAGGTTTTCCTTTATTTTTGATATGTTCTTTGAAAATTATATTTTATTTGTATAATATTGTACATGAAAAACGCATTTTTTATTAATTTTTAGAGTGACAGTAACAGTGTAGTAAGGAGTGAAATCCTATTTATATTACAAAATTAATTCCTTTTGTTAAAATTGTTTCGCTACAAGCTATTTTCAATATAAGTTTATATCAAACGCATTGTTAAGAGAGCGTTTTTTAATAGTCGCTTTCGGTTTCCCTAATTTTCCTAATTCTGTAATGAATTTTTGAATTAGTAAAAAATATACCTTCTTTTACCACATTTCGCAGGAATTGTTTGCTACTATCTAAAACAGTGTACAAATAGTATCGACTTTCTTCCACATGATGCATTAGGATGATATGTATTTTCTTATTAAAGCAAATGAATCCACTCAAAGCACAAGTTTTCTTAACACAATTGTTTATATGTCTAAAATGTAATAATATATTCAATTTTCCTAATCGTCATCTAAATGCAAACTTTATATAATACTAAAATGAAATGATATCTTCTATTCGGTTAGTACACTCATACCACCGATCCATTTTTCTACGAAGCCCGCAGTGAATTAAGAGACAACTATTTGAAGAATTTCCACGGAAGTCAGTCTATCGTAGCGAGCCGAGGAAAAATTCTCTTTTAGAAATCAATGTGATCTTTTTAACTTAGTATTTAATTTGCTTTACAATCAATTTCTTTTATGTGTTTGTCTTTAAACTTTTTAATTTTATTTTTTCAGAGGGAAATAAACGAAGCATTCGAAAAACACCAACAAAGAAACAATGAAATTCAAAAAGACGATACAACTGATAGTTTTGCTGAATTGGTGAAATTAACCCCAGGACATATTTTACCTTCAGCTATCAGTAATAATAGTATTGAAGATGGTGACGAACATTCCAATTCAAACCGCTCGACACGTGGTACCCCAAATTTTAAGAAAAGGGAACTCAAATTCGAGCACGAAAATAGTCAAGATTCATGTGATGTTAACTTGTGGGAGCATAATATTTTAAAAGAATTGGACAATTTAATGGCGCCCAATAAAGAAGATTGTTCCAAAACTGAAAGACTAAATATGAGTCACACAAGAAATATTTTAAAGCCGGAAAAACATGTAAGTTAATTTAGAAATATGTTGAAAATTAAAAAAAAATTATTGCTTTATTTTATTTCAGGCAACTATACCTCTGCAATCTTTTAACCTCAATGTTTCAACAACAGAATCAAAGTTTTCACAACCAAAGAAGCTAACTTTAGCTAATAATCCAAAAACGAGTCCATTATTTTCAAATAGAAAACTCCCAAAAGGAGAAGACGTACCAAAGCATTCACTGTCAGTTCTAAAGATAGAAGAAAATTCAAAAAATGGGGCAGATGTAGAGTTGTTAGTAAACAAGTCTTCATCGATTAAAAACGAAAATGATAAGCAAAATATCTCACTTCTGAATGAGGTCTCCAAAAAGGGATCTACATCAACTATCTGGACTTCTGAAGAATCGTTACTTCGTAGTGCCGGTACAATTGATGAAGATAACAAGTGAGTGCTACTTTAAAATTTTTTAAATATAATCTCATAAACTGATTGTGTGTAGGTCTACTTCTTCGTCAACATGCGAGGAACGGTCAAATGCGTTCAGTTGTGGAAAATCGGGAAATTCTCTAGACTCATCGGAAGTTGATAGCGAACGAAACGAAACTACTGAAGATTCAAATAAAGAAGAGAAATATTGCAGTCCTGCGTTTAGGGACGAACATTTCGATATTTATAACGAAGAAGCCTACAAGAATAATCCTGGGAAAGCAATCGAAGATCCAGATTTATTAGAAGTATTAAGCCTCTGTGATGAAGTGAATTATAATGAAGAAGACGATGATCCTTCATGTCTTCAAAGTGATATGGGAGATGATGAAATAATATTGCGGAATAAGCCAAAAATTGGTATTCAAAACAGTGGTCCTAACCAGCCTCAGAGAAGTAGACAATCTCGAAGGTTTTCGTTGCCTCAGAGTAGATTGCCCCTGCTTCCACCAGAAGCCTACGACCGTAAGGCTAAGGCAAATCGTCCGAAGTTTTTACCTTTTACCCAAGAGCCCTTTAGAAGCGTGAATAATTCAAATATTCGAGAACTGCCTTCTCCTAGTAGTGCTTCGTTAAATAATGGGACAGAAAATATGATTATACAGGAATTGACTACAAAATCGAATTCTGTCCCAATCCTCATAAAGAAGGAGACTGTCAGTGATGTCTTCAATGGACAGAACAACGTAAGAGTATTTCTTTAGTCACTTCTTTATTCAACTAATATTAATATTATCTTAGACTCTTCGATACTCACGTTCTCAAAGTGATCGCTATTTAGCAGGTGAGTTTTTTTAAATTATATCAAGCAGAATTGAACTGATACCACCCACATCTACTTATTATTGATTATTCTTCGAAACAGTCTTCGATTTATTTCTTTATATTTATGTTGGGCGCTATTTTTTATTATGTATTAAAATTATGTTTTAACATAGGTTTTCTATTTAGAATATTTTCGGTAATTACAATTTTAAACTTGTTCGTTCATTTTATTTAGATATAATAATATAACCCATATGCTGGGTCATTAATAAATAGTCTTACCAAAAAGCGATGATATGCTAGCAGAAAATATCAAACTATTTTAAATATTAAAGTTAATGATGAATTTTTTTAGCGAACAAATTTTAAAATACGAAAATCAATAGATTTGGGGTTTTCATTGACAAAAAATTATTTTAGAAAACAACAATAAGTTACTATTTTACAAAATAAACTGAACAAAGTTGTAAAAACAAATTTGACCTGTGTTAATAGAAATACCCTTATAAAAGTCTCATACAAATTTATTCGTCGTTAAATGTCTTTCCTGTGTAATAAGAATAAACAATTAAATCATTTTATTTATGGATAAATCAAGTATTTCTTGGAATCTATTTTATGTTTGGATTGTTATTCCACTCTATTCAATAAACCTTTCCACATTTGATGATACTTTTCGACACTTGAAAGTTCATTGATCCAACAAGTGAATTACTGCAAATGAGTTAATGGATTAATGAAATAAACTACTTGAATGTAACCTGATACATAAATATGCCAGTAGAAATGAAATAAGTCCCGATTTGAATGAGCCCATAAGTTAGCTAAGTTACTGAAGGTAACGATTAGTTCTAGCCACAAATGAGATAGACGGAAGGTTACTCACTTCCTGCAACGTCCCCAAATAGCTTCCATTCGAGAAAATCTAGTTCAAGCCCATAAGGGCTACTGGAAAACGTTGTTAACTACAGATTGGATAATTTAACTGAAAGCAAATTGCTTTATCCAAAAATAATAGAAGTAGGCAGCATACATTAAGTCAGGTGTATAAGCTCCTCTAGAAAATTTTGTAAGCTTAATTGCTAAAGAAATTAATTCCGTATAATGACAACGACCACCACTGAGAATGATGATGGATCTAAAAATAATACGGCACAATAACAAAGTATAGGCCCTGTTTTCTGGAGCAACAAGTTGCTTCGGGGCGGAATCATCCTCGTTTGTAGGGTTCAGGGCATAATAGACGCATGCGCCTCATTGGCTCGAGCCCCATTCTGGAGGATCTAAACGATTGGAGGTACACCGCCACCAGAAAGACTGACATAATTTAAAAAGAATTTTAAAGTCCTCCTGTTCGATTAGCGGTTAGTCGTAACAATTGCCACTTAATCATTCTCCTCCATTAGCACTGATATGTTCCCGGTTCCCGGATCTCGATTTGTGTGTCGGAATCATGGGACCCCACAATACCTGGAGTAATCTAATTTATTGTCTATGGTCTTGATATAGTTGTTTGTGCGTCGAGTCGCGCGGGCTTGCATGTCTTCAACTTTAACCGGGAATCGTAGGGAACTGCCGGGAATGAAAAGGAAATGGGGTTGAAGCACACGGACGGAGTTTCTTGCAAAGTGACTTTATAAACTTTTGTGTCATTTTATTACTAGCTGTGTTCAAGCGTCCCCGGAAGCAAAAAAGGAATTGAAATTTCTTAGTTTTAAATTCAATTTAATGTTTAAAAATTGTCTCATTGTCGGATGAAAGTTTCATTTGTGTTTTAAAGCAGTGATTACCGATTATTAATAAATCGCGATGCAGCGACGAATGTCTGTGACTATTCGGGAGTACAAATTCTTCAGAAGTTTCTCTCAGAAATTTGAAAATTGGCCAAAAAGAAAAGCAGAAGCTCTTTGGCGAAAAATGCGAGAAAGGAAACTTGCAGGTATCTTGGTATATAAGCATGAATTAATAATTTCATTCAGGTGTTTTGTTTCATTGGAGATGAATAAAATTATTCGGTTAAATAACCGATCTGAACATTATAGGCAAAAACATTGTAAAAACAAATTATTCGTTACAGTTCATTGATTTGTAAGATTTAAAGCCAATAAAATAAAAATTTAGGAATACACTTTTGAAATAAAACATTGGTTTAGTTAATAATAAATCTGGAAAATAATAAAGTTGTGAATTTTGAAAATAATTGTATTAGTTCAAAAGCATGAATTGTACAATTATGGAAAGTGAGTTTTTTAATAAAATTAAAATTTATGTTACATTCAGAGCAAAATAAAAAATGATATATGCTTTTGGTTAAAAAAGCTATTACTTACGAAATTTAAATACTTAAAAAAATACTATCAGGACAAACAAAGCATAAGGACAAATCTTAAGGAATCAATGAATGAATTATTAAAGTATTAAACCTGCAAGTAGTACGAATTGAATTTATCTTCCATTCTCTAGAATGTTTCCAGCATAAATCGGAATTTAATTATATGCCTTGGAAGTCCGTGCTTAAATTAGCTTTGTAATTTTAAAGATATGGACATGTAAATACAAAGGAAAGGAAAAGTAATGTCTTTTTCTATTGGCAATATTTCAAGTCTGCATTTTTACTTAATGTAGATATCCGTGCTGGCAAGGAATTATTCAGTTTATAGTGATCGATTAAAATCTTTTTACCATCTCTAAATTAAGTAGAAACTTTTAATAAGTAGTACTAAAGAAATGGACGTGGATCATGGATAATCTGAGGATAGATATTTTAAATATTGAAACTTATAAGAAGGGGTATAAATGAGTTGAATTAAAACTAAAGTAAAATGTTTATTCTTAAACCATAAAGGATGTACTATGTGATTTTGAAAAGGTTAATGTAAGTTTATAAATACAAGGAAAAAAATCTATGAAAATGATTTTAAAGTGAATTGAACTGTTCAGGAACTGGAAGAATTAAAATACAATACCCAATAGTTTCAACTTATCAAAGGACTATTTCATGTTGTAAAAGCCGTTCTGCTGGCTGGTGAAATTAGTTGTCTCTGACATAAATAGTAAAATTGAAATCCATTCAATATTTCCAGGAAATTATTGAAAATCCTTGCAATCAAGTTTTTGCAATGCGAAACAATTCATTTAACGGTTGACTGCTTCAATTCCCCGATGAACGAATCTGAAAACTAGGTCGGCAGCTTTGAGAACGTTTATGGGTTATGGAAACGCGTAGTTTCCAAAGGTAAATATTGAAGGGTTAAAATCGTCACTCAAAAATAAACGAAAGCGAAATACTCAATGAAAAGGTGAAAATATTGATTGGGCAACTAGGAGAAAATAATTTAATATTTTAAATAAACACACACTTTTGGCTCATCCACCCTGTAAATTCCCTTTTGAAATCATTCATGTGTGAAATTTTGAAATGAACGTCAGCGATTTGTCCTTTCTGTGGCTATTTCCATGTGGCGTTTGTGGGGCGCGTTGATTTTCTACACGAAAGAAAATCAATAGATTTTATTAGCATCTCCCGTAGATATTCTATTAATTCTAAGGTGTTGACTATGTTTCTGGAAATGGTCATTCATAGACGATGAAAAGGAATTTAGTGCTATAAATTGAATTTATTTTTTTTTTATCTTTACAGAAATCGAAGCGGTTGAGGCTTGCAAGTGGCTTAGAGCAGCAGGCTTTCCTCAATATGCGCAAATGTACGAAGGTGAGCATTGCACTATTTGCCATTATAGAAGAGCAAACACTTAATTGATTAAGCTTAATTGATCAAGTTAAAAATAACTTCCGACCGATTATCATTCCCCATATGCTCTTGAATAAAATTGTGAAAGGCATTGGACCTTAATTGATCGATTGAATCTCGCTTAGTTACTAGACGGAAATAGTGCCAATCAGAGATAAAGCGAGATTGGTTTTTGTGTGTATTATTTGTTAATAACATTAATAGTTCGTTTATCTAACAGAAATTTTTGGAATATTATTCATAATAGCTGGTTAATATAATAATAAGAAATAAATTGTTGGTAGGAAATTTTATATTTGAGCATATCTTCAAGCGCAATTCCCACTCATTTTTAACATACAAAATTTGCTTCCAGAGTGGAAAATCACTTTTAGGGAAATGCAAATTCGCATTGAAAAAATGTTCTCTATTATACTTACTACTCAAGGTTTTTATACAGAGCACTCCAAAAAATAAGAAACGCTCCTTTATAAATCTTATTTATTTTATTTATTATATTATAAGTTGTTATTGACAAAAGACTCGTAGAATAGCTACTCGCTGATTTCAATATTATGAAATTCAGCTTCATCTATTTATTTCCTAGCATGCAATACTACTGATCTTTAATTATAGATCATCAATTTCCAATCGATCTAAGCAGTGTGGCTAAAGATCATCCACTTCTGGAGAATGATCCGCTCCAGTCTTTGTACAGAAGACTTTGTACATTAAATCGATGTGCGACGATGCACATAGACAGTGCAAGAAAACATTCCCATCAGGTAAATCACCACTTTTTTAACATTTACAAATTAAATAAAATAAAATTTTCAAAATGCTGCAGCCAAAAGACGACTCAGATGACGAAGGAATCGCACTGAGTGAGAATTGGATGTTCCAACCACAGATCCGTCGATGGTCTCGAATAGGAGAAGCGGGTCTTGAAATTCCGACGAAGCATCTTCAAGAAAAAGCAGACTGTTCATCGAAAGATTCAAGTCCCGACAGGTTCGAGGAAGATCTACAGATACCAGAAAATTTAGCATTTTCTACACTACCTCTTCGTTCAGAGGGGAATACGAGTGATTCTGAGTCTAACATGAATCGTCTTCGAAGGAGCGGAAGCGAGAGGTTCAAGGATGGAGCGAAGGCGCTTTTAAGACGCGTTGAATCGATAAAAACAAGTCGACGTAAAAGGCAAAATCGAGCTGGACTTGTTATAACTGGCCCTCAAGTCCTAGACCTTAATAAGTTAAATCCGAAAGATATTAAAACCACGAAAGTTACATTTTCGAATCCTCCTTCCCCATCGCCTACTAGCCCTGTACATTCCTATCCCAGAAGTCCTTTGTTCGGGAAAGAATTAAAACTCCCCAATGAAAATGACAAATATTTGCATCCCAATCGTTTGAGTCCAAAAAGAGTATCTTCGGGTCCTCGATCAGTTAGGTCGACCCAAGCAAGTCCACTACACTTCTTCGCCCATCCGATGCCTCATTTGATTGAGGGAAAGTCAGACGACTCATCGTCCTATTGTAGCGATAGCCAGGACTCGAATTGCGGTCAAGTTCCAAACCAACGTCAAACCTCTCGATCCAGAAGGTTTCTCCAACGAAAGGGTAAAGTCGATGACATTGGAATACATTCGGATTCTGAATGCCACCAGCCTATAGGGATGAAGGTGGTCTATGAAGATAACAACTCAAATAATGTTGAGGTAAAATTAGATTTTAAACTCATTTTTATATCATGTATATCATAAACTAATTTGAAATCGATATTTCCATTTTTATAATTTATTCTTTATAGAATAATCCAAGAATGTGCCTTAAATTTTAAATTTTCTTTTGTAGTGAAATCATAGAATTATTATTTACACAATAATAACAATTTTTAAAATTTTTGTCCGTCTGTCTGTCTATCTAAGTACACATCCCACTAAAACTACTGGACGAATTTTGATGAAATTCTGCATAGTAGTAGCTTATGACTCCGGTCAACATCTAGGATGGATAGTTTTCACAACAAAAACTTAAATTTTAGAGTTGAATTTGGGTCACTAAAAGGGTTGACAAAATAAAACCATTTTGACGGAAATAAAGTGAAATTTATTTCCTTACACATCTTAGCATTTTAGTATTTCAATTTAGTTTATTAATCCATTAAAAGAGATTCCTGAACAAATCAAAAATGGAAAACAGAATCCAATAGGGGTTTTTCTTCTTAAAAAATGAAGCCTATACCGTGGATATTTTTGATCCAGTTCGCGATTGTTGTTGTTTTCTGAGATCTGCAGAAGGTGCTATTTAATTTGATTCCCGATTTGTCTGGTCCCCGGAAGTTCGAAATTTTGACCCCAAAAAATCATTAGTTTGGGATTTTATCGAAAAATTTGACAACACCTTACATGTCCCTTTTTTAACGCCAAATGAAAGTGAACGCTGGGAACTACTCGGAATACCAACCCTTTCTTAGCGTAAGCATTTGTAACGCTCGGAATTGAATTTCAAACATGCAAAAATACGAATTTTACTCCGTTTTTTAACAATTCTCATATTCCTTCATAGTATTAAGTAAAATTCACTACAGAGATATTTTACAAAAATTAAAGTACTAAACTGGTTCATCTATACACGTAATAGTATACTAGATTTACAGACAGAAGATCATGCGTATTGTTTTTTCTTTTATTCTTTGTAATTTTTCAATGTTTCTTTTCTTTCTGTTTATGATCCCATGGAAGTATTAAGAGTTTATTTATTTTTACTAGCAACCATATTACAAACATTTCTGAAGCTATTTTGATTCCCTTCTTTTATAAAATGCAAACAAGTTACTTTCGTCAAATTTATGATAATTGATAATAGCACCTTTAGACAAACTTTTTGCGGATATTTTATATATGTAAAACGTTTTCAGATAAAAGTGAAAAAACTGGTTAGGGGAGGATCTCTAAAATTGAGCAATGACGCAAAGAAGGCAAGAGGCTCATTCCATTCAAGGAGTTTCAGGTCCCGGTCGTCGGTGAGAAAATCTCGCATGTCTTCTGAAAGTGATAAAGAAGAAAAGAAGTTAGGGTAGATTACATAAATTGGTTACTATGGTTTTTCACTGGTTTTTTCTTTAACATAACTAGTAAGAGTCCTGTTGTGCGATGGCATAGTTTTCGGGAGAAGGATCATCTCAACAGCATATCGAAGAAGCCTGGAGGAGAGAACCGTCTAGAAGGCACATCCTTTGCAGCAATGTCGTGCGGACAGCTACAAATAATTCGGAAGTTGGCTCTAGTCACGTTAACAGGTTACATGGAAAGATATTGTCCAACCCATAGATCAGGATGGAACTGGGAGCTCCCAAAATTTATCAAGAAAATTAAAACTCCTGATTACAAAGGTTCGTTTGAACACCATTGTTTAAATTATTGTAATTAATGATTATTGTTGTAGACAAAAAGGTTTTCGGAGTGCCTTTCCTTTTGGTATTGCAAAGAACAGGATATTCACTGCCATTTGCTATTCGTGCAGCTCTCAGATGGCTTAGACGTAATGCATTTGATCAGGTTGGATTATTCCGCAAGTCCAGTGTTAAGTCCCGGGTAACCAAACTGAAGGAACTAATAGAGTGTTGTGAAGATGATAGTATGGAAATCTACGATGCACACCAGGCTTACGATGTAGCAGATATGCTTAAACAGTATTTTAGGGAATTACCAGAATCCCTTCTTACTTCTAAAATGTCTGAAACCTTTGTTGCGATTTTTCAACGTAGGTTAATTTATAGAATTTTAAAACATAGGGTTTTAATGTAGTTTGTTTAGATCTTGCTCCGCAAGTTCGTTCGGAAGCCGTACAAGCGGCCGTTCTACTTCTTCCCGATGAAAACCGTGAAGTTCTCCATAGTCTTCTAGAATTCCTCCATGAAATAGCGGCACATTCACAATATAATCAAATGAGTGCCAATAATTTAGCAGTATGCTGGGCACCATCAGTTTTTAGCAATAGTATGGCACTTGGTAGGAACACAGCAGTCTCTCCAAGAAGGAGGAAAGTCGCTGGAGTCCCAGATATGAAGGAGTTAGCAGAAATTAGGGCCTCTAATGAATGTTTAACGTTTATGATTTCAAACTATAAAGAGATATTTACGGTGTCTCATGAGAAAATGAAACATTGTAACTTCGGATACATGGAGGAATCTAAACCTGTGCCTCTAGAGGCGCTAGGAGAAGGTATGCAATTCCAGAACTGGAGAGGTTATCTGTATGAGTGCACCAGTGCCACAATAAAGGAAGGTCGCGAAAAGTAAGCTATTAAAATTTTTGATTGATTATTTTCAAATTAAAATATAATTTTCTGTAAATGATGATTTCTACTGAATGTAGTTCATTAATATTTTAATTTGCATAAAGAGGCCATATAGAGGCTATCATATGCTTATCGCGGCTCGGCAAATTAATAAATAATTTTAATATTTTCTGATATCCGAAAATATTTTTTCTAGAAAATGTTTTTAACTTTTAACTACTTTTTTTGGAAACCAGAGTTGCTTGAATTAATTACATGAAATTTGTTAATTAGCAATTTTTCTAATAAAGAATTAAATAAAAGTTCAAGCTGTTACAGTAATACGCAATTGTACTGTTGTAATTGCTAACAACATGGAGATTAAACTATAAAAATGTATAGTACAGTAATAAAATTTTAAATAAACCCATATTCATGATATAAGATTTTATACAAATGAACGGAAATGAAATATAATGAAATGTTTGTTTTATTTAGAACGCGTGGGTGGGAGTCGATAGTGTCGTTGGACCAAAATGTAGAAATTGCCTATAAAAAGGTTGGCGATGGACATCCTTTAAGGTTATGGCGCTGTACAACAGAAGTGGAAGCACCACCGATTGAAGTTTTGGATTACATCTTAAAAGAGCGAAATTTATGGGACATAAATCTTATTAAAAGCCGTACTGTCCAAAAGCTGGACGATAAAAATGAAATATTCCAATATACCTGTGATGGACAAACGCCGACTGATTACTGTGTACTAAGGTAAGCGAATTCTAAATAACATCTAGAAAATAAAACAACTTTATTAATCTAAAGGTCTTGGCAATCCGAATTGCCGAAAGGGGCATGCGTAATTGTGGAGACATCCGTGGAGCATCCCAGTGCTCCACTTATGCAGGGTGCGGTGCGTGGTGTTGTACTGGCCTCCCGATTTTTCATAGAACCATGCGGTAGTGGGCGATCCAGGGTCATGCATCTGGCAAGAGTTGACACCAAGTACGGTCATTTTGGATTCTAAGTTTAAAGCCAATTTCAATTGCCTACTTTACAGGGGAAGAACTCCTGAATTCTACAACAAGTGTTATGGTCATTTGTGTTCACATTACTTAGCGAAGATTCGCGCAGCATTCCGACATGTGGCTGAGGGACCTGAAAGCAAAGTATGACAAAGGCAGTTATAGTCGTTTTTGACGCAGCTCTAAATGCAATATATTGAGGCCCGGTCCATGAAAGTGCATTATTTGGGAGTTTGTGAATTAAAGGAGTGATTGATAAGCATTAAATGATTTCAATTTTATATTGCAATATATTTATTGCCAATTTATTAGGGCTTTAGCGGGGAGCATGAGTAATATTGCATAAAGTATTTATTTAGTTTTGTATATTAACAATTACTGTTAACATTGTTTTTGCAATATAAAATACTCAGTTACTCAGATCATGTTATTTAGTTGAGGATAAAGATAGCTATTATATCACAAATTGTAAAAATTATGAACTAATGTTATATTGTGCGAATTTTAAAATGAAATCCTTTAAACTAGTCAGATTATAGTAAAACAAATGTAAGAAAAAATATAAGTGAAATACAGGGTGTTCTATATGGAATTGACTTATAATTTATATTAGGTAAAGATGAAATGGTAAGTATTCCAGGGAATATAATGCGACATAATCAATAAATTCTAATTATACGAAAATTTACGAAATTTAAAAACGTGGGCTATTTAAAATCAGACGGAGTAAAATATTGGTGGAATTTAACACAATATGAGATTCTGCGCACTGAACAAGTTTGGACTTCTAAAGAGTTCAAATAAGAAATCTTGTTTTATTCTAAATTATAAACAAAATATAAATATAAATAGACTGAGTATCCGAGATTTCGACTAACAAATGGATTGTTCGTATTTTGTAACCAGGTTCTGGGATGTTGGAGGGAAGCCTACATTAAAAATACAACTTGAGGGTAATATGCCAGTAAAATGTATTAAAGTAAATTGCAAAAATATAATTTTTTTCGGCATTCTTCTTTCAGTACAAAAAGGAAATACTAAATGCAAATTATGATGATATAACTGAGAGATAAGATGTCTTTAAAACAATATTAAGTAATCAAATAATTTTTAAAATATCAACTATATTCGAAAGCGGTATAGGTATACTTGTGCCGCTTATAATTTTTTAAATATTGGGGATTTTTTAAATAAAATTGTAATATGATTTATAAGAATCCTTGGTTTGCATGGAAAAAACGCAACAAATTCAAAAAAATAGCTTTTCAGGTTGAAGGATATGATAAAAGGAAGATAATTCTATGTGACTATGAAAGAAATTAAAATATAGGCATGTATTAAGGTAATAATTTTATTTCGATTGATTGTCGTCAGCTGTTCAGCATCATTAATATTATATTTATGCTGCTAGTACAAAAGCAGTTGAAACCTGAAAGTGGAGAATAAAAATTCAGTCAGTTAGATATTTTATAATTATTACGACAAGATTTTAAATCTTCGGAAATTTTCCTTATAGTCTGGGGATTCCTTACCTGTAATTGAGTCAATGGAGAAAATAGTTTTATCGATTGTGTAATTTTGTAGCTATGCTATATTAAAATTTCACTTCAAAATTCATAACTGATGAAATTACAGTCCTAGATACGAGTATGGAGCTAATTAAAAGGAATCTGTATACTATATTTAAAATGTGAATAAATATTTTTTTTTTCACAAAACTATGTTTTCGAAATCAGTCCCAAAGATATTTTGAGAATTATTGAAAAATATTTTAAGTAATATTAAAGTATAAATTTAAAAAAAACAGTGCGTAAATGTCCTGCTCTTTCAAACTTAATCTAACTTTAATTCACGTCGAAAAAGATAACGAATTCTTATATCGTTTTTTGCGGAAATGTTCTTCAAGTTGTATACCGCATTGTTTTGTATAAATAGAACTATTTCGATTTTTAAAAACTTATGTTAACATACGGATTAACAAACTAACTCTAGAAGCATCATAGAAATAATGTTGGTAAATTTAAAAAAATGCAAACATATTTTATTCGCTTAACTTAAGTTAATGTCTAAAATACCCTGTAAATAAAAAGCCATTGCTCTGGTTTTAAATGCATGGCTATAAAAAGTCTATCCTCAATGGGAGAGGCCCTTCAAGCTCTTCAATTATCAGTAATGTTGCTTTAATTTGTAGAACTCATTAATCACAGAAATTACAATATACAATGAAAGCACTAATGTTAGCGACTAGACATAGTCCCGCCTATAAATCATCACATGAGGCGTACAAGTGTGCACACATGACGATAGATATGCAAGTGCGAGTACGTAATTATAATCCGCATTATCACAAAAGCTCCCCGGAATTTCTTCGCATATGACTACTGCATTAACGTACATATATGAGGCCGACATTGATTTATAGCAATTAATATTATTACCTGCTTCCATCGTTCCAATTTAATGCAATGAGTAATTAAGCTGTTGCAGCTTCTGCACACGGACTCACTGTGGGTGTCCTCTGCACTCAGTCCTTGGCCTATTCAAGAGTGAAATTGTCGACTATGGAAGAAATTTGTCTATTGGGCTGTTCTGAGAAGACAACGACGTCTTCGTCGGTTTCTTTTCAAATGCTCCCAAAGCCTTGAGGCCGATGGGAGCTAAGACAGTGCGGTTCCTGTTCGCTACTTTTATTTTCCTTCCATCGCTAGATCCGCGCATTTACAAAGACGTATTATACAAAGGGATCATGACGGCGGAACGGGGCCCGGGGGCTGGACGTGGTGTTCAACCGACTTGCGCATAATTGTTAATAGTTGTTCGGTAATTAAATGCCAGATTAGCGACAAACTCGTTACTTGCATCCAAGTGTTTAATCAACAAGCAGCCGACCTTTAGGGTAAAATAAATTATGTGCATGTTGCAGTTATGCACTCGGCTACCTAAAATGGAAAATCCAAAGAATTAAAGTTTCGCGTTAATGGATTTCTTGTGTTTTCACACTACTACTCCACGCAGGAGGCACTACTTTGCTCCCCGGTGCTGAAAAGGAACACTGTTGTCTTGTTTATGTTTCCGTCTCCCCACAGTTTCTCTCAAATGCTGTTTGGAAACAAAAGTTCCAAATCGAGTCGATAAAGCACTTAAGCAATTTTAAATTGCATTTTAAATGGTGTCATATTCTTCTCAATTCAAATCTTATCTAATTTGTGCATCTCCAGGTGTTATATAACAAATGGACAACTTTGATTGCAACTTTGTGTGAGAAATGGGAAAACATTTGATGTTATTTTAGGCTGAGGAGGTCGTAAATTCGTAACATGGTGGTGTTGGCATAAAACGATCAAATGTAGTATGATAAAACTTATGTACCGGAATTCTGTGCGATCGGAACTACTTTTTGCTTTTTGTTGAAAATGAAAACCGAAATTTCGGTCAAAAACTAAAACTGAAAGAAAAAATATTTTAAATCTAAGAACAAGTTTTATATAAGTCACATTTTATTATATAAGAAAAAGGAATTATATAATACAAACTCAAAATAAAAGTCATTCTAAGAACATAGACGTAATCCAAACTGAAATATTAATACACACATAAATGAATAAAACGTACCGAAACACGTTGATGCATAAAAATAAATAATGTTGTAATTTCTTGGAACAAAACTATATTTTCTTAGAATATACACAGATTACTATTTGTATAAACTATATACGCTATATGCACGTTTTTTTAAATACATTACATTTGTAATCAAAGTTTTAAAAACATCGCACTGATTTTTATATTTAAAAAAGTATTTGATTGGTAATGATAGCTACATATCCGGGAGAAAAGCATTTTTTTCAAATCACACCTCAAGAAATAAAACTATCTTTAGATATAGAAATGCAATATAACTTTATTACAGATAACAACTATTTTCTAAAGTTAATAATAAAACAAAGAGTGCGTGTTGTTTTATTTGTGTTTGTTAAAAAATTACAATTGTCTATAAAAATTCAGTTACATTATAACAAAAACATCGAGTAAAATATATTTTCAAGGTTTAATAGTATTTTTCTCGCGTTAACAGTAACTAGGGCCCAGTAAGAGATAGAAAAGGCAAAAGTTTTGTATCATTATAAAAATTTTTACTAAAAAATTTGAAATATCGTAAGTAATTTTAAAAACAAAGAGTAATTTACGTAAGTAGATTTTGTCAGGTAAAATATTCTATCCAAGTGTAATAAATTAAAAAACGCATCACTTGCAGTTGGGTCTTTATATTGAATAGTTTTACCTTCCATACATAAATAAATTTCCTTTTTGATTGGTTGACCAATAAGTTCTGTTTTGGTAAGCTAAGCAAAAATTTTCGTTATAGTCTTGAAATGTTTTAAAAGTAACACGATTTGTTTATTATTGCTTCAAAGCTATAATTGATAAAAGAGAGCCGATGGAGGGAGAGTACTGGTTTTTAGGCAGTTAGTTAGCCACAGAATCAGTCGGTCATACGAGCAGGGAGTGAGTCAATTAGCGAGTGAGTTCATCTATCAGGCGATCAGGCTATCAGGGGCTCAGCTGGTTACTTAGTCAGGTAGTAATTCTCTCAGACGATTAGGTAGTCAATTGAGTCAAAGTGTTAGCTGGTCAATGATTTAGAGCGTTAGTCAGCCGCTCAAGGACTCCCATTATCTGTAATATGTAGATTATATCCCTTATATTATTGCAGATTATACGAACAAATTTACTTCGTTAAGGCCACACTAGTCTTAGTCACTAGTTTTTAGTCAAAGTTATTTGGAATATGATAAATTAATTTTTCTATTTATTAAAATATTTAAGATTAATTGAACGTTAAAATACTATTGGATGATTGGATGGATATTGGATGAAACAAACTTTGGTATTAATAGGAAACAATAAAAAAAGAACAATACTGCTCAAATAGTAATTTATATGAAAAAAGGTTCGCACTTTTTCTGAGAAACTACCCATAACTCTTAGTGTCTTAAAATAAAGGTGACTAAAAAAAACACTAAGTTATGTAACAAATACTACATGATAAATAAACATGAGTAAAAATAAATAACATTTAATATTATGTTGCGAAACAGTCTTTAATTCCCCATTATTTGATTTCTAAGCAACCGAAAAGCGGGACAAAATAAATTATTTCTAAGAAGAATAATTTAACAATATTTTAACATTTCGCATGGGTTTGAAATTAGTTAAACACCTGACCTATGGTCAACTTTATAGAGGAGTTGCAGAGCAACTTTTGCTGACCTTATACAAATTTTAAAATAAACGGCTTAATGAAAACGCCATGCTCTTATTGTCAACTGGCTCTTATTATTGCCTCTGTTTCCCTAGTGTGATCTGGTTTTCTTTAAATAAATGATTCAAGTATTTTTTACTAGAATTTATGGTACTTCCTACTGCATTGTATTAAGTGCAAAATTACAGATTTTCGTGGTGGTTTCCAAAGTGACCCATCACTTTATATTTTACAGCAATGGCGACGCAATAAGGAACAGAGCGAAGTGTTAATTTCTTTACTACTTTTTATATGACTTTTATAACAGACATTTACATATTTTACTATTCTCGCTGATTCTGGTAATACGTTAAAGAAGAGTTCTCATATTTTCTGTTCTAGAAGCAATTATCCATCGATTTCATATGCGCGGCCATAATTATAATTTAAGCAGGTAACATCCGCCGATCAATTAGTAATTTGCTTATCCAATCGAAAGGTAGGTAAACACTCCTTTACCCTTGCCGAAACGGAACGGTATGGATTGCGTGCTTATCCAAGACCTTTTCACCAGAAATAAGCACATGTTGAAATTTTAACAGTTTGCTATTTATAGCGACTTTTTAATTAAATTAGCGTTGACTAAATGAGCGCAATCTTAATTGAAATTTCGAAACCATAAAGTGTGACTTGTGATAAAATTAATATCACATTAAATTATTGGTATCAATCAGGGTATGCAAATTTCATTTAATTATAAAAGCCATTGATAACATTCCATTCGATTTGAGCTGCAACACCAATTCATCGTTGTGATCAACATTGCGGCAGGGTGATAAGCTCCAATTATTATTCCCTTCGGGGAAAATATGCGCTTCTGTTATCAGATGTATGGGAATTAAAGCTCCTACCGGGGGAATTACACTGCACAGTGTAACGAGTGCAGACTGCTATTGCATTTTAGGTTCTGCTAAACGAGCACAAAATGACGCCGCTCTGGCCCTCGTCCGGGCTCTGAACTCGGTCGTGAATATTTTCCAACTTGTAAACAAAAATTAATATTCGGCAAATTTAAAGGGATTAAGAGTACTGATGAATTTCTAGATACATTTCGGCTTTTCTGACCCTAATTATCATTTGAAGAGATTTATTCAACTGCGTGTTATTTTGTGCAACAGATCCGATAACCACTTTCGAAAGTTTGTTGTTTTAAACCGTCAACCTCAATTTAACTCATTATCATTTCATTTGATCGATTTTTGCCAAGAATTAGTATAGATGCTTCTTCCTGCTGTTCCGAACAAATTATTAAAAAAAACTAAGTACTACTAAAAGTACTAAGTTGCTTCCACTTGTTAGCGGTTTTAAACTTCTAAATTAAATGAACATGGAAAGTAGAAATTTTCAGTATATTTAGTGCAATATAAGCTTAAAAGTTTATTTAAAGAAGGGACTGGAATATTTATTTTTTTGAAATTACATATTATATAAATGATTATATATTTAAATTTGAAAAAAAAAAAAACATTGAAAAAGTATGAATATATCTCATCCCACTCTTTTATTTTCAATGCGGTCACAACAATCAAAATTTGGAAAAAAATCAGAAGGTTAGAATTACTTATTGGGATTGAGGGTGGTTTTCACATATTCTGTATTTTTATTTATTTATTTTTATATAAATAAAAAATAATTTATCATACCTAATTGAAAACATTCTTATTTTTAACAATATCACTTAAAGTTAGTGTATATAACATATATAAAATTTCAATGAAAGTTTTAAAAAAAAGACAAGAAAAATGTACAACTTTTTTCGTATTACTTGTTCTTTATTTTAAGTATTTGAAATATTCAAGATGTATTGTTTGATCACACCCTAATTATATTTTCATCTGATATCGGTTGAACTCTAGATTGAGGCATAATTTAGACAAATCCGGTTCCAAACCCATCTTAGCAAAACTTGATTTTTTATATTTCCTGTTGTATATGTTTTTCTACATATTAATTATATATAATTTCTTAAAGTATGTATTAAAAGATAGCTTTTTTGGCATTCTTTAGTATTTAAATAAAATGGAGATAGACGCTTCCCAAAAAGAATTATGAAGTGCTTTTGGAATTTATCACATTATTAATAATGTAAGTTCTAGAAAATTGAAATAACTATAGTAGTGTTTACTCTTATGGAAAATATCCACAGTTATATTTTATGTAAAAGTGCAACTCGCCACTGCTTTTTGACTTTATAGTTCGTAAATTGGTTTTCTATAATTAAAAGCAAGAAACCGAACTGCAAGTGACCCAAGCTTAGTCAATTTTTTAATAGGAAATTTTCGTTATACGTGATCAGGTTTTTTATACTAACTATAGGTCCAAGTGAAATACCAATATCTAATGATTTTTAAATTAAGTAAACCAACCAGGAAAAAATAAATAAAAACGTCTTTTTTTGGTACTGTCAGTGGTTTGAGAAATGATCATCAGGGGATTTCTGGTTGATTTTGTTTTGCAAACAATGTAAATTATTGTGGTGTGGGATCGTCTCGACATCTGCGATTTGTGGCGTTAAGCAATATGTGCCAGTATGCGAAGTAATTAAATCTAGCCCCGTGTTTTAATACGCGTCCAAATGAGACAAACGGTCGTCTGAGGGATGCAGCAATTAAAGTCACATGAGCGAGTGCATTTCGCATTACAAAGTCGTAAATCTTAACGATCGGAAGAATCCAACTACCGAAGGTGAGAGCTTTCTGGAGGTGAATCATACCTGAATCGCAAACCGTCGGATTTTTATCGGAGCTATAAAAACAGGTAATTGGTATTCAATTGGCACATTTTCTCAAGGAGCCCAAAGCGGCATTGTGCAGTTCGGAATGGAAATATGTAATCATAACAAACAAATGTTATTTTCGCGATCTTAAGTGCGGACTTTTTTGAGTTATATTCACTGAAAGCTCGCTGCACCACTATACCCGTATTTCTAATCAAAGTGAAATAGAAGAAGTCCATATATTTTCTGAGGACGGGTGCATTCCTTCCGTCTCCGACGAGACGATCTAATGCCTTCCTTAATCGCTCTTTTATTGCGTTTATTGGCCACTTCGTCTTTTTAGATGGAGGAAGCTATTAAAGAGTCTTTTGAAATGATTTTATTACCGCTGAATGGATTATTTAATAAAATAACGTTGAGCCGAAATAACTGACGACATGTTTCGAGGGCTTTTATAGCCCCAGGGGTTGATTACTTTTTATGGCCGATGTAGTTCGTGCCGGGATTAATGTTTTACATTTTACATTTCTCAGCTGCTACTTTGGATGTTCGTTGGTGCAGTTTTAAGATGGAATTTTAACACATTGTTAAGTTAACAGCCGATATGAGATCAAAAGACGTTCTAGTTGTGTCATCCGCTTTTGCTACTCGGTACTCTGTGAGTTGTACATTAAATTGGCCCGAGTAGTGTTGTTATGCTTATAATGTGAAATGTGCTTTGCAGGCGGGATCTCTCATTCGACATCCATCTGTGTATTGAACTTATTCAGTTGGGACTGATCTTGTGATATTTACGAGCAAAACCTAAGAACATCCAACTAAATGGCTTTTACTAATTTAAGAACGTCTGGATGATTTACACAAGCTGCTCGAGTATGGTACAATAAAATCGCTTAATTCGTTGACACCCGACTTGTTGCAGTATTTATATCTTAATAAATACTGTACAAGGAATTCTGGAGTTTAGTTTTTACTGTATGATGGTCGATGCACTTTAATCTCGAGAATGAGTCAGGGAATATTAATTGAGTTGTAATTAATTTAAATGACCAATGCGTAGATAAGGTCACATTAGTTTAATTTGTAAAACATTTACATTCTCATAAGAAATTATATTTTTAAAAGATTCTGGCAGAATGGAGATGTAAAAAAAGTAATAAGTAAATACTAAAATTAACAAAAATACTTACTTCTATATAAATATCTTAAATGTAAAGATTTCATTGTTCTAATCCATAACAAATCACAAATTATTTTCTTGAAAATGGAAAATATCATATTAGACATATTTTTTTTTTAGATTCATATAATGATTAGGATTAAATTGCTAATTGATTCGTCAGTTATAATTAGTTCTATTCTTCAAAGAGTATAAAACATTAAAAGGAAACACTAAAAAACATGGCCATCCAGTTTAAAATTTAAAAGATTAAAAGTACATCAATTTGTTGAAAAATAAATAAGGAGACCATACAAACCAAGAAATCCATATTAAAACCAAACATATTTAATAAACAGACTTATGAGTATGTATATTTTGGAATTTGAATACCTCAAATCACATTTTAAATTCATGGAACTGATTTAAATACGATAGACTTAGAATTTCCATGAAATTAGGTACTTCCAGAAAATTTCAGTCTGTCATTCCTAAATATATTCATAAATTTTTGAAACATCATCGAACCAAAATCCCAAATTAACCCAAATTCAAATAAATTCCATCAAACTCGTTTAACCCAATAGAGTTCATCTTTGTTTCTAAAAAATAATCCTATAATATTGATAACAAAACCACAAACGCAATTTGCGAATGGGTCCTCAAGATGATGGTAAACCTCGGTCTCAATTTGTAGACAAATTTCGATGAAATATCTTAATTCTTATAAATTGTTTTAAATTAACAACAAAATCAAAGTCGGCAACTTTACTAACTGTAAATCGTTTTAATGTTCTCCAAAACACTGAATATATTTTTTTTAAATTTCATATTAGGGGTACTATTTCCTAGAGATAATGCATTTAAAAGGTCCTTTACTTTTTGCAAGACTATTGGGAATCTTAAAATAAGATGTTAACTATATACTTTTTAAATTACAGTGTGTACATATTCTCGGAAAATGTTAAAAAGATCGAATTCAGAGAATTTGAAAAAGATTGAATTTTCGAAATTTTAAAGTATAGTACTCCCTTAATCTTGTTAAAATCTGAAGATCTCAATGTAAAAATGTCCTTTTATTTTTGGCGTGGTGGGCTGTTACTAAGACTGACTTCATCGTAAATATGAAGCAACAAGAATAACCATTCAAAACGTTTATGAAAATCTCCACAAAACATTATTTAAGAATATCTTAATTCAACAACCAAGAAAACAACCCCTCTCTATCTTTCAGAAGGCGGCATTGAACGTTTTACATCTTGCAATAGATTCAAAAGGTCGTAAAATTTCTTAAAATATTGTCTGCCGGAACAATAATATTTATCAATATACTTAAACGAACTTTACGACCGTAGGAGGAGCTTAATTTAAAGCCCGCCTCCCTTTGGGTGGACGTTTAATTAAAGTCACTCATCGTAGGAAGTGTGTAGCGATATTTCGGGAACAACTGTTTTATTTTATGCCCCGAAACACGAATTGAGCTGGGCCAATAGTATCACGTCTGGTTTAAATTTGACTTCATTCATTCAAAACACTTTAGCATTTAAGTGCAGTAAAAATAATTTTATATTGCAAGACCGGCGGATGCAGGCAGACAGTCTCATGATAAAACGCAGTTCAACAATTTCCCTTTAAATCACAAACCATTAAATTTTAACGCAGTGGGTATTACCTGAAAAGAGTTTCTTGAAAGATATTAGCTTTTTATTACATTTAACATATTTTATTACCTGACACATTTATAGCAGCAAATATTATTTTTCAGAAAATTAACTGCGTGTCTGCAATGAAATGAAATGTTTTCCTTGGAAGAAAATGGATCTGATTTTAATTTGATATATCTATTAGAATTTATAATTTGCACTTTGCACGTTGTTGGACATCAAATTCGAAAAGAGTAAAAATCATAATAACTATGATCTGCAATCAGAGATGGTTTCCACCTTTTACGTTAATAATAATGAAAATGAAACATTTTCTATAACAAAAAGTTCATTTTGGTCTTATATTCATATAAACAAGTTTCTTTACTGCTTTGAAAGCAATATTTAATTAATTAATTTACTTACGGAAGACCGTAAGTAAGTTATGTGTTTCGCAGAAACAGTGATAAAATTCCATTTTTCAATAAGCATTTTTTAAGTAGGACAAGACGTGGTCAGCTTCAAGCAATAGCCACTACTTTTTTCACGTAAGATAAAATGCTCTGCCAACGAACACCTTATCGTATTTTATATAAATATTATTTATCTGACTATCGTTTTAATTCCATTTTTCTTGTTATGAAAATTATGGAAGTTATCATATATCTAATTTCCTTCAGTACCCAATTAATGCATGTTTTGCCCTAATTCTTTTAGATAGTGGCACTAGATAATTTTAGTTATTTCTTTATATTACTTCTAGAGTTTTGTGACAATCTCTTGCCTTTATCTAGTTTCGTATTTATGTATTTATGCACTACAGGAGTTAATAGAATTCTTTCCACAAAAATTGTTTTATTTTAAACATTGACTGCCAGATAAACAGTCTTAAAACTCCGTTATATTACATTAAAGGGTAGAAAAATGTTCCTAAACGCACATCAGTACTATTATCGTTTACATAAAAGACCATTCATAATATTGTCGCTTGCATAAACAATTTATTCTATTAAGTTGAAATAATTTTGAAAACAGTGCACGACATCATAAAATTAATGTTTTTTTTTTGGCCCACAGATCAAAGCGATGTTTTTGAAATTTGTGTCCAAAAACAGTTTGGAACTTTCAAGTTTTAAATATATTTTTCGACCGTGTTCTAGAACAAGAAAGAATTTTATATTGCCATTAAATGATAAACAATAAAAAATAAATGATTTATTGTAAAAACAAAAAAATATATAGATTTATTTATTTATTGAAATTACGTCTTTAAAACAATACTTAATAACCTTATGTAAATGTATCTAAGAGGACTGCTAAAAGCTTAAATTTTTTAAATTATCTACTTTTTATTAATAATGGAGTTTGGAAAGTTTTTAATATCGCATAATTAGTTATATTCATTTGTTTATTACCATAGATGTAAAAATATTCACACACGGATTGAAATAAATAATAGAAAACATTAAAAAATATTTTTATTAATGTCCTAAACATATGAAAATGAAGATATGTAGATAAAGTGAAAATGGTAAGATAGTTTCTATAATTTCCGATTCTAAACTATTCTGAATTAATGGCCGACATTGTGAATAATAATATTAGGTATAGGTAAAAGCGATTCTGCCAAAGATAAATACGGATCATCATCAAACTAAATTGAATTAAAGCTACTTAAAGCTAATTAATTTATGTAATAAGGCTTAGATGTGCTGTATAATTAATGTAATAATATGAACGAAAACACCATTGAGGTGAATCTTTTGGAATTCTGCACAAATTCTGGCATATGTTATGTGTCTCCTATAGAGTTTCCTATAAGCACCAAGTATTCATTAAGACGGCAATAATAAGTACCTGTAATTGCTTAGATCAGAAGCCCTTATGAATGCTACATCGAAATGAAATTTATAATCATATCGTTGCCTACAAATTAGAGCTAATCGATGCGTGCATAAATTCTCCGTTAATTGCGTACGGCGCAATAATTCAATTAAACAAATCAGATGCCCCCAGAGGGAGAGCAATAAATCAAGCACAAATCCATCCCAATTGCTTCCTTGGACCGAATGGGAGGCAGTCACGTCGAGAAAACTTATTTCCAATATAACTAACTAAATCGAACAGAGCGAACTGGCAACACGGTATCATCTTTGCATCTATTACCTGATGAGCGAGTGCAGCGCGCCAGCGGTGGCAACCTCCCTTAAATTGATTCAATTAATGCCAACGAATAATTGCCCCTGAAACAGCGACCTCCTGTGTAAACGGCAATCCCATAATTCACCCTGCTCCCACTCTCCGGTATCTTCTCCCCTCTCGTTCACACCCTCGGCCCTATAGGATCGCAAGGGAGCTAGGGGCGGGGAGAAGGTGGGGAAGAGTTTTGCACGACTGGGCGTCCTCCAGGATACCCCGGTGCGCTCCCGATGTGCGGATGTTTGTAGTCCTGTTGAATCACGGAGGCAACAGTAGCTCCCGGGGGAGCCCCTGCTCCCGATCGCAGACTTCGATACATTCTATCGATTAGGGCGAGAGTTCAAATCGCTTATTAGAGTTAATGTGCTTATATGGCTGGGCACCCCGCTCCCCGCCGAGCAGCACACCGATGGGAAAGAGCGGGAGCGGGGCACGGAGCAGGTTAGATAAATAACAATGTGAGCAATTACCGAACTGTGTAAGCTTTGGAAGTCTCCCTTTGTTCAGCCGTTGAGAGATCCCGCGGGAAGGGCAGAGACAACGGAGCCGACGGAGACCGGGAGTGGGACCACTTATTCAATCATCGAGAGCCGCGCTCAGCATCTCAGGCCCGGCCTCGGCCGCGCGCATTTACTGAGTACTTAAAAGCAATTTATAAATAGGTTTTATTTCTGACAAAATGCCCGCACTCAAAGATTAGATTTTCTTCTTGGCGTAATGACTCTGTGTCGATGTAATAGCAGGCAGGGAACCCATACAGGCGCAAACACAGGGTACCCACCCGCACTATGTGCGGCCAACCGGGAACATGCGAACGGGACGATGGTGGAGTCAGAGCGGGCGCCAGGAAAGTGGAAATCAGTGAATGTCTATTTCATTTGTGGATTTAATTTGACCTCATGCATCTGTTCCTGTTTCTCTTGCAGACGACCAATTACCTCACTTACAGTTTCAATTATTCCGACTACAGTACGCGGCGTACTTTGCGTACCCACCGACGTTCAATGGGGAACCTCAGGATGTAGATGGATTTGGAAACGTAAACGATGAAATCAGTTACCAATGCTTATTAGTATTACATAATTATAACAAAACTTAAATTGTTAATACAATTAAGAGTCCTTTAGTTTCTCCTTACGTACTACGAATGCTTCTGCTGTGTATTTCTACAACAGGTCCCAATGCAATATGATTATTCGCGGAAGAACTCTGTACAGTGAGAATTTCGTGAATTTTGAAAAAAACAGCGTGTTTCGTTGACTTTTGTTCTTGAGTATAAATTAGATCTACCAATAAAAACGGGGTACTGCGGAAACCTAACAAAGTGACGTAACTTCAGTAGTTGCTTTGAATAGTAATATAGGAACTTGAGATTAAAAGAAGCTAAACATAAATTGCATATATATTACACGAAATTAAATATTATAAAACAAAAAGCACTTCTACTTTAGCAGTTTGTATTTATCCCTTTAATTTACTATACAGAATATACAAATGGATATAGACACAATTCTACATGATCTTAAAAAACATAAGACGTGAAGTATTCGTCGGATTCACATGAGAAGCCCACCGTACCATAATTTTATCTAATTTATCTGGCAAATAGCTTAAACTAGAAGACAAAGCTTGTCTTTTCATGTTCCAAAACGCTATCTAATTCTAATCTATCATAGTTTCTAATTTTTCTGACCTACAATACTTTACAACACGTGCATAGCATATAATGAATAATTAGTCGTTTAATTTTCTCGAACGGACACTGGTTATTTCGTTAAGGTAAAATCCTATAGACCTGTTTATTTTCTTGGTGGTAAATTTCAACGTCACACGGAAAATATGAGGGAAGCAGCATTTCTGCTTACCTTAGAATGTAATATCTAAGCTAATAGAAATTTTTAGAAACTCAAAGTATAGTGGTATTTTCTAGGAAATTAAGAAAGACCTCCGGTCATATGAAAATTCAAGTTAATGGCATTCCTTATTTCATGTTTTTTTAGATTTTTTAAAACACTTTACACTTAAGTTGAATTAATTGAATTGAATCCAATCGTAAGATAAATATATACTAATTTTCTATTACGTAAACTGACAGAAAAAAATCTTGCCAATTTCCAGAAAAAATTAAGTTTGTTCTAAACCTATCTACGTCTGAATATACATACTTACAGTTTAATTGAATTCTACTAATGAAAGGTCCATAATTTAAGAATCGATTTAGTTCGCGTGCTAACAACAAGAATATAATTTACATATAAAAAATAAATGTACTCCGCAAAACTGGAAAATTTAACACTTTACTTATTAGAACGGATCTGAACAAAACCCTTTTCGAGTTCAACGTTTATCTTTACATCAGCGGTAAAGAGTGTTTGTCCGGGCAATTAGGATTAGTTGGGCTAAATTAGGAAATCAATCTTTGCCCGTATTTGCATATCTAAATAGTGAAATTGGACACAATTAAAATCGAGAAAGATGATTATTTGATGAGCTGTATAAGCTGGGCTACGAGGCTTCCATTAAAATGAATAATAGGTACCTAGAAACTCCTTTAACTATGTGTGCTATCACCCTTTTCGGGGAATTTCCACCGAAATAACTTTCGGTAGTTTTTGGGACTATCAATTTCAAATATTCTGTTGAAGTTAAATCGACGATGTGGTGCCCCTCAGGCGGTTTTCGTAAAACTGGGCGCTCGGCAGGTCCCCAGGGTAGTTTTTTATTAACCAATTCACAATGTTAAAAGTGAAATTTTACGAAATTTTTTCCGAGGTATTTGGATAACGTTAACTTAATGATCTCTTCTGTGGAGGTTAATGCCATCCACTATTGCAATTTAATATATCCGAAAAAGTCATTAGCAAAAAGCAGGACCTCATTTGGTTGCCTCGACTGTAATAATTCTTATTATCACTTGATGCCGTGCCACCTCCGTTTCCGTCCCACAGACATTTCTCGCGCAATTGTAAACAGATTTCTGGCCTGAATGAGAGGAGTGTAATCGTTATTTTTCCTCTTACATAGCCCCCATAATTCGTTGGAGCGCCCATATCCCATGCAATATTCACATTAACCAGATAAATCCTCAAACTAAAATACTGACTACGCTGATGCCGGGGGACGACGGACGCACGGACTGCCGGGATCGGGTACCATCGGATAGGGCGGTTTGGCTTTTCTCATGAACGTGCCTCCAATAACAAATCATCAGACGAGAAGCGCTTTTACCATATTACTTTGCCCGGTATGGAACGGTTCAGGATGACAAGAGCAACAACACGCTAAGCGACAGTAATTACTGGAGGAAGTCTATGGGGCCGCCACCAGGGCGCGCACAGCGCACAGAAGAGAAACGAGCGAGACTCGCATCAGCCTCACACGGCATGGCATCAGCAGCAGCATCCAGCGCTAAATGGCCAGGAGGTCGGCGGGGGCTGTTTCGAGAAGAACAGACCTGGACCTGGAGGCTGAGTTCGGGATATTTGGGTCCATGGGAGCTGGGAATCGGGACGAGAACGCTCACGATGAACAACTGATGCCAGCAAACGGAGTCTAGCAACACCGTCTGTGATCAAAACGGCACTGGTGGCCTGTTGGGTCGACCGGGTTCGGGAATCGGTTTGCTCTGGGAACTTCTATGGAACCGGGACAACGACGACGGGAGTCAGGACTGGGTCTAAATTGGCTCGCTACGCTGTCGGCTTGTCTGCCATTCTACTGCCGACGTCGTCGTTGCCGAAGAACGACTGGCGACCGCCGCTGCTGCTGCTGTCGAGCTGCCGTTCTGCCGTGCTGCCGACCGTGCTGCCCTTACAGCCCATGGAATGGAGTGTTGCGGGAGTCGATTAACTTTGTATAAATTGCTCTAAAAGTGTGCAGGATAGCCGACGAAGCCGCCATCTAGCTCTGCTATGCTGTGCTGCTACTGCGGGGGCCGCCGGGGCGCTCCGCTCCGCTCTGCTCTGCTTTGCGTTGTATACAACAGCGGCACTATGGGTCGGGTATATGGGCCAATGTATGAGTAATGATATCTCGCTAGATACATATCCGTGCACACGACATTATGTTTGCTTTTCGAATGAGGAGGCAAATCGTTTCAGTTGTAAATTGACGTTTGAGTTAGCTGCCAGTTTATATTTATAACCACACAGCGATAAGTGGATAACACTACCACATGCGCACCGCGTTCCCGTGTCGTGCAATCGCTTAATTTATTTTATACCCGCTGCCGCCGCCGCCGTCGTCGTCTTCGTCGTTCTTCCGACACTAGGATTTTCCATATCGGTGTTCGTATTGGTCTTTCGGTCGTTTTTGAATTGGATGCTTGATGACTATTATGTGCTCAAACCAGCGGGTGTCAATAGCGTGCTAATTGCATGTGAGATTACTGTTGATCGCGGTGCGGGCCTGTAATTTGCGACATAGTCTCTCCTCTCGGGTTTTCGGTTTTTATCTGATTTACCGTGTGTTTACAACTTTTGTCCCAATCTATTTATTTATACCTTCAAAGAACAATTAAAGGTACAGCCGAGCTCTCTCGCTACCACTGCCTCCGGCCTGACACAGGCACTAGGCTCTGGCCTATGCCGCGCGCGTTCGCCAACGTACGGGGACCTACCGAAATCGAAAGCGCTTCGATTGCAAGTTTTGTGTACTGCTGCAATTTTCGTTTAACAATTGTTGAATTGAATTTTGTTGTTTTCAAATGCTAATTTGTGGTGCATAGTGCGGAGTAAACGTCGTTGTCGACACCGTTCGCGGTCGGTCACATCGCACTCTCAAATGAATTATGGATTACCAGCATTAGGAGACCCGGCCCGTCGCAAAAATTCCCAATTTCGAAGGTAAATTTCTAGCCCTAAATTTGCTTCCGGAGGGCTGCTCATCTTCATTGTGCCATAGTCGATCGGATGAAATTCTAAAACGATTTTATTTTCGAGTTTTATTGTTCAATTGATGGTAAAATTTCGCGTGATGGTCAATTAATGCGCAATTAAGGAGATGCTACATTTGGCTACATTCGTGAATACGCGCTTCCTGATTGGACAACTTGTTTTTTTTTAAATCTTCTCAAATTTCTTAAATACTTTTCGTTATGTGACTTTTTTCCGCAAAATTTTTAAATCATTCAAAACAGACAAACGTTAGAAGCTATGAAATCGCATTCGCCCTGGTAAAATAATCAAATGAAGTCCTGTGAAAATTATTGATCTAATGAATATCCTTGAAAGAACTAGGAATAATTATTTAATAAGCACTCACCGCAGGGTTGCAATTTCAATTTATCCAGCTGAATGCATTTTATTAAACTGAAATATTAAGGAAATTACAAAATGATTTAAATGGCTTTTTCTTCCTCACAATGCGATTACAATTTCCGTGCTACTAAGATTTGATAAAAATTTGCTTATAATGAAAAGAATATGGAACCCGCCTTTTTGTTAGCGAAATACCGTAGTTCAAATTCTAAATATTACTTTTATACAAATTAAAAATGAATCTGTACACGAACTAGTTAAAATAAAAAAAAATAAGAAAAACATTCGATGAAATTAGTTTGGTTTTGCTGAAATAGTGTAAATTTATTTTCAATTTGGTTGGTAAATACCTTCTCCCTGTTACTAGCTTATGTTTCAAATTGGACTATAAGCTAGAAAATGTTCAAAAAAACTCGTCCAATAATATTAAAGTTAATACATTATTTATATATTTATTTTTCACCGGCCTAAGGGTTATCTAACAATGAAAATCTCGAATCGAGTAATTTTTGCACAATGGGCTCACGGAGCAATATGCAGGCAAGCGATGGACACCTCTCAAAATTGTTATTCTCGCAAATTAGATAAGAAAATTACATTTTTTAAAGGATGTCCAAAGTACGGACTCGATTTCACTATGGTTTTATATGTTTGGATGCAGCTAATTTGCTGGTAATTATAAAAAACATGTTTTATTTTTTAGTATCGATGTATTTATATTTTTTATGTCAGGTAACTTAAAAATGATAAACATTCAATGGAAAATTTGGAAAATTATGATTAAAAAATCATTTTTTTCTTCCATTATTCTAAAATACTACAACTCAACATTTTCATACGTTCCAACACTAAAATCTAAGAGAACTGTATAAGTTTACTTAATGTTTAACCCGTTGCGGTCACCGGGGGTCCAAAAGACCCCACCAGTTTTTTCAATAGAAATTTTTAAAAATATTTCTTCAAGTGAAACGTTAATTTTAGATAAGTAAACAATTGGATCTTGTAAAGAAGAACTTTTTATACGTCCATAAATTTTTATGAGGTGAAATCGCAAGTAAACGATTTCCCGTATGACCACTACGTTCTTGTTTGGAGGTGTGAACACAACGGGCTAAAATTTAGCAATCAATCAATAAATAAAACCATACCTATTACAATCAATGCAATTTCCAAAATACGGAAAAATCGTAGGTACTTAGTGTTACATAGAACTGTCCTTATGAATCATATGTTATTCAACGAACGAGAATTGCGCGATGTTTATGCACTATGTGATTCACATTTGCTTTTGAATAGCATGTCATTTATTAAACTGCTAAATGTAAATTAAACCAGTATCAGTCCCAAAATTTAATGTTGCAACTGCTCACTTTATTTTATTATAAAAGTAACAATTGATTTTTCAAAATATGTTCGAAGAAATTAGCAATTTCTAAATTCATCTAAAGAAATGTCACTAGAAGAAAGAAAGTAATGAAAGTTAAATAGCGAACCAATGCACAATATAAAATATATTAACAAATGAATAAATAATAATTTAGATAAAAATCGTAATTAAAATTATTATATCAGTCTTGAAATTAAAATTTCCGTCGAATAATAATCGCCTAAAACAATTACATCATATTTACAAATATTTAGAGTATGGTAATGCAAAATAAAATTTTTGCTACTTTTATTTATTTTAATCTTCAAAATTAAATAAATCTTTAAAAGCTTATATAAAACCTCTTATTTAGTTTTACTAGATAAAATAGTCCAATATTAAGAGAATATAAATATATTTAATCATAAATTATAGTTTTCACCCTTTGCCCCAACTACTAGTCTGGTTGCAAGAACGAAAAGCTACTTCTTTACTGTAACTAAGAGCTCTAATATCAATGTTAATTTTTTTTTAATTATAGTAATAAAATTGAATATATAGCAAATTGTACAAAACACTAAACTTTGTATACAAATTCTCAACTCGATAGTCTTAAATAATTTTTCGAAAAATCATTTTATTAAAAAAATAACTAACAAGTCTAATAGTCAATAAATTTCTGTGTTAATGCTTAGTTGAAATTAAATATTTAAATATTAAATAGTAAATACAGATATATCGAAATACCATTTTATTTTAATCCAATAAATAATTATAAAATACTTATACATATGCTTTTCATAATTTGAGTTATATGTTCTAATTTTACTGAAATCTTTCTACTTTTAAAAGCTTGGATTACATGCATATTTTATTTTATAGTTTAAATTACAATTTGTGAATTACATTGAATAGCAAAGTACTAAGTAACAGGTGGTCCGTGACTAGAATTTAAAAAAAAAATGTGCACGCAGTAAACTTTCAAAAAAAGTATAGGTGCTTTAGAAAATCTCATTTTTACATTGAACAAGACCCGAGTAGTGAAAAACTTTGTGGTAGGCAAATCGGATCTCAAGTTTGTCTAATATCCAATGGACACCACTCGTATTCTAAGAGACCTAAGAACCTCACTGCTACTGGCAAAAAAATCAACTTATAATGTGCGGTTAACTCGTGTTATTAACAATTGGATCAGTAATAGTCTGATCGTATTATAAATTATTATTTTTTTTTCTTTTTGAAAATTTTCGTAAACGCAATAGCTACTGTTAAAGGTGTCGTTTTGTTTTACTTTGGAAACTATTATTTTGCAACCATGTATTTAAGTAAGAACAAAGTATTGGGAACATTGAACTTCTCTAAATGTTACTATTTTGCGAAAAGTTATTTTAAAAAAAGGTTACTTAAACAAAAATTATTTGTTTTTTTTGTATCTAGTGAAGAAAAACTTTCAATCTTACATTGGAAGATAATTTTTATTTATAATCTTATTTGTTATTCTCGATCAGTTATATGAAATTAATATATTTTCCCCAAATCTTATATAAAATAAAAAACATATTTTTGAATATAGAAAAAATTGTTGTTTAGTTGTTAGGAAGAGGAAACCTTTGTTTTTGTAAGGAGACTCCTATATGTCTATAATGAATAAAGCCAATCCCTTTTTCACATAAGCTTCAATTGGCTCCAGATGCCGGTAGCAATTACCTTCCAACTTGTGCCTTCACCGCAGCATCCAGTGGACTCGAAATGGCGCCAGTGGTCGTCGTTAAATTTACGAAAATCTAAAATAAAAGGCAAAAAAGCATGAAATAAATAAAAACCTTTTTCCATTTTCACATTTTCCTGTTTGGACGACAATTAAGTTTTAACTGACTTGCACTCGCACGCTTACACTGGAATTCATTTCAAGTGCGGGATCCCCGCCCCCGCCCCTCTGCCGACCCGCGCGGTGCACTAAATCAGCATTGTTAGCGCATTTTTCAACGAGCGAGTGCAAAATTTCTGTCAGACACGAGCAACCGAATCGTCGGAGGTATGACGACAAACGCAAACAGAATAAAAAAAAACATTTAATCGAGCCGGAGCGTGATTTAAGTGGTCTTTAATAGATTATGTCGGCCATCAGGATGTGGTATCGGGAATAATTTGTCTCGTTAGGACGCTAACCGTCTTTTATCCACCGGCGCGGCTCGCTTCCGCATAATCAATCAAGTTTTGAAACTATTAAATGAATCATACGGCCGGGACCAACACTGTTTAAGAAGTAGCCCGAACCGAACGTAATATAAATTAAGTGGTAATTATTGTCCTGGGTCCCTAATTTGAGCTTACCCCGTCGCTCCCGAGCTCTGGTTCCAGCCGTTTCTGCTGGCACCCCCTCAACGCAACCCCCTCTGCCGAACACTGGCAACAGCTCCGGCGTCTTTGTATGGGCCAGCAGCCCCGAGGAGACTAGCAGCGATTAATATATCATCCCGCGCACCGCCCGCGCCCTGGTCGCCTTCCCGCTTTCGCCTCAGTAAATTCGCTCGGTTTTATGGCACAGAAGAATAGAGACGAACATCCCTTCAAGAAATTAAATTTCCCATTTCAGTCATTCACTTAACCTGAAATGATTGAAATATTGTCTAGAGTAGGTCAGAACGACTTATTTACCATTTCTTTCCTGCGCCTCTACTTCTTCAAAGAAAATGACGACTTCGCATTTGTTTTCTTTGTATTTATCTACGGAGTGTACACCCTAGCCCCATCCAACGTGCACCGTTTTTACCAACTGTGGACTTGCCAGAATTCATATTTTATGGACTGTATTCCATTACCTTATGTGCCCCTCCGGGCGGATTACCTTTCAGCCTCGTAGTCCTAGCAAATCGAGCAGAAGGTAACTGTGCCTTTACCTTTAGAATCATCCAAAAAGGCCTTCCGTCCCTTCGCCTGCCCTCCGTTCGAAATATTACACACGCATTTCAGTCCAAAGACGGCATACCTGAGGGATCAACTGTATCAATTATCTCTCCCCAGACTCCTTAGTGGCCATACATCTGGCAATTCTGTTAAATTGTCGTCACTAACAGTATTTTAACTCAATTTTCTATCCAAGTTGATTCGCAGCGTGAGCTGCTGGGAATTGCCCCCGCCCCTCTCCCGGTCCTGTCTCCTCCTTAGAACAGGCCGCCCGAGGGGATCCTTGCTACTTTCTGATGTGCCTGATAGCTCAATACATTTGCAGCAATAATCTCCTGCACACAGAACGGGAGTGTTGCCCCGTCCTCGTCCGCCACGTGCCGTTCGCAAGGTCCCTATTCCGTAATGTTTGTTCCATGCCTGCCATTACATTGTATATGTCCTTTTATATACAATACATCATTTAAGCGTCCCTTCTCCGTTGCCATAATTAGAACAACATCTAGCGATTTAAACTCGGGGTTAATTATCCCTTAAATAGGTAAGGGCTTCAGACAGGCGGGGGTTGGGCAGGGTGGGGCCTGGGCGGACGTTAAAAAGGCATTTCCTTGAGTTTAAAGACTCTCCGAAATCCTTTCAGAAGTGGTGCGACAGTTAGGTTTTCTAAAGGAGAGGAAATATGATGATTAAAGATTTCATATAATTTGTATAACAATGCCCCTCGTCCTGGAGACGGTTGCTCCCGAGTCGGCGGGGAAAGGGCAGAAAGGGGAGGGGGTTGCCGTAATAGAGAGGGCTCGGGTTTTCTGGCTGTTATGTCAAAGGGAGGGGGGAGTGGTTAATGGCACTTTAAACGTAGTTTCTCCGGAATTTTCGTGTATAGGTATTAGTGAAAGGGGGGGAGGTCGCGGGAAATGCCAGAATGTCGGGTGGAGTAATTTTATTTATCATGAGAATATGCCCCGACCACGGACCGAGTCAATTTAATTGATCTGACGATTACGAAAACTTTGCCAGCTATTTTCGAGACATTGAATTTTTGTGGGACATTTCGAAAAATTAGCATATGGCGGCGGAGTTCTCTATAGTGGTTTTCGTTACTTTCTGTGACAAATTGGGGTTGAGTTCGTATCAATTAGACCTTCTAGTATGCAAAAAAAATCTTTCATATACACTTTTTCGGGATGGACTGTGATTTATTAGGCTAAAAGCAAAGTGCGTCGAAATACAATGAACATAAATACAATTGATAACATTATTTTTTCACTATGTTTCTAAGTGCATCGATAAAAACAATAAAAGATCCAATTGCATAAAGTAAAACGACCATGTTAATAAAACACGCATTTCTAATCTATTAGTAGAAACCCCTACGAATTATATATATTATTTATATATTCTTTGAGGCCTATCTCGACGGTATTGGACAGTTGGTGGCTAGCATCCGCAATATTGGATTTTGAGAAATGTCTTAGTACCTGTTGGCACTTCCGGCATTGAGGCAAATCCGACGACACCTCATACATCAGCGTTTAGGCTTAACAAGGTAATCGAGAATCAGACGTACGTGCGTGCGTGCTTACACGTCGGCATCGCTAAAAGTCCCATAATATAAACCGCCGAAGTATCCCAAGTTTGGGGCAGTAATATTACAAATTTTACAATCCGGCAATCGCAGGCATCCTTTCCAATTAAATTTTCATGATAAAAGGAAGGATCCGATATTATAGAAACAAATTTTACTTTTACTTTTTTTTCTTGCTAAAAAGACAAATTCATACATAGAATTAGAGTCTAATGTTCCGAAGTTGCGAGCAGAGAAAAGAAACATGTTAATGTACAACTTCAACCTAGCACGTTTTCAAAAGTGTGCGCCTTTAAAGTTTCTATGGACTTTAATTAGCACTATTTTTGGAAAAGAAGCCAAATAATGATAATAAAAATAAAGCACGTCAAACACCAGCTTACTTTTGTTTAACTGTTAAAGGTATATACGCAAAAAGATCGTAAAAATTCCTACAAAAAAACTCGCAACGATATTACAAGTGTCTATAAATTACGAATAATGTAAAGTGAGTAACTTAATGATATAAATCGGTACTGAAATTATTAATACTGGAGTTTTAAATAAATTTCAAATAATTTAATAAAATTACAATACAGCATTTGAAAAAGTAAAAAAGGCATGGCTTTTAAAAAATAAACTTGAATATTAACACAAGATTGGCCAAGAAGTAAAACAAAGTTAAGTATACAACAGGTGCTCTAGCCGATATAGTTCAGCGAACTGTTCTCTTGAATATAACAATATATGCCCAATTTTTCAAATGATTTATATTAAAGTCTAAAATCCTATTGTGTAATATGGAACCATAAAGATCAATTTCGAGCTTAAAGAAAGTTCTATTTAAAAAACATGAACATTTAGTTTTAATATACTCGTTTATTTCCTCTGATTCACAAAGATTTAAGGTGATTTTTATTCGATAGCTTCGTTTAAATCTAGTTAGTTTTAAATGAAATTCGAACAAAATCAAAGCAATTTAGATAAGATGTTCGAAATTAAAAAAGTTGATCCTAGAATAACGGTTTACACACACTCGCAGAAATGCATTAATTCAGAAAATTCACAATTTCAAAGTTGATCACAATCATACAAATAAATGTTTTGTATTGATCCTTCTAATTTGCTATTTAATCTCGTAATTTTTGTATAATTATTAATAATAATTTATTATTTTAATTGGTAACTTACAACAGATTTAGAAATACTATATTAATTTATACTAATACTAAAGGTTCATGGTTTTAAAACGCAATTCCTCTGGAACTAATGATGCAGATTTAACAGAGGAAAACAAAATTTCCCTGACCAAGCGGTTGTTTTAATGATAAGAAGCGAATTGTTTTAATGATAAACATCCCAGTAATAACTTTTTTTTAATTAGCAAATTTTGCACGTAAGACTTTAATTTGAATACCAAATTAACTTCTTTTATTTAATCTGATAAATTCCGTTAACGGTATTATAACAATTTATTGCGAATAAAGCATTAAATCTAAAGTAGTTTTATATTCCGTGAGTGTAATTGAGAACGGCTTAAAAAATTAGGAAAACCAATAGTAAAAAATTAGAGCCTAAATATAACGACAAGAATGATAATTTTGTACAAATTATGAAAAACAATTTAATAAAAAAAGTCATATTTGACAAAAAAAAAAAAGATCTTGCATAAGATACACATCGTTTTAGTAAATAACAATTAATTAAAATGTAGTCCGAACTTAACTAAACTAACTAAAATGTTCAAAAACGGGTTTGAAGAGAATGGTGTTTATTACCATTAAAAACTGATGCCGAAACGACCCACATTGGCGATTTTCTGCGATGCCGGTTGCAGATTTTATTAGATGCAATTAACCAGTTTGTGGGTGGATTTTAACATTCAAGCAGTAAATTTCAAAGATATAAAACTAATAATGGATTTTGGGTATTTGTACGTAGGGACAAAGAAATTGGAAGCGTACCTTTTCAAATATTAGTAAATATAAAACTTCAAAGACTTTTCGTTTACTAAAATCAATTTTATTGACTCATGTTTCAAAATAGTGCTTTGTGTTTATAGGCAGTGTAGTAATTTTAGATGGAAGTGCAACAATCCAAACATACTCATGTTTTTCTGTTTATCCACACGGCAAAAATAAATAAAAATAAATTTATGACTAATGTTTCTGACACACCATACGTCATTACATAAAAGGGTTATTATAATGATAAAATATATTTTTTCAATATCCTCTGCTCTTTTTTGCTCTAAGTATTTTTTTCTTATACCTGTAGCAGGCTGCACTTTATAAAAAAAATTAGAACATTGTAAACTTCAATATGATTACTCAGAGGGTTTTGTTTACTAATTCACTCTATTAGTTTATCCCCACCGGAGCAGAAGCTATTTAAAAAATAACCCCCGATTGTGGATCTCTAATAAAAGTTTCGTGTCTTGGCGGTTTCCCACGTGTGCAATTATAACTGAACAAGATTTAAAAATAAAATTAGATAGAAAAGATTAGATTTTTAGAAACTATTAAAGAACTTGAACCGCCAGCACTGTGAATTAATCGAATATTATTTGTGTTCTCCCATTTGCAGCCACTTTCATTTTTATGGTTCAAAAAATAATGCCAGAGATAGAGCGTGATCCGGCACTAGAGAGTGGTTCGTATGCGCCAGTAATTGAAGAAAACGATAATAATCGCCTTAAGACAACCGCAGAGCCAGCCAGCCGAAGTAAGACCCCGCAAATGGTTAGTTCTTATACGTACCAGAACCCACTTACAGTACCCATCAAGGCGGAGCCGAAGACGCGCTCCAAGCAGGAGGCGTCGATGACGAGATTTAATGAGGCATTTGTGGATCAATGTAATTTATCCGGGCAGTCCCCGCCGGGACGGCCGTTCACGGCACCGCCGTCGGCAACCGTTCGAAGTGACTTACGGACAAACTCGGAACCGCGACAAATATTAAATTTAAATAATTCTAGTGACGTTACAAGTGATAATAAGTTATTCAAAGAGCACAACATAAATTTCTGTAAAAGTAAAGTTATACCGAAAAGTGCAATAGTAAATCCGGTCGATGGCCAGAAGGATGCAAAGCTGCATTCGCACGACCACCTAAATGATCTGATTCCGACGACTCATCTGGCATCATCGATTAGCTCCTGGCACCCGCACGTCTACGCAAAGCCCCCGAACAAGCCCACTCCTCACCTCATCTCAGACATACTAGGATGGAACAAGGGCAAATGTGAGACTGAGAAGCCGAAGCCCGGCTTGGACACCGTCATTCCAAACAATCAAATGAAGTCACCGAACACGATAATCAACGACTACCAGCAACAGTATTCAAAACAGATTCAACGCTTCGAAAACTTCACCCCTCGCAGCGCGTCCGTCAGTGAAGCTAGTGAAGATGATAATGGACTCAGCGAGGAGCCACTTAACCTTTCTATTTCAAAAGAGAAGTGCTGTAGCACGCCCGCGAATGGCTTCACGCGAAACGTTTCAAAGCTCAAGAAAGGTGAGTAGAATCCTTTTCTTTAGGTAAATCCTTTGAAGAATAGGCAACAACTTAAAGGAGCGCCCATTTGGCCACGTATTACTTTTTCCTAAACTTTTAAAAATTGTTTAATTAACAACAAAAATGGAATTATCGCCGCAACTATTTGTATACCTTTATAATATGGGCATACTACAAACCGTTTTCTGTGGCTCCCGAAGAATTAAAATTAGAAAAATGTCTTCTGTTGGGGCTTGGACTTTCGACTGTCTTCTTCGACCTTAATATTGTAGTCTAATCGTTTGTTATGCTAAATGTGCCCCACGGTTTTGTTTAGTCTGATCAAAGCCGCAGATTGGGGTGACCCGTAATTATTTTCTAGCTTTTAATACATCATTGATTGTACAATAAAACCGTTTAACTTAAAAAGTTTTTTTTACTCTTAATTTAATTTTTACTCTTTAGAGTGCTTTATTTGCTTAGTCTGATTTTATTCGATCCATTGAAACGTTACGGGAGCTCGACCAGTGGCCTCACATATATAGTTAAATATACGGTGGTTTAATCGCATTATTTTCAAAAAGATTATTAGTTGGGTTGATAGTTACAAAGGACGCAAACTTTTCATCCTTTCCAATTATCTCAGTGCCCCATTATTGCAAGGCTTCTTGCCTGTTAATTTGCCATTGTCCAACTCCTCAATATATAACCCTTCCAAAGACTGCTCGGCTCAATGCCATGTAAGGAATACATAGAGCCATCCTCTATCATGTTAGTGTTCGGATTATTCGTGGACCATCGGCTTGGGTCAAGAATTGCGGCTCGCACAATGTTGGCCATTGACATGGCGCTGCATTGAATACCAGCATAGCCTGAAGTAAAGATACTATCGTCACCTTTGATGACAACGTTTACTACAAATTTCACAAATACGGTCGCATAATGTGTTCATGGCATTTTTAAAGTCTTCTGAATGACGTAAACGATCTTGAATCAGTCTGTTCTCACGTACCTCTGGTAATTCTTCAGCTTTCCGTCGTACTGAGTTGTGCCGCAAATTCTTTAGCCTCGCCTCGCGTTGCTCAAGCATTGTGATGCTACGAAACAACGGGAACAGTCCCGTGGTCGGCACGCTACAAACCTTGACTTGGGTGGTGTATCGCTAGCGACGTATCATTTTTAGCCACCCTAACGCCACAGTCCTCTGCAAGATACAAAAGAAACCTTGACTTGCGTGTATTCAGAGCAATCCAAGTTCGAATTGGAATTCTGAGTTCAATGACTGGAGTCATTTCGTGTGACCTACTTCACCAATTTGGAACCAGAAGATCGGTCAAGTCTTATGGTTTATGCAGGCAGTACCACTGCAGCATCAGGGTTTGAGAATCGAAAGTTGAAATTATCTGTGAAGTTTCATGAAAATCGATTAAGTAGACGTAGTTGAAAAATCGGTAGCAAAATTTGAAACAAATATACGGAAAGTGAAGCTAAATAAAACCGTTTAAAAATTATTCATAATTAAAAATTATGATGTGTTTGATAATTAAACGAATTTTCATTTAATTGGATCGTAAAATTTTAAGTACTTCAATTGTTCAATTTAGCCAGCAGTTAAAAATTCAATCTAATTCTATTAAGAAAATTCTATTTTAAAAATTTTTGGAGTGCGATTGTTATTTTAATGTGTGTAGTTTTTGAATATGAATAATAAATTCATATGCACATTAAAAAATATTTATTGTGAGTTTTTCGCCTTTGAATGACTTAAATATGCTGCAAGAGAAAAATAAAATATCACAACACGAAAAGCTTCATTCTCCTACATGAATTCATTCATATCAAAAGTTAGCAATTTCAAATGAAATAGAAAATTATTTTTTAAAACCAATTCGGTGAATTTTTTGTTTCAAAATCTGCTTTTTTGTATATAAAACAAATTCTAATAAAAGACATGGTTTATAAGAAATCGTATTTAAACTTTTACCTTGGTTTAAGGGATTAAAAAATTTGTATACTTTACAAGACCATAGCTTCCTCAATTTGACCTGGAGTTTTGATTAGAGAAAATATAAAGAAAGATATCAAATGGTGATATTGTTGGTTTGTTAATCAGAAGACCAATTGAATTGTCTATAAATAAAATAGAGAGGTATAGTACTTTAGGAAAGCATGTATGGATTGCAAATACTATTCACGAATAGTAATAAGGTATTCCACTTTTATAAGCATAATATTCTACAATGATCTTGCTCATGGAAATGATCATATAATAGGTTTTAAAAAAAGCTCGAGTTCGTTTAGGTTGTTTTGTCTAATGATTAATTAAGTATTAATTTTTGTTTGTTCAATTTTATTGGGAATGAAATAGATATTTTATTTTAAATGAGTGCATTTTTCTAATTCCGTAGATATGCAATTCGCAATATCAGCCACAAGTTTCTGCAAACTATTAACAAAAAGAAAAAAATTTGTTGGTACAACCAATTTAAAAAATGTTCCTCCTCGTCTTATATTTTCTTCTTTAGGTTATATTTACAAAGTTTTAAGAATATGCTTTGTTTAAAAATTGATATTACAATTTTACTCTGTAGTTTTGGAAGATAACAAGAAAATATTAAGAAGAACAAATCAAATTTTAATTCTTCTTTGAGTTGGGCTAGAAATAACATCTGTCTATAATATCACATCGAGTGGCGAAGTTTGGACTTCTATATAATTATGAGGTCAGAAAACTGTTTAAAATAGTTTGGCTTATTACGAACTATTCAATATTTTTGATTTGATTTCTATAATTCTAATTTAATTCCTGAAAAGTGATCATTAACTAATTTACGAAACTTCGGTCGTATTGATGATAACTGAAAAATACAAATCTCTTCCAGAATCTTCACTGCTAAAATCGCAAATAAAAAGGAAGAAAACCTTCAGTGCATCATCGGATGTCTATAGTAATAATGATGTATCAAAAGAAAAGCATCATGAGACAACAGAGGACGAGTCTGAAGATTCAACTGTGGACAACAGGAGAAAGAAGAAAGCACGGACCACGTTCACCGGACGACAAATATTCGAGCTAGAGAAGCAGTTCGAGGTAAAGAAGTACCTTAGTTCTAGCGAGCGGGCGGAGATGGCGAAGCTGCTCAACGTTACGGAAACTCAGGTAAATTTTAATTGAACTTCTTGAACTATGTGCAATTAAACACCTCTATTAGATGGCAAGTGCGCGGCGGACAATCTTTAATTTAAATGTTCTGCTGCCGGTGCAGGTCTGGGATTTAAAGAGGACACATATTTATTGAGATTGCCGTTCGCGAAACGCTAGCATCGCTAACGGACCATTAGACGAATCTTAGAGCGACGGCATATTCTACGAGCCATCTGCAATTGAATCTTTCGTCGTTTGTACTATGAGCTCCTTTACGGTTGCATGATTTTAAATTGGTATGAAGCTCTCACATTTAATGCTTCGCAAAATGAAATATGGCTAAGGGCTGGCTTCCAAAGGCTTTGGCGGCAATCAAATGCTATTTCCGTCAGTCTAATTGCATTATGCAGGGTGTTGCCGAACTCTGGTTCTGCCCGATTCACGGGGAATGGATTGAGTGATAGCTCGGATCATCCTCGGGAATTCGCCACGGTCTAATGGAGACGAATTCTTCGATTCAATTTAGAAATTGTGATGACGATCTTTTGATCTGCTTTTAACCCAGATTTTTAAAGAATGTGCAGTCGCTTGTACGAAAGGCAATTAAAAAATGCATGTCATTTCATCGAATTTTTGGGTTAACAGGGAAATATTGGGGCGGTGTTTGTTTAATCAATTTCTTTATTTTAACTTGTAAATTGTTACTCTGTGTAAAATTTCGTTGAACAATGAGGGTTTTTATACTATGCCTTACAGCCCAGAGAAAAATTTTTTATTTTTAATGAGAAAATTTGGCGACGAATTTATTGTGATTTTATATTTGTTTAAATTCTTAGAAAGGAAACATTTCCGGAAATTTCCATTCATCTTTTCTGACAGTTTTAATTAAATACAAAAGTTCCCAAGGGCGTTTAATGTGAAAGAAAACCATTAAAACGTGTTTCTCATAAAACCACGTTTTTCGAGGTAAAATTTTAAAACTTTGTTTGAAACATAGAAAATTAATTTAAAATAAATTCTATTTAATTTAAAGGTAGCACAGATTACTTCAATATGATATTTTCGTTGAAAAAAAATGTGTGAGAAAAAACTGTAAATATTTATTTATGTGTTCATAGTAAACTTTTTAATTATGCTTAAGGGTAAAGTGAGAAAGCTTAGCTTTAAAAGTAATTCTTATCACATTTTGTGTTTGATTCCAAAGGAAAATTTTACTAACCAGTAATCAATTGTTTTTTTTCTTTTTAATTCTATATAAAACGCTTTTGTCAACGTGTGTTATATTAAGAAATTAAATAACTACGACAGCGATCTTCTAGTCTTTGTACAAAGGAATTCAGAATTATTTGAAAACAATAAATGTGAGTAGTTTTTATAATAATGATTTGAGTGTGCAAAAAGTTTTGTACTAAAAACTTATTCTTCTCCTGTAACTTCTGATTACAGAAAATTACAAACTTATCAATTTATTTATGTTTCCAATCAAAAAATTTAAACTGTTGAAGTTTCATCTAGTTTCTTTTTCACCAAAAATTTTCATTACATCATTGCTTACTTTAATTTAAATTTTATTAATAGGGAAACATTTTTTTTAACTCCTACAAATAATTAAAATTCTTAAATTCTGTTTTTACTGAAGAAATATTAAGTATTTTTGTAGTTGCACAATTTCCTGACTAAGAATTTAATTCAATTTAGTTTCTTTATAAGGGGATTTTCACTATTAAATAACAATTTGCAATTTGAATCTTGCTGCTTATGTGAATATATCGTTTCCTTATGCGCCTCGAGCAGGAGCTTCGGTTCCAACAGGAAATTAGAGGTTGAGGGTTGGAGAACTGGTGACTTGTACGAGAATTTATAGTGACAAGGCACATTGGAATAAAATAAAGAATGAATGAAGAAAAAAATGTTAATTAAAATTAAAAGTGCTTTTCAAAATGAATTTATTTACGATTTTATTATAGGCGATATTTAAATTTCAATTGAATTAATTAAAGTCGTCTATGGTGCAAAATTATATTTAAAGGTTTGTTTAATAAATTTTGCATTCTTATTTTTCGAATTTAAAAAAGCTTATTTTGTTACTGGAAATTGTTGTATATATATAGTAGAACCCGATTCAGTTGATTTCGATTCAGAGCTAGTCGAAGCTAAAGGATGAAAGTAGTTTTTTTCTGCATCCTTCTTGTATCCGAAGAACAATATAACAAATTATAAAAGTTTTAACAACATTTTAGAAATTTAGACGGCAGAGACATTATAAAAATCTTAGTGTAAGCTTTAACAAGAATAATTTGCAAAATGTTTAAAAATAATTAAATTAAAATCTTTAAAAACAATTCAATTAAGTGAAGTAAACGAGTAAAGCAGCGTAGTAATGGAATAATAAAGCAATTACGTTAAAAGCATTACAAGCAAGTATCTTTCCTCAAAATGCGAACGTGCTCGTGTCCTATAACGAACATAAGATAATAAAACAAGCAGAACAAGCATTGAGTGAATCCCAAAACTCGACAACAAATCCATTTTGAATCCCTCCCCGTAAAATTTTGAGGGTAAAATTATCTGTGCATCTGTGTTCGATATGTACAGATGTTTCGAGAAGCGTTATCACCCCGTTTATAAATTCCTATTAATAAAGGTAATTTGCGCCCATAACTCTGCATTTAGTTATAACTTGCGGAAAGCTATTTACCTCCGGGCGTACACAACAGCCATAAACAAAAAGCTGTCGAGATTATGTATGAGTCGCTATCAAATATCGAGGCACAACCTTTAAATCGATAAGTACCATCACTTTGCCGGGAGAAGACATAATGGGGCTAAAGCGGTCGTTTAATAGAGACACAAATCATAAAATCAATAAAACGTTGTTTCAATTCAATTGTTCTCCATGGGGAGCGGAACGACCACTTTAGGGAGCTAAGCTCATGTAGCATTGTAGCATTCTATGGAGCGATCATTTTGTTATACAAGTGCCGTACAGCGGCATAGACATAGGACGTCTACTATATAGTATACACTGCTATAGCGCAGGCAGTATCAGTATGGCTAAAAATGGGAGAGGCGGGTATACGGACAAATGTACGTGCCCCCAGTAAATAACTAGAGAGTTTCACTACTTCTCCCCCCACGTAAATGTGTAGATATCCTTATGGTGTTTATAGGACCGTGTGTAGGTAATTACCGGACTATAGCACTTATTACAGGTACTCCCTTCGCCCGCACGGCAGCGAACTCTTTCCATCAGGTGCACTGAGACAGTCTAAATCTCTCGAATCGAGAGCATGTCGAGGAGTCAATTAGTAGGAGTACATCGGAAGAATTAACATGCCAAGAGCTCCGAGCGAATTATTTAATCGACATGTCTTTCATTGACACTTTCATTTTTGTCCGATTTCACACTGCTACCTGCCGAGTGCAGTGGTATTTAAAAAAAGTTAGAAATGGGTAATATTTCCAATATTATGACGATGCACGAACGAAAAATAAATTTCAATGCTATTGATACTGTCTAAGGACAGTGGAGTTGGGTCGACAACTGAATTATATGCATCAGAACGTGTAATGAAGTTCATTATGCTAATAGAAAAATCGGTATCAGGTTATATCATCAAAAAATCTCATTAATGCAATAAAATTGGTTAATTATATTGTTTGCCTTGGAAATGTAACAACTTTATTTTGTATTATCACCTACAATAACTTAATTTGACCTCGGAATTGATATTTTGGATATTGCATTCTGCTAGACATTGTATATATTACTAATTATTATTATTAGTAGAATATTTATTGTAGTTCTAATTTATAGAAATCGTACAAAATCATTTCCTTAATAGGATTTTTATTTTAGAATATTCTGAGTTTTCCCCGGGATTTCTTTTTTTTATCGTGAGATGGTCTAATTATGCAAATAATTCAAAAACTTTATATAAAACATTTCAACACACATTTCATCGCATTTTTTTGTTATTAGAATTTTTCCATTTATTCATATTTAAAATATCGTTATAATTTTTGTTTGTTTTTTATTTTACTTTTAAATCAAAATACAATGAAAAATGAACCTGGTGAAGGGTGTACATCATCCAGAAACTAAGAAACCAAAATAATTCCTGATAATCAGGAAGGAATACGAATACTTATTCGAAATAATGACACAACTTTTGAAAGAATTTCTGATTTCTTAAATTTTAATTTTTTTAATTAATTTGGTTTGGATGATGAATTGAATTTTAGCTTAACAAATTATAAAGGATTTAAAATATACATATATACTAATAAAAAAAAAAACAATATAAAAGCCGTATTATACAACTAATAAATAATCATGCATATTTGCAGTTTCGAACGATTATTTAAAGAATTTTTCTCGTCTATATTTCATTGTAGTTTTACTACATCTGAGATTTAAATCAAAAGATTATTCAAGATAATAGCCAAAATTATCCAAATGATTTGGAAATTTTGTATTTATCGTTAAAAAAAACTTTCATTTTTATGCTAATAAAATCAATATATAATATATTCTGTATTACTTTTACATAAAGATATGTTAATATGCTCAAAGAACACACTAAACGTGAATTTTGGAAACTCATTTCTATGATGATCATGTTCCGAGAAAATGCCCGAGTACTTGAATGTAATATGCACTATATTGAGTATGTTGAAAGAATCGACTTGTTTACATGTTCAATTACAGATTTGTAGTGTTACAATAAAGATTAAGTTTATATATACGTATGTAGGTGAAATAGTAGACTCTTTAATCGAATTTTTCTAGGAACGGCTTTTTCAGCTTAGTCGACATAAATTGAATACTACTATAATAATTATTAAAAGAAAAATTCGCAAGAATATTCATAATCTTAAAAGTTGTCGTTGAATTTTTGTTATTTTAAACTTTTTGGTTTTGGCTATGAGGAGTGATATTTTTACAGAGGACTTTTATTTGACTACTGGTAGTTTTCTCAATACTTTCTAATAGAAGTTGAATGGACAGCGCGCCTAAGTACGAATATTAACATGTCTAACTTATGATCCCTTTCTAATTTATTAAATTAATCTAAACAAGTCAAAAAAAGAAGACTCTTGAAATGTGTAAATGTATGTTTAATTCTAAATTGAAATTCAATAAGCGATTCTTTCGCAACAATAATAAGCAATAATTTGCCGACTGACTAAAAATAAAGTAATAAGCCATCCCCTAAATTGCCCCGTTATTAAAAATAACTCCTATCCCGAGTCCGGTTCATTTATAATCAGTCATATGCACCATATACGCGGATCAGAATAAATATACTTACGTGCGGCGTACTTTGTAATTTGCAAGGGACATCGTTGGCAATGGTGCCCGGCCGACAAAGATGCTCCCAGCCCGAGCAGACAGACGCTAGAAGATAGAAGATAGACAAAGTTAGCGCGTTAATCGTCTTTTAGCAGCGGAAAAGCGCAAAGGAAATATGCGCCCGAAACATTTGACACTAATTACTCTGGGAACACGGGCATGAGCGAGAAATGTTGTGCTATGCGCGGCACTTCTGCAATGCGATTAAAAAATAAAAGCGTGTCGCATGCCGCTGGGGTTGCCAGAGAGTGGCTAGCCCACGAGATATCTCGGGCAGTTTTCACGCTCCGGCAGGGGACGACGATGGCTAGGAAGGGCCGCGAAACCAGATCTCTGTGCTGTACTCCTGATGACTCTATAGAGTTGCGGCATAAATCTTCGTTGCAAACCGGAGTCGACCCGTCCACGCTAATTGCCGTTCCATTAATATGGCAGGACTGATGAAATATAGTTTTATAGTCGATGCTTATTCGAACGCAATGAAAGATAAATAAGTGAGATGCGGATTCTTTTTGAGGCTTAGAAGCGCGTTACTAATAATAGGCCATTAAAGAAAGTGACTCTTGTAATGACGACCAGCGTCCTCGGCTAATTCGTTCCTCGTTCTACGTCTCCGGTCTAAATTTGGTCTGTGCGGCGCGCTTGGGTAAATAGACACATCAGGCACAGAGCCACGAGTCGGGCGCTGAGCAATTAATAAATTTTGAATAATATATGCACGCGATGTTAAAACCCGACGATACGTGGTGTTTCTTTATGTTCATAAGCCCGTAGGCAAACAGCTCCTCTCCAGACCTCCCCGAAACTCCCGGACTGGGAGCCGCACGCCCAAGATTGCGGAATACTTTAATCGATGTAAATTTCGCAAAGTGAATTTTTAGAGTGTATGTTAAGGTCTAATAGATTTATTCAAAACATGTGCATCTACAAGAAATATTGTCATTCGACGATTAGACTGAGACAACAAAGCCATAATCGTAATTATAAAATGCAATAACTCAACAACTTGCATTTCTCGAAGACATTGGCGGTTTTATGTTAAACTATTCAACAATAGCACCAGTTGTTTAACTTTTAGGTGTTTCCAATAAAATGTTTAACCTGAACACGGTTTGATGCGAATTCCGAACTACGTATTGTGGAACAGTCTAATTCGAGTTTGTTTTAACACAGCCTCACTCCAATAAAGGCCCTGAATTGGTTGTCGTCAATCGCAGTACGCGTCCATGACTTTAAAAATTATTTTGGCACTAACTTCTACTTCTAAAGTAAAATATAATAAACTTTTCGATATTCAACGAAAATGTTATAGGACCAATGATCTATGTACCTTTATTTTGGTCATCATTATTATTTTCACAATTACAACAATTAGAAAAGCAAGTAAAAATCGATATTCCAAAGATAGTCCAAAATTCTTTTATTAAAAAGGAAAGAAATCCTTATTATTTATTATATATTTAAATTGTTCACTTTTTTATTTTTCTCTTTGCTTACAAAAATATGAAATCAACGATTATTGGACAATTTAAACTTAGAAGGAATTTAATTAAATTTAAACGTAGACATACAGGTAACCCCCGTATAACACGGGAGTTACGTTCCAAAAAACTGCCGTGTTATGCGAATCCGTGTTATACGAAACAAAGAACTAGTACGAAAGGGGGGGCTAGATTCCAAAAATTAAAAAACATGTTGTTATATTTTCATAATTAAGATGAACATTTTTATTAAAATTTTCTTAAGAAGTAACATATATTAATATGAATTAAACAATGTTTTCTTCGTCATCACTAAGCACTATTAACCGAGGGTGTTTTCTTTTTGGCAAGATATCCTCATCCTCTGAGAATTTTTCTGCATTATCTTCAGATCCATGCTCTACCTTTTGCAAAAAACCTCTTATTTTAGATTGCTTGCTTTTAATTAAAAGATTTTTATAAATTTCCTTATATGGTGCTAAGCACTTATGAAGTTCTCTTTTAAACTTTCATTTAAAGGATCTTCATTTAAGAAATATGACTCTATCTGTTCGGTTAAGCCTTTATGCTTTGTAGAGTAAACTTTTTAACTTCTTCGTCTTCACCTATGTTATCATCCTTCGTGCTATAAAAGCATCGTGTTATACGGGGATGTTCTCAATTCTCGAACCGTGTTAGAATGAATCCGTGCTATAGAAGTGCCGTGTTATACGGGGGTTACCTGTAATCTCTTCTCAAATTTTTTAAAAATCTTAATAAAGATGAATGCATTATTCTAGATTAAAATTTCAAAAGCTTTACTTTTCCCAGTAGTTCACTAGGAATTGTAAGATAATATTCTATACATACTTACCCAAAGCCCACGTTACAAATATAATATTATTTTCGTAACGAAAGAGTTGTAAAAAAGTGAAACTATTCGATATTTTAACTTTAAATTACCACATTTTGAAAATTGCACCAAAGACAGTACATCTACTCTCATATTAAAAAACCAAAACTGTTTACTAATTTGTCTGATTGGAAGTACTATAACTAATAAAAAAATCAATCAGACAAATCAGAATAATCTCTAAAAGTAATGAATAATATAATGTCTTAATAGACAACATTTAAGATCAAATGCACAAAGGAAAGGGCTGTACATATATGGAACCCTCAGCACACGAATGCATTCATACTTACTCGGAGAATCAGGAAATCGGGAAGATTTTATGTATTTTTTTTAAAACTTCGGCAAATTTGAATGTCTTGCAGATTGTACAAACATTTTTGTTTAATATTCTTAAAACATCTCAAAATGTATTAAATGATTTGTATTCGATTAAGACACTTGTTCAGTTATGTAGTCCTTTTAAAATCGTTGTTAGCTTAGTAAGTTGAGAGCAGTAGCCGTAAATAAATATAGAGGATCTCAATCCTGGGTCTCGTCGAGCTCAAATCTGAATTTGTTGGGAATTCCGAGAAGCGGACGAAAGCGTGGGTAATACCACAAATAGTCGACTATGATGTCAACGTGCTTTTGAGAGAAATTCTAGGAACCATCGAACAAGAGGGAATTTCAAAAGGTGGTTTAGCTTTGAAAAATTTCTGATTTAATTTAAAATTCAAATTTACTTTTAGATGTAGGTAAATAATTATGAAAAAGCAGGTAAAATACTTCTTAAATTAAATAAAAGTGCTTATCAGAAGAAGTCATTATAACACCAGATTTATTGTAGAAAAATATTAAATGAACATATTTTGTTGAGTGAGAATTGTAAATGATGAATAAACAGTACTTAAGAAAATAATTTTAAATCAATCGATAATATCCAACAAAATGGTCAGGAAAAATTTAAATTTTAAATACTTTTTGAAAAATATATAAATAATTCAAGTAAAAATAGTGCCTTCTACCTTTAATAAGCCCTTTACATTACCCAATTACGTGAGTTATATAAGTAATACTCAAAAAGTAAATTAAAAAGGGTATACAATTTATGCCCAACGGGACTAAAAATTCCCATTTATTTATTTAATAGTACAGTATTTCGCTAAAATTTTTGGTCTACAATTCTTCCATGTATCATTTTAAAACATCTTTAACATTTAAACCAAAATAATAAATCCTAAATGCTTTTGAATGACGGTTTTTTTTATCATCCCTGTTGGGCTCTTTTTTGTTATGATGATACGCAGCTTCTGTTACTTCGGAGCGTACACTTTTTAGAATAGTGGAGGAATTTTCGAAATTGAAATCGGAAAATTCCATAAAAAATCTTTATTCTATTAGTGCAGATGAGAAGAAACTCAGTAAATAAGTAGAAAATTTCGTTTTTTTCTAGGTTAAAATATGGTTCCAAAATCGTCGAACGAAATGGAAGAAACAGGACAACATATCAAATTCGGAAGCGGCTGATCACAAGACGTCGAATGCGAACAAAATCGTGGAGGGCAAAACGCAGTCAAACCTTTCGGAAGTGCTGCCGAGTGCTTCGTCGAAGAGGGGCGGGGCGGGGCACAAGCAATACCGTTCATTGTCCTCAGAACTATGTGCTAAGATATCGGTTCGAAACACGATAAAGGTGAAGAGCAAATTAGCCCACGACGACGGCGGCAGCCTCAGGTCCGCCGAGACGCCGTCGCAGAACAGTTCGCTAAGTTCGAATTTCGAAGACGAGTCGGACTGCGTCCAACCCAAAAAACTGCTTCAGTTGGACTGCGAGACGAAACTGACCGCGCCGAAGGGAGCCGTGCGCTCGGCGAATTCAAGTTCGAATTCGAACAAAGGTAGCCTGATCTCGCCGGACTATTGCCCTGTTCCTATGGAATGAATCGCGCAACGAGGAGAAGGCTTATCGCAGAAAACATTATCAGTGCCAAGGCTTATAGTTAGTGTAAAACCATTCTAGAAATCTTTTACTTTTTAATATATTCAAATCGGATCTCAATTCACTGACGTGTAAATATGTGTTTAATGTTATACTGAACTTTCGAAAGTAAAATGGACAAAAACCAGGACTTTTCTCTAATTTTAAGATATGTTACACAATTTTCTGTAATCTCTTTAACAATGCTTCCACACGTAACAAGATATTTAAGTATAGTCAGACATTTTTGGAAATCATCGACGACCTACTTCTAGCGCTTCTAATCCGTTGCTCTTGTGATATACTTTTACATATTTAAGTTGCACCCATTCACAGTGGAACCAATAAATGTTTTCTGCTAGATGTAGAAATCCAGTACTTTCAATTATTTCGACGCATGAATAATTTTAATTACATAATGTAAGAAAATCTGAGATAATAAAAGGTTTATAAAACACGTTCCTAGTTGTTTTCATTCTTTTAATCTTAGTTGAACTATAAATAACTTCTATTTCCTTCACCTATTTTTCCAAACCGAGTTATTTGTGTATTATTACGAGTAAATATTAAATCAAAAGTTAATTTTCGGACCAAATTATGAAATCAATTTTATAAACCGATATTTAAAGATTCAGCCTGAATGAAATTAAATGCTTGAAAATAAAAGCAAAAATGAAAAGCGAAGAATGTTTTAGTATATTCAAAGAAGGCAGTTTCGTCAAAAGTACACACATAACTGAAATATTTTCTTATTTATATTTTTATAAATAAAGGCTTCTAGTGTGTTGTGATGAAATATTAAAATGAAATTCGAAGCAGGAACGTTGTTAGTTTTCTTTTATTTTTGGAACTAGGATTATAAGCAGCGAAATTGGTTTCGTTTAAACTAAAATACGATTCCAAAAAACCCTGTAGCATTTAATTTCTTATTGACTTCTGCAAGTATTCAACTAGGTTTTGGAATTTTATTAAGTTTTTATTCTAAGTTTTTCGTAACTTCCCATCACCTTGAAAATAACACCTTTGCCGATTTATTATTTTGTGGCTTTTGGAGCTATAAGGAACCATTTTAATTTAATGTCTTGTAACTTACAAGATGTTTTTTTATCTCTATATACAAAAAGCAGCCGGCTCATACTTATACATGTGATATCATTGGATATATTACAATTCTTAAAATTTTCAAGGTAAGTAATTTTACTTTAGCCTTCCATTTATTAACTATTGGAATATCAAATTATTTGCTGATATAATTTTCCAACCGCAAGATGAGAATACATTTACAAAAATAGCCTCTTCGAAAGAAACCTTTGTTCCATCTGCCATTTTTAGATACTAAGGTAAATATTTTATTAAACAGGTATTAATATTTGGTCAATATTTTCAATAAAGAATACAATAAGTATAAAAATAGAAATAATGCTTTATTTTGGAAGACAAATGGATTTTTTTATTCTATATCATTTAATTGAACGAAAAAGGAAATTACAGTCTCGATTTTATGTATCTAATTCTGAACACTTCGGAATTGGCTTTAAATCAGCTCGTTCTGCGAAAAAATTCTTCTAGACGCAAAAAAGTAAAATTAAAGTAACTAAATATATTTATTAGATTAGGAAGGCTCGTTTAGAGAATATTGAAATAAATCTTTAAACCTGGGAATTAGATTACGAGGGCATTGTTCCAACTCATAATAAAAAATGCCTAGAACAACACTTTAAAATTGGCCCTTAAATGTAGAAAATAAAGCCCTAAGTCCATAAGGTGTAATGATTGACGAAAAGTGCTAATTTTGAAAAACTCATCGACATCGATTTTCAATAAATAAAAGCATTAATATTTGTTTAGATTTGCTAAAATGTACAATTCAAATAAGCTGGACCGAAATAAATTAGACGAATTGACTAATTCAACCTTATAGGAGAATTCTCAATGGCTTCACCCTCAATTGGATCTCTTTTGCATTTGCGGTAGAAATCATTGCATTTATTAAACTGTATAAATATTTTAATGAACACAGGCCCATTTCACGAGCAGATATAGTGAGAAAAATTCATTTTTGGGCTTTGTCCACAATTTGATTGTTCGATTGTTCGGGGCTTGTTCAAAACTCTCATATTGCTGCGGGTGTGTATCTGTGCCTATGAACTGCCGGGATTTCTCGCCCCCGCCCCTCCCACAAAACCGCCCGCCCACGATTTAAAAGTATTTTGAAATTAATCACACATCTGCATGTATGCGATGGTAGAAATTAAATGATGGCCCTGTACATGGAAAGGAAAATATTTTATAGACTGACGTGTGCTTCCTGTTTTAAATTAATGAAAACCATGTAGAAATCAATAACAGCCAATTAATTTTGTCCCTCTTACTGTAATTGAATCGGTTTCACCCCCGACATTAAACACGGGCATCAATCCTTGTTGTATTAATAACAATGATGGGAAATAAATTCAATAAAGTGGCTTTTAATGACCATTTTTAAATATTTTTTATTGAACATTAATTAACTTCAAAATAAATATCAAACAGACTTTATGATGCGCTCTATAATCAAAAATAATCGCCTAAAAGCAAGTAATTATTTGTATGAACTTTATTAATGTGCCCGAAAGTCAATTCTATTTAACAAAATTGCGATGTCGAAAGACAAATATTAATTAGTTAAAAGGATGGTAACAAATAAACACTAATTTTATTAAATTCACTTAACTAATTTGACCGATCCGCGTTGCTCTTTAATTTTGCCGAAACAAAGGCGGTTGTTAACTCAAATTAATATGTAAATAATACTTGTGTCCTGTATTATTATTAGTAGGCAATTCTCTAAAAAACAAAATTTATTAACCCTTTCGCGTGGTTAATTTAGTTCATAGTAAATATGGATTCTAATGTATAGGGAAAATAATAAAAATTGTGCAAACATAACCAAGCCTTACTTTTCTAATGAGATATTGTAACATTTTTAACATTTTGTTGTATAGATTTTGCTTTATTTCCAACATAACAATTTTTTTATAAATATAAATAGATTACAAAGTACAAAATAAGGATTAGAATTCATTTTTTGTCCTTTAAATTCTACAACTTCACACTCTGTATTTTATTACTCGTTTTACAAATAAGTTAACATCTATTAAACACTTTACTCTTGCTTGATGTTACGTATAACATAATTTCTAAGTTTTCTGTTTACGCAATAAGATGATTTAAAAATTGTTTAATACTTGTAAGAATTTGTTATTATTGGGCAAATCAAATCGGACTGGATTTTATCGTTAAAAATTGTCCAACATTTTTTAATATGGATAGTTATTTGAACATTTTTGGAATTTTTATGTATTTTTTACTATACAGAAAGGATATTTAGTTTCAATATAATGAGATAACAGATATTTAAATAAATTGAATAAGAACATGAATATGTGGAGGATTTTAAAGCTGACTAACAATCGTCCACAATGAGAGTTGGTGGTTCAACTGTTTCTCTAACCACCAAAATCCGCTTAATCTAGACAACAACGTAATTTTTCATAAAAATTTTTACTCTGGGCAAATTTTATTCACATCTCTTTTTTTTTAAGTGTTCGTATAGTTTGTCTAAGGACACCTGCAGTTCAACTCGAGTTCCGCTGAATTTTACAAAACAAATGTTTGTTTAAAAGAATTTAGTGGAATATGCTGGACTTTATGAAATTTTACAGAAATTCCTTGACAAAAATTTCAAGATCCAAAAATAACGAGAAATTGCTGACTGCTCTCGTTTTTTTTAAAAAATGCGAATATTTCTCTTATACCCAGAAATGATATAAAAACGATTTATCACTTTTTGAGGTAAACGGACCTGATTTGAACAAGTCAGAGACTTTTTAATTAATTTAAATTTTATTTTATTAAAATTAGCTCGCAAGAATGTGATCAAGCGATTATCATTTTACTTAATTTCGTATGTTGTTCAGTCAGTAATATTAATTTATAATAATACGTAAAAGGTATCTGGCTTATCGAAATGTTAGTGCATTCTAAAAGAATGGCTTCCGTAGAAACGAATTGTTTTTTTTTACCTCTAGGGTACGTGTTTTACACTTTTAAAAGCATTTGGTGTTAAACCATTGCGTGAAATGGGCGGAATTAATATTCTACTAGTAGAATTCTAGGACAAAATGTAGGTTGGCTTGTTTATATCTATCTAATGCAGGTTATTCTACTTCGGTGTTCTTTAACTAATTCAATTTCTGAAATATTATTGCCAATAAAGATTTAGCTGATACTATTATTTCAACTTAAAGAATAGTAATAGATACTAAAGCTTCTTTATAGACTGGATATATAACTTCTTGAAAATCTCGAATATTTTCCTCGATTTAAATATAAAATGAAATTTATGAATGAAATGGAGCGGAAATCCAAATTCAGAATAAAATAGTTTTGAACGAAACTTGTTATTGTACATAAGAACAAAATATATTAATGGTTTAGTTACTAAAATTTACAGCATGTTAAAACATATTGGTATTATATTTGGGAAGACGGTTGAATTAAAGCTATCCCCATGTTAGCCATTACCATTTTTAAAATTATGATGTTCAATTTTCCTCTTCCAAAGATCTTATTCATCATCCAAGACAATGCTAACTGGTTTACAGAAAATTCAAAAAATCAAGTTTATCTGTGGGATATTTGTGACTTTTCTAAGAATGGTGAATGCAAAAACTGAGTCATAACAATTACTAAAAATCCCATAATGGAAAACCCATTTTTCAGATGCGACAAGGACGGCTGTTGTAGTCAGCGCCAAGAACAAAAACGTCGTATTCGCTAGAGAACAAAAGCACAGTCAACTTTTAATTTTACCTAATGAAATATATTTTGCCATTTAAAATTTAATTAAAAAACATTCGCAAGGTCGTTTTTAAAAACATACATGTAAGTATTTTCTTCTGAGCAAACATTTTTTATAGAGTATGCATAAAGTTAATGTGCAGCTAGAACAAGTATTAGACATTATTGTTTAAAAATAAATAGAGATGGGATTGTAGGAAATTCCGGTCAAATTGCGTATTTGGATGAGGTCAATCGTTTTTATCCTATATTTAATTTCAATTGTTTGTTTATAATACAAGAGGAAACAAAAAACTTAACGATTATAAATCAAAGTATGATATAATTCATTGTACGCCTTATAATGCCATAAATTTATTTTCAAATTTTGATTTTGGCTTTAATTCAATTTTAAATAACCTGTATTTAAATATAGATAGAATATAATGCATATATTTACACCAGGATGTCTCATATAAAGAATAAATTAAAAAATATTCTGTTTTAGAATATGCACAGGTGAAGCAAAATTAATTTTTTCATTGTTGTATTATTTTTGTATTAATTTGTATTTTATGTTGTTACAATTCATTTTCTAAAATTGATAAACGAATTATTTTGTAGAAAAATTATTCTTGGCTATAGAAGTCATTAAAAGTTTCTCTAAGCAATGAAATATTTTTGGAAAATCCATATCTAGAATCTAGAAGCATACTAAATATTAAAAATGAGAGAATATTACAAAATATTAAAATTTCATTGCAAATAAATGAAAATTAAGTTGCTCAACCAAATTCCAGCAATAATTTAGCAATTAATAATAGCTTTGGTCAGCATTGTAACTACAAACCTTGCTTACTTCTGTTTTAATTTTATTTTAAAATTTATTTCTAAATATATAAATGCAAACATTTTTGCATTAAATTTTGAAAGTTTTTTTTCCAAAAAGATCCAAATAAAAATTTCTTTTATATAATTGAGTTCAGTTTTATATGCAAGTGTGTTAATTAAAAATTCTCTAACGATGTATCGTTTTCGTTTCATAATATTTAATATATGCATGAGACTATAAATCACCTTTTCTTCAAATTGGGCAAAAAATTTTAAGATATTCGCATATTTACAATGTATTAGTGTAAAAGAGACTTTCTTCGTTAACAGTTGTATATAAAATTTAATATAATTTATTGTGTTGGCTGCATTCAATGTAGAACCCAGATTATTCGGACCTCAGTTTTCTCGACGTTCTCGCAAAATCGCACGTTGTTTAATCATTCACGCCAATTTGAATTTCCTAATACAAAATATAACATTTAACATTACGTTTATTATTCACGTGTTATTTAATATTATGTTACCCAATCTTATTTTGTTTTTAAAATTCAGTGTATATTTTCTTTCTTTCGCAACAGATTTTGACGTATAAACGTGTATGTTGTAAATAATTTGATTTCTTCTAGACATTCAATTATACACGATTCTGTTATCAATGCGGACAATCGTGAGTTTTAGTGAATTTAAGTTCTCAGTTTGTTTAATACTTATTAAATTGGTGTTGATTCTCTGAAGTATGTGTAACAAAGTGCTTACTTTAAAAAAATTTTTAATATTGATCAAGAAAAAAGGATATTATAACTAAAAGGGAAAATCGGTTGGAGTCATCATTTAATAAATATAAAAATACTTTTCAAATAAATCTTTAATTAAATTTAGATTTTTATTCACGAACTAACTTTACTTGTTCATGTTTATTGAATTTATAAATTTGTTTTAATTCTGTTAAAAAAGACTGCAGCTTTGTGTAGTTAAGACGGCCCTAAAATATATAGACTTAAAATTTAAAAATTTTCTTCATCACCCTGAACATTACCAATAGTTTGGCTAATAGTAAAGAATTTGGAAATTTCTTCATATGCCTTAAAAGTAACCCAGGGTCATAATCTCAACCGGAAAAAACCCAAGCAGACGTTCATGTAAAAGATATCTTAAGGTCCACTATGAATCATCCTCAGAGATCTTTTAGGGCTACTTCAAATGATTGATGTTTGATTAACGCGTTCGAACCAAAAGACAAACTAAGCGGACTAACTAAAAAACAGATTTAAAACCATTTCATAGCTCTATATGTGCTCATTAGGTAGTACCTTCGCTGGAGAATTGAGTTTAGGCGGCGCTTTGTGATTTGGCAAAAGCCAAATAGCCTAGTAAATTCCTCGGAGTGCAAGTCACCCGAAGATGGATGGTTTGAAATTAAGTCCAATATAAAAGAGGTAAGGTGAAGGTTTATTATCGCCATTTGTTTCTTGTCACTGGTTAAATTAAGAGCCTTATAAAATATCGTAACCGTTAATGAAATGATTTCGAATGGCATTGGTACAATTTGTCAAAATCGTTCAAAAGTTGAGGACGAGTAGCAAGTAAATCGTCTTATGTTCAACTAGAGGACAATAACAGACCAATCTGCAGTGTGGCGTAACACAAAAGCTACTATAAATTATGTAACTGCAGTCGAACGTCTAGAAATGTTTAGTCAATGCCAAAAATAGATACGATCGGGTCTTCTTGGCTGGGTAGTTAATAGCCAGCTATTCGAATCGGGTGATTTATGTATATTAAAATAAAAAATGCATTGCCGCTTCCGGTGGAGAGGAGTATCTGTTCGAAATTGTTGATTGGATTTGAATTACAATAGGTATTAATACGCATGTAAATTGATACCTTTTCTAGATCTTGCTCTTTGGCGAGGTCGACAACAAAATTAATTTAAATTGATTTTAGAAATCCAGACTACATTCTGTATTCCTTATCGGCGTTAACATATAGACTAGAACTGGTATGGTACTCAGGTTCTGGACATGAACCCATAAATTATACCAAAAATGTGGAATCGAACTAGTTTTTTGCAAAATTTATACAGTTCACATTGTTTACTTCATCAACGTTTCTTCAAATTTATTTTATTAGAATTCAATAAAAGTTATTCAAAAATCCCCAACCTTTAGAGAAAATTAAATTAAATGTTATCATAACATACCCCCACGCAGTGATAATCGAAAACTTTCACTCGTCTGTCTGTCGCGCCAAAAATTAAAGACTGTTGATTGGTTTGAATAGTAGCCAGACATATCCATACCGGAACTAGGAGTCATTGTATCAGGTATGTCATAACTTGGCAATATTAAAATTTTTTATTTGCTTTCTTAATCAAGTAGACTTGAGGAGGCGGCAAAAGAGTTCAATAGCCGGGGTAAAATAAAAAACACAAGAAACCAGTTGTGACTAAACTTTCCCATTAAAATGTCTGTTTATAATATTTTAAAGACTTCCTCTGATTTGAACTTGACCTCCTAAACGTTAACGGTTATTTCTCCAGAGGTTTTCTTAAAACAGCGAAATTTTTTAAGATTAAGCCACTTAGGCTTGCGCCAGCGCACAACTGACCACTGCCTATCTTGGACCAATAAGAAATCTTTGTTTTAGGATCCTGAAACGACAGTGGTCAGGACACAAAAGTGACAACGCTGAAGATTTATGATATTGCTAAACCCTAAGGCATTGTTGGCCTATACATACGGGGCGCATCTTAACAAGATTCCAATGCGATAGGATCACCGCCTCCGCGGAATTAATCTCACTTTCTTAAGGTGACTTCTCAGCTAGAGCCATACTACCAAAAGAAACTTGTTCTCATCGCGATGGGACACACCAGAGACGTGTCTTTTTGTAAAATTTTTAAGAATAAAGACCTAGTTAAGGCTATGAACTTATTGTCTATCGGTAGATAGGCGTTATTTATTTATGTTACCTGTTTCGGACCAGGGCTCTTATTTCTGAAGATGAAGTTACTACTTTGAATATTTTTTCCGTCGTTTGTTGTTTTTGGGGATTCCAGTGGTCAGTGGGTTTTTGCATTCTCTTGTATTTGGATCAAAAAATATATAAAAGTCGATCTTCTCGGCAAAGTGATCTCATTTTTGTTTCGAACCTAGGTTAACTGACATTCTGTTCAACATGTGGTGCAAGTGTGCAGTATGTGGTGGGTTGTTGTCCTTGTGAAATTAATTTAACTGATTAATATTTTAGGTGGTGTTATTTTTGTGCTTGGCATTAACTGCTATTGTGTCCTCGTATGAAATTATTCCTGTAATAAAACATGAGCAGGACTTAAAGTATGATGGAAACTACTATTATGTGTTCGAGACTGAAAATGGAATCAATCACAAGGCGGTTGGTGACGCTGAGAAGGTTAAGGGCACCTACAGCTATACCTCACCTGAAGGCGAAAAGATCGAAGTAATTTACACGGCTGATTCCGACGGATTCCAGGCACAGGGAGCCCATATCCCGCAGGTTCCCGAGCATGTGCTGCGCATGTTAGACTATCAACGTACACATCCGAGGGTTTATGATCCTTACAACCATGGATTATAATTTCTAGGTTACAAAGTCACAAAGTATTATTACGCTAACGAATAATCTCTGAACTGCAGTGAAAATGTGTTGTGATAAATACAGAGTACTAAAAAGTGTTAAATTGTTCTATAAGTGGGAAATTAAAAACCGTTATTTAAAAGTAAAAAAATTATAAAAGTATGTTCTGTATTCACAAGAAATCACATTGTAAAAATTTTTTAAATAAAATAATACTAAAGGTGAAATTTTTGTTTCGAGTGCATTCGACTAATTTAAAAAATCTAGAATTTTTTTCGAGAAACTATTTGTGCTTAGCAAGAAAAATGTTAAATTCATTTCAAACTTAGCACTAAAAAAGTGTTCTAAGTGTTTAATAATTTTTTGTTTTTAAAAGTAAATTTTCTTAAATTACTAGTTTAGAGTTCAATGCCATTTTGTAAAAGACGTAGAATAAAATGTCTGTTTTGAATTTAAAATTTGTTCGATATTCGATAGAATTTGCGGAAGTAATAAAAGCTAGCAAGGAACACGCGAACGCTCTAGAAGACAATTGAATTGCCACTAGAATTGTGCTAAACAGCCTATTTAAAATACTAAATGTGAACTCCAATTGGTCGCCATTGGCGTCATTGCTCATGTTCCTCTAGAATTAGGAGACTAGTGCAGACCTGGTCGCCTAAGCAATTCCCTTTAAAATTCAGTTGATGCTCAGCTCCTTTCTGAACCTACTAACTAAGTACTTAGTATACTTAGACCTCGCTAAATTTTCCGGTTCTTAGAACACATAGAAAATGACATCAGCCTCGAACTTAGCTAGGAGTCCTTAGGTACCAAATCTGCTTGGTCAAGCTGCAGAAGCGGTTAAATTGTCTTAGAGATTTCACAGGAGGCTGAATTTTATTGTTTTCAAAACGAAAACATTTTTAATTATGTATCAAGACAATTTCTAAAAAGTTGTTTACTTCTAGAAATTGTAATGTGCTAAAACCATGCTGAACTGGCAAAATGATACCTCTAATTTTAACGCGCTTTTATTAAAATTTTTCTATAGTTACTTAGCTCATTTTTCAATGTTCCATTTAAAAATACGTTGCGGTGCATTAAAAATCATTAATACACTAGTACATAAGAAATTAAAAAGTTTGGGAAAGTGTTTAAGGTGTTTGTTCGCTACTACAATTCTTGATATTTAAATATTAATATTTAAATGATATATTCAGTAATTTTTAATTTTATATAAAAATAAGTAACAAGTTCAAGCAAAATAAATCAAGCTCATAGTATTTTCGCATTTAAAATATTTTCACGCATTAATACATAAATGAAATAGAAAAAAATAATAATTTTTGCATAAATTCTGCATACCATCGTCAAACTTATTCTTATCAAGGCCGTATCACATCTCGGACCAATAAAACTTAGGAACTGTAAAAGAATGTATAATTAATTTACATTGAAAATCAATTTATATTTAATCATATCTTGTGCTCGTAATAATAGAAGTTTAAGTAAAAACAATTGTGCAATTAAAACTACTCTTAAAAGAATTTTTCACTGTCGAGCTATCGCAAGCTAAAACTCGTTTTGTGAAAATTTATTACTATTTTTCATTTTCAGTTTACTCGGCTATGGATCGCACAATGGTTACATATGAAAAAGCAGCTTTAAAGATCTAGAAGTACATTTATAAGTTTAAATACTATATTTACGTATCGATATTGAGTTTACCATCATGTAACTCTCTAGTGTAACTTCGTAGAATCCAACACGAAGCACAATATTCCTTTGGGTGCGATGTAGAAGAAATAGAATACTTTTTTGCTCTTCAATTGGTGTTAGATACCAATTAGACAAATAAACTGAATCACTCATGTTGCCACTCTATGAATTAAATTTATTTTATGTCTTAATTTTGCGCCCACAAATGTTTAAAAAAGATATCCAAAAAATCCTTGATCAAGTTGATTGCCCCTAATTTGTAAGTGATTTTACCTCGATTAATGCCAATTTAGTGTTAATTGGATTTCTCAACATAGCTTAAATTAACGAGATCAATTTATTTTTTTTACTATTATAAAAGTTACCTCAATTTTAATTATTTCGCCACTATAACAATAAATAAACATTTCAAGCATGATTGCAAAAAAAAATATTGCATACATGGCCATGTACGACGGATTTCCAATATTCTGCAAAATTAGTTGCTTTTATTTTTTTCGATCACCTTATTTTTATATTACCATCACAAACTGATAAACTATGACGCAAATTTGCAAAGAAGCAATTAAAAACGACGTGAAAATTATTGGGGTATAAACGTCGCGAAGCTCGTTGTTTATATTACATAAGGTGTTATGATAGTTGACGACGTATTTTATTAAAGATTTTGTTTGAACCTTATCGGAAAATTCTTGCTGCTCTATGCATTCTCGTAGAATTTTAAAATGAGCCCCGATGTTCAAGATGCTCGTAAGAAATATCCCGTCCAAAGCAGTAACGTACAGTACTACTAAATATACACAAACTCCACTGTAACAAGTTATAAATTCGTAAATAGGACTAGATGTGGCATCAAAGGGAAATCTAGAAGTGAGATAATTTCAATAGAACTAACTAAAAATTATTGAGACGAAACTTACTTCATGTACAGGGATAGCTCTCGTATGGGACTTGCGTGGTTGATTCTCTTCGCGTACTCATATTTGATTATCGGAGCCAGTAAAAAGTAGTAACCCGTAGTCGCCACCGCGGTTATATAGAGTTTCAGTATCAAATGCGCTAAATCGTTAGCTTTCTTTAATATTTGTTTTTCCGCGTCATCCTCTAAAGTAAAAAATCCTTACTAACTTACTACCGAACTATCCTTTTTCAATTTCTAGCTTACTTTTGTTAAGTAGTGCTCTAAGACGTTTCATTATTTTTATAATGTTACTTTTTTGCATAAAAAATGTGGCAATTTTCACATTTGATAGAAAATTCGTGAATGCAATACTCAAATTCTGTGTAATCAGTGGTAAATCATCGGTGTGCGAAAAAGCATGGTATAGAATTGGTAAAAACGAGAGTGCTACTAAAATTAACCCGATTTTGTGGATTGTTTCAATTCCTTCTTGAAGATCTTTCTGAACGTTAACTTTGTGGCGCGCTAAGATCAAACACTTCATCGGAATCTTCATGAACTTCATAACGACCGGAGTATCACTACGAAAATGACTAAAAGACAAAGATTAAACCTGTTCGAGGTCTCCGATGAAGATCATCAAAATTTTAAACTAATATGCAACGTGCCATGAGGAAATGGATGTAAATAAATAACAGTGTCAATCATACTGACTCGCCATATTTCATAAAATGACGACAATAACCCTGCAATAATTTAACCTGCTAGCAAACATGCCTCATTTGATACCTTAATTGCTACGTGAGCAGTCCTTAGCCATCAGAGCTAAAATGTTGATTTGTGTGTGACATCGACAGTATCACTGCTATTTTCTTTATTTATTGGTCGTTTCCCTTCAGAGACCTTTTAAATTTAATATATTTGAAACGTCTCCGGGGTCAGCCAACGGCTAGAAATTTATCAAAACTGATTAACACATCAGCTGGTTATTTCGTGAAAACATAAAAATAAATATAACAAATATCCCTGGCCAGATTTTCAGAAAACTTTTTTAATTTTTGTTGATAATTTATTATTTATAGGAAATGTAACACCAAAAAATATTTTAATTGTTTTAATTAATCGTCAACCATCGACCGTGACCATATTTCTTTTAAAAATTTATATAATGGAGTTTAATTTAGAAAAATACTATTGTGGCTTTTTGAAAATTATTCACATATCCGGCTAATAAACTCCATATTTAAACTAAACACTAAGATAAAATACAATTTTTTTATACTTTTACAAAAGTTGTATAAGTTTTACAGATTTTAGATTTAAACATTTTGAACTGGGAATATTCAAACCATTCCATTTTTAAATGCAACCTTACACATTTAATTCCTTTTATTGCTGGCTATTACTTCGCCAAATTAATGTTTTTTAAATTTAATTTACTTTTGATATTAATCATACTTTTTTGTATTTTTTGCTTATTTTTTTGCATTTTTCAGTTTATTTCTATAATTATATTTATTACTAAACTTTTCCTTATGCCAAAGCTGTAAACTTTGAACATTTCCTTTTTTCAAAATAATATTTCTTTAATAGACCGAAGTTCAATTTTTAAAAACTGTGTATAATTTTATTTATTTATTAATACGATTTTTTAGAGTAACTTCTTTTCTGTGTATATCTTACCTAAAAAAGTCTCCGTCTTTTAGGAAAATATCGCCTTAATTACCTCATGCACTTTTTACACCTTATCCACGTTATTCTTTTTAATGATACTGGTTTTTTTGGTAGCTTAATCCCTTCAGCTTAAGTCATTTTTTACCCATCAGTCTGTCATTAAACTGGTAACTTCAAAATGTCTAAATCTAAAAAATTAAAACTAAAAAAAAGTTTTCCTTATTTGAAGACTTTGTCATCTTCTCTGCTAAAAAGTCATAACGTTTCAACAAATTAACATACAATTAATTTAAATGTGAAATTCAAGCTCATTAACGAACAAAGACTGAAATTAGAAAATGATTATACTTGTAAAATTATATAGTTTATTAATTTCTTCTATTATTAGATTAATAAAAAAATTAATTAATTATGCTCTTTAATTTCTTTCTTTACTTACAAAAATATAAATCTCTAAAACAATGGTTTGTTTGAATCGTATCCCATTCCATTAATTGAGTTAGAGCTTTCAGATTTCTATTTACACTCCTTCATTTTTTTTGGACATCTAGCAAAGCTATTTTTAGAAGTTAGTGATATTAGAGTTGAATATTGTATCGTTTTGTTAAAAGGTTAATTCGATTTTTGTGCTATGATCAGAAAATATTTTCTCTAATTCACTGAGGTATTATGGGATTTCTTGCGCTATATTTGAATAAGCCTATTATATAACTTCCTAATATTCTTATATAAGTTCCTAATATTCTTTGAAGACCGTGTCATTTATGTTTGTGGATTTGGTTGGTAGAAATTACACATTGAAAATGTGCAATTTGTGATTACTGAATTGTATTATAATATAAACATCGTAGTTTCTCTCTATCTTCGTCGCTTTAAATGTTACTTTATAGTAGCTATCTGTGACACGTTTCTGTAAGAGAAAACTTTTTGATAGAAAAACACAAAGTCAAACATTTCCACAATAAGAGCGATGTCAGTTTTATTAATGCACACAAAAGCACCACACATCTACGTCCGGATAAATTTTTGTTGTTGTCGAATCAAAATTAACAATGCAGAAATTCAGTTGTCCTTAATCTCTTTGACTTTTCATGATATCTTATTGAACATAGGCACCCTGTTCAATACCCTGAGGTGGATTCTTCTGAATGTAATCTAAGGCTCTAAGAATCTGGTCCGCATTTGGAATATGGACACCGGTTGGCCTATAGCCACCCTTATCCGCTTCGTAGGTTGTGTCGATCTGGACTCCATCTGGAGCTTCATACTTGTAAGAACCGTGGACTGAATCTGCATCACCTGAAGCACTATGAGATATTCCGTCTCCTGTTTCGTACGCGTAGCTAAACGTCCCATCCGGTTGTATATTCTGATCATTCCTCAGAATTGGGACGTCTGTAGCCACTGCAATGGCAAGGAAGGCACAAAGTGCGATCTGTAAAATAGTTACAATATTTTAAATATCTACATTTAATCTATAAAATATGAAATAACTTACGAGGAGTTTCATTTTTCTAGTTCTTTCAGCTGATGTCGATAACTGACGAAGACAAAGTGATTGTTATGCACTTTTATAGGCGCCTTATTATACTAGACAAGTTATGCAAATTGAAAAAGAATAACAATCAAAACAAAATTTCATTTCAAATAAGTAGAAAAGAAACATTCTGCACTTTTGGCATTTATTCTGACTTTCATTTTTATTGGCGATCCCTGCGCAACGAGAAATGCAAAATGTTGTTCAAAGCGGCTAGTAAAACATCCGAAACGAGACGCCACCACCGGTGTGCGATTTTTATTTTTATTTTTATTTTTATTTTTATTTTAATACAAATTAGCCATATGAGGCTGCTAATATTATAACCGTTGATAATATCAAGATTAGCAGAATATTAAAGCCGAATACCTGTTTTCGTATATGATACACATCTGGCCTTGAAACTGAAGATAAAATTTTTTACAATACTTGGAAGGCAATTCTGGACAACATTTTGAGTAAAAAGATAAATAGAACAAAATAAGTCTACTAGGCGGTTTCTAAAGTAGAAGTGTTCTAAATATGAACTTCCTTAATTAATTTTGCTTTAATTTTTTAATATCTCCATTCTGAATATTTCACTTCTTAAAAAATGGAATAAAACAAAAGAGTTATATTAATTTTCGTGTGTTCTATTAATAATTTCTAGAAACAAAATAGTTGCGAAAAAATATTTGTTCTAGGGTATTTTTTAACGTTGGATATTTTTACTTGTTATATTGTCATTTAAAATTTCAGTATGTATGATGATGAGAGTAAAATCGAATTAAAATTATAATTTTCGTTATGTATTAGTAATATTAATGAACAGTTTTAGTAGAGGCCTTATTTTAGTACAAGCCTTAAATATAAAAATGGGTTTGGATGCTTCTTTTATTAATGAGAGCCATTTAAAAAAACTGAACCTATCATTGAATCAATAGATTCAACAGGCCTCACTTAAATAATTATATGAATTCAAATAGTTTCTTACGAATTAAATTGGTTTACATAATTATTACAAAGAAACAAAAAAAAATTAGGGAAAACCTAAACAAATTCGTTTGCTTAGAACTTCTTAAAAATCATTTTATACATTTTTCGCTTGATGGAAATTAAATTGCAGAACCGGATTCTTGGTGTAGTTATTTTTTATTAATTATTTCCATTCTAATTATAAGGGGATTGCTAATTAAAATAATTTCATCTAGTTGAACAAACTTTGCCACGTATTATTAGTTGCCTTAAAACCTTTATGTAATTATTGTAAGTGATTGTATTGATTGAAAAGTTTAATAAGTACATACCAAAAGTGCATACCCTAAATTAACACTAATTATTTAAAAGAAATTATTATGTTCACTATTCACATGGAGTACTTTTACTTTACCGTGACTTACTCCAAAAATTTGAGAATTAAGCATGCTTCTATTTCTTAGAATATACTATTAAATGAATAAAATCTTCTAACATTGCGCGCGGCCAGTTTTTGCTAATATAATTAAAGATTTTACTAAAGAATGAATGGCAATAAAACATCAAAAAGCAAATAACATAATAACATTTATTTTATTTTAACAATAATTCTTATGTGGTGACTCTAATGCACGTGAATCCAATAAATAACTCAATTACTACATTGCATTTGATATTACGGGTTGAACGTTAGATTAGATCCCTGATCCGCCCAATGAACACGTCTAATACTTTCTTCGTAATCGAAACCGTCCGAGGCTCTATGTAAGGAGTGCCTATCGTCTTCGCATTTTACCCACCTCTTGTACTTCCTCACAAGAAAGTAACAGCCAATCATCAAAATAATCTGAATTATCGCCCAGAACACAAAAATAGCAATCATTAAATTCTGATCTATGCATACGACGTTGCTTTTAATAATATCTGAAATAAAATTTTAAATTAGGTATTGTGTTTAGTTTTACACAATGACTTTTTTTTAAATTACCTACTCCCGAAAGCAAAACTTGACTATTTTCTCCATATATCAGGCTGCTGGGTTCGCCTAACTGGGAGCCATGCACGTTCAATTTGTAATTCAGTGTTACTTCCAAAGATTCAATGTCATTATTCTGTAAAGTATCTTATAAATTTAAAATTTGTTAAAATTATGTGTAATACCAGCCTTTGTAAAATTAATAGAAGACGGTCCTCCTGTTGGAGGATCTAGAACGTTTGTTAGATTTGGAAGTTCCGTAATTGATGTAAACGCAGCAGGGTATTTTATTTCAACTCTGGGATATGATACATTGCTATTTATTGAACCATCGACGTTTCTTCGTCTGCGTTTTCCGTGTGATACCACTCCATTTTCACAATACACCGGAGGACACAAGTTTAAGCAAAAATGTATTTTAACGTCAAAACTAACGAGAGATGTTCCCGCAAATTTGAAAGCATGAAACTTAGCCCGAAGAATTTTCTTATTTCCTTTGATGATTTTTTCAAGTCCAGGAAAAATTGTAACGTCTGTGGGACAGCCTCGACCATCCAACAAAATCACTGAATTCTGTTTGTAAGCCTTCGCCTCCAAAAATATTGCTCGAAAATCATATTCTGCATCGGCTGGCTCTGAAACTATCTGAAGCTCAAGATTTTGTCCGATTTGGACATCATTGGTTTCGTAGCTTTTGCCAACTTCTAAGATTTGCATGTGTATTCTCGGTAGCTTTGGTGACTCGTTGATTAGCCAGGATCCCTCATTCGGTAATTCCCTAAATGAAAGTGTATTTTATTGAGTAAATATATAGAGACCTAACTCTAACTCTAAATGTGCTACCTACATTTGGGTAAATGCTAAAGATGACTCCAAAGCAACTTCATCCGGTGGAGCACTTGAGATCGAATTGTTTGTATCATACAAAATGCATCCAACCTTGATCATTCGATCACCTTGAGTCTGTACGTTAATGTTATTCTGCACAACGATCAAAGTTGATATCAAAGTTCTAATAAAAAATGATAAATATGCATGAAAACCTTTGGCATCAATATTTTATATATTGGTACATAACAGGAGAAAAAGTAAGGAAAAGTTTTGTAAAAATCATGTAATTTGACACCATATTATGAAAAACTTAAAAATTAGTCACAAAATTTGAAGAAGCAGTACCAGTAACATGTTTTTTTTTACGTAAGCAAATAAAATAGTATAAACTTTAAATAATGTTATTGACATTATTTTATAATAGGTTTTTTAAAAACAATTCTACGAAGACTCATAATATTGTTTAAAAATATTATAATGACATTTTTGCCACAAACTTGCAACCTTTTTTCCAATAAATGGGCCTATAAATTAATATTTTACTTATTTTAAGTATGATTTTATTAACGGAGCAGGAACTAAAATTTGTAGGGTGTCAAGTGCACAAAATCCTCAAATGTTAAATTACAAAAGTAACTACTTTATAAACCGTTTGAATCATAGAAAGAATTTTTATTTTAAACGGTCAAATGAAGCATAAATATCGTTAGCTTCGAACCACCCCATTTCTAAAGGTGTTGAAAACTTATACCTACTGGATCAATGGATCCCTCACCTTTGGTTCCTAGCCTTCGGCTCATATGCTCTTAGGATTCCGCATTTGTTTTCCTTTACTTCGTTTCCAATCGACAAACGTAACACCGTTGGTCTGAAAACAATCCATATCTCAGAAAATGACTGTGATTTATAGAGACTTAATCTACTTGGTTTCGTTTCCTTCTACGGAACACTCTTCGGAATGGGAGCTCACGTATAACTTCCCTCTGAACCAGTTACTGGAATTGTAAGTAACGACCATTTCTTGTTCATTGCAAGTTACTGAAACTGAAAACACGAAGCTGTGCTATCGTGAAAACTCGCATTCAAGGCATAATTACCATTGAGACACTTAACACGTCGCAAGTAGACCGAATTAGCAGATAAGTCAAGACTTCTTGGCCCCATGGAGATGATGTCTTCGGAATGCAAGAAACACTTCGCCGTTCCGTCCATCTCCGTAACGTAGGTCACCCCTTGGCAGAAGAACTTTGTCTCATGGGTGCAGTTGTATTTGCACTGTAGTCAAATGAATAATAGTATTAATTTTTTAAAAAATCATCACCTGTAGATTGTGTAATTTAAGTCTGCAATAGTCTTTATCGTTCACTTGATTTAAATTCCAATTAAAAAGACTCAACTTTTATAAATTAAAAACAAAATAAATAACTACAATTTTACTATATTTTTAGAATATTTAGAATGTTTACAAGAATTTTTAGTTTTCCATTTAAATAATATGCATTTTTTTACCACTTCCACACTGATAAGTTTTAACTGTACTTACTCTTAGTCTTACGTAAATAAAACTAATATTTGAAAATCATATTAAAAGCATAATTTCTTGCTTGAGTCTCACCTCCCTTTGCGATAACCCGTCGTACTTGATTTCCGAATAAGTGAAATTACTATTACTATACATTTCGTATGAACAGTTTTCACTTTCCGCGGGTCTTATCGCGCACTGGTTTTCGATATACTCCTCGTCCATAGGACCCACTCGGAAAGCATCAGGTTGCATATTTTTGTCCTTGTCACTGAGAACGCACTGTCCCAAAACCTCATTACTATTTGGGATATTCCCTAGTCTGAAAATAGAATTATTTCAATAAATTTAATGGTATGTTAAAAGATAAGAACGGAAATTAAATAGAAACGGGTAACTTGAGGGTCTTATATAATTAAATCGTGCGCTTTGTTTACATTGAAGATTAATAAAAATGATATACATTTGAAAAATGTAAAAACAAACATAGAAATGTGCTTTAGTACATAATCCCATTAAAATCGAGAATTTTTTGTTTTCATTGCTTAAAATAATGGAAAATTAAGTCGTTAATACTTGCATTTTATGAGATTATTAAAAATATCATCATTTTGAAATATACATTAAATAGCTATTTTTGTACTCATGTTTGTATTTTTTAGCAAATTTTGACGAAATAGTTGTAAAAAATTGTCACCGAGAAACTGTTTTTAATTATTAATTTCTCTATAGCATGCAAACAGCCTTTTTCATTCGATTTGCATTTTTCTAAAAAAGATATGCGTGTGAATTTTTCACACTCTAGCCGGTTTTACTTTTATATTTTTTTAACAGAACGAACGTTACATATAAACATGTTTATATTTCAATAAAATCATGAAGGAAAAATTTGTCCTTGTTATACCAAAATATCAGAACTACAAATAAAAATTTGATTATAATGAATACTCTAAAAGATGGCATTTCTCTTAATTAATGAAAGGTCAATTTTGAACGTTATTAACGGAGCAGTCATGGCATCTATTATCATTAAAAGTTGTTTTTTTCGTTAATAAATTTTAGAAATGTGAAACTGGAAAGTAAGACTTACAGATTTAGATTTTATCAGTTTTGGTGCTCCTTTTTCAAGTATGCAGATACAATTCGAAAATTTGGATATTACTTAGTCCCAAAAAAAACTTAAACTTAATTTTATTAAATCGTTTCGCTGAAGAACTGCTATTAATTTTATATTAAGATTTGTTTATTTATTAAGTTCTACAACTGGATTAAGAAACTTGAAGCCTTGAATCTAATGAATTAATAAAGGTTTGAGCACAACACATTATTGTATTCTATAACCCGGGGGCGGGTTTCCAAGTATTCAAATTGCGAATAAATGCGAAAACTTCCTCTTAAAATTATGATGCAATGAATAAAATCATGAAAAAAGTATATTATTTGTTTATACAATTCGAAAAATACGAAAATAAAATTAAAAAAACAAGTGCATAATACCAGAAAGCGAAATTATGAGCTATAAAATAAAATTTAAACATGCAATTAACACCTATGTTAAGTCTGATCCACCTTTTAAAGTACAAATATTATTTACTGTGTAATTTAGTGGTGAAGTAGTCTCACTTGAAGCTGTTGCTGAAGAAGAGCCCAAAACCACACAACCATAAATTAAGTGGGTTAACCTTGCGTAGTTGTTTTTATATGATGGACGGAAAGTTGCCGAAAGGCACTGGAATTCACTCTCAAATATACATTTTTCGGCACACTCTCGCCTAGTGACCAATGTCGACAACGTCTTCTTCCCTTGGAAAACTAGACTGCTTCCCGGAATTTTAGCAACAGCCCATAATTTTGTTTTGCAATTTTCCGGAACTGGAGTTAATATAATATTTTCAAAAATGAACATTTTGTTATAAGCGATTGCAAAAGCAAAAGAGAAGCTATCATTAAAAAATCAATGGAACAAAACGAAAATTATAGAAATATAACTTACCATTCAGACATACTTTTTGGAAATAAATTGCATTTGGATCTAACATTAGTTCTTCATCCGGCGAAATGGTTGTGTAGTAGTCAGACTGCTGCAACAGGGTGTATCCAAAGCAGTCATTCATCTCCAGGAGAAGTACATAGCCAATACAATTTTCATCCGATTCACATATCCTTAGACAGTCTGGATTAATAGGGTCAATTCTAGGCGCTAGACGATCTTGTAGTAAACTTCTAGCACCACTCAAATCGGCAGATGGACGATAGCCTAAAACTTTTTGCAAATGAAGTTTGTATGTAGGACACTTCATCATGAAAGTTACTGGAAGAAAACAAGAGAAAGAAAATTTAAAAAAACTATTAAAACGAAAATCAAAGAGGATTTTAGGACTTATTAACCCTTTCAAACTGTAAAAAAATATTTCTTGAAAGTATTCTGTTCGAATAAAACACTATTCAGAATAAGTTAAATTCTATAATTAAAATATTTTCAATTTAATTAATTGATATGAATAATATCAATAATAAGTAATAAGATAAGTGTTTAAAATTTAGATGACTTAAATAACTGATTCTTAAATTTTATAAAAAATAATACATTAAATTTAATTTAATATCTGGTAGATAAACTGCACACGTATTAATAATACAATTTAAATTAAATTTTTGAAATTTTTAAACGTCATAAAAAACAAGAGGGCTAATTTTATAATACAAAAAGATAATAAAACCAACGAGTGTTATATTTTTACTTAATTAGTATTTTATCATTTTCAAGTTTTACAATGGTACGTATTATCATCAAATACGTGCTTTCTTTATGAGTTGTAAAAGCGATGGTAAAGCATATTTTTAAAGTTGAAATTGTGTAATAGGTTTTTCTATCAATTTCAATTACGTTTGTTGAATTTCAATAAAATTAAGCAATTCTTGAGCTCAGCGGGATTATTTATTATTGGTTATTTAAATTCAATTGGTAGTAATAGTATTGACTTCCACACGTTAAGGAAATAATTACTAGACAAATTTAAATGCATAAATGTGCTTAAATTATAAAGAATTTCTCCAACAAAGAAGGCGCAGCCCAAAATTTGTCCTCAACCTTAAAAATTATACATTTGTACAGGGAAGTTAGTTCACTGTGAAATATGATAATGAAAAATTTCAGAAAGAAATACTTTCCACTATCATTGAATATTTTTAAAAGCATGAAGAGCTTCTAGAGTCCTCGAAGATCCACAGTTCCTACAGCGTCTGTGTATAAAAAAGTCAGGAAGTAGCTAGCCAAAAAAAACTTGCTAAAATGTTCCACTAACTCCAGAGTCGGACAAATTAAGAGGTATCTTCTTCAAACAAAAAGCCTATAAATTTTACTTTTAAAAATTAATTGTCTATGCGTCATAAATTATTCATTAAGTTGTAAATTAGCCGAAGGCAAAAGGTTGGCCCCAAAGCTGCAATTAGAAAATAGAACCCTAACGTTTTTATGTGGAAATCTACTTTTGGTTTAATAACTAGATAAATTAAAATCAAATTCTAATGTCTTCATCATTAGCCGGTCATTGCGCAATTTTGCATTTTAAGCAATTAATTCGACAGTATTCAATTGGTTTTATTACTTTTACCTCAAATGTGTTGAAATTGAGTGCTTTACCTTAAATCGGTTTTTAATTCTTTATTATATTTTTTTTCAAAAATATAAAAGTAATTAGTTATTCAATAAGCAATTCGGCTTCAAAATGTTTTTAAGATTACAGCAGTGGCTATCGACGTGAGCTATGCTAGCGAAGCTTATTACTTACATGTGACTTTGGATTTTGTACATAACAAAAAAAATAGCAATAACAACTGTTGGAGATTCATCATTACACAATCAAATTAGCATTTTAATTCGTCAGATCCAAGAATAATTTCGACACAATTGCACTTATCCAAACTCCACTTTTAGAAATTTAACTTCAATAACTTTTTAGCCGCATTGCATTCGGCACCGCACTGCACTTAAAAAATGTCTCGCAACTGGAAATGCATCTTCACTATTCTACTTCTATTTTATTTTTAATTTTTTAATTTGATGTATCTATTTTACAGGTATTTTCGACCTCCAATGACTTTAGATGAAATATTAGGTACCAGTCTCGAAGCGCATTGCTATTATCGCATTCCCTTGGTCGTCTAGTATGCTACTGTTAATAAGATGTTGCTGTTAGTTACATTTTTCTCTCGAATTTCAGCTTTAAAGCTCGTTCCGCGATACTTGTCCCGTGCGTCTGTTCGTCTGTCTATCCGGCGATGAGCTTCGGTAAAAAAACACTGACGGCGAGTACTCGCGTAAGCGAAACATGATCAGACGCCTCATCGTATTTTCACTTGGATGCATATCGGCGATCAAGAGTTTTCGTCGGTTAGACGAAAGCCGCTGGAGGGGAAAAAAATTCTAGCACCCTGATTAAAGGCGCAAAAGTAAACCGAAACCACTTAGTTCCAGAATTGTTCATTTCGATGAGCTCATTTAGCATTATTTGTTATCGCGAATATGAGGCACTTTTTTTGAAAAAAAGTACATTTTTATAATAAGTGAAATAAATTCCATAAGAGAGAAAAATTGGAATAATATTAGGACTATTCTTATTTTCACTGTAATTTTATAATCTAGTATATACTCAAAAATATCTTTAAAACGAACTACATTGATAAATTTGAAAAACATAAGATTGTAAAGCACTATGCCATCTTAGTTCTTTTCCAAAAAACTCTAGATATTTTTGCACCTTTCTGAAAACTTCAAAGGTACAGAATATAGTTCTATGTTCTAAGAGAATACTCCGAAATTACAGCGTTCTAAATATTTGTCTACCATTTGAATGGAAATTAATGAGAAATTGTAAATGCGAATTTTAGGCTACTCATCCACCTTTATTAAAGATTTTAGCTAATCCCATTCAACTATATTCTCTGTTATGTAGTCTAGGTTTTAGGAATTAAATAAATGACTTGCATTGTTATTCGTTTTTGCTATTAAAAGATCAGCTTCGACTAATATTAAGAGAATATTCTTAAGTAGAAATTCCCAAGTTAAACTTTCTCGATATATCCAGGGGTCAAAGAACGTTCCTTACAACATGGAAGGATTAAAACAGATTAATTTTTATAAAACGATGCCGGTCTACAAAACCTTTATCTAATAGTAAAGGATATTGTTACAACAGTGAAATTATGACAGTTTAAGCAGTTTTTATGAAGACCTCATTAAGTAAACTCTCGAAACTTTCGAAATGCTCGACCAACTAACTACTGAATACTCTAATAGTCCAACTATTACTGAATACTCTAATAAATGAGAGGTTTGGCGTTGAAATCTTTGGGTTTTCCTAGAATATGTAATTTACATATGGATAACTTCTGATTCGGATTCACATGTCTTCCTGAAGATTTTTGGGATATTTACTCAAGCATAAAGGTTAAAATCATAGACCTACACTACATAATTACAACAGCAGCCGAACTGCGAGCGGAAGACTTCTTAAATGCGGTTGCTGACTAATAATAAGTATTTGCTGCTACCCACCTGCGAGACCGATTGAGATACAATTAACGCACCCAGCGGCAGAAAGCAGCCATTAGCTGCACCGACAATGGCCCATTATACATGCATTGAACCGTGGGAACGATTCGAATGTGGCTCAAGGCCGATGGGCTGGTGGCGGCGTTTATCGAACCTGCGGTTCGCGGTGGCAACTTTTATCAAATTGCCTGAATGCCAGAAATAACAGCCAGAGCAGAATACTCACTTCTGCCAGAAGCAGTCGGCTTTAAAAATATTTTACATTATTACGCAATCATCCGTAACTAAATTTACGCAGTTGGGCGTGTACCCCTTTGTTGACAGTTCAATTACCTTCAAAACTCACTAATTGAATAGAAAATCCACATAAATTTGAAATACTATTGTTGTTACAATAAAAAAAATGTATCCTGTGACTTGGGATGTGATCAATTTCACTGAGATCTTTCTATAAGAAATACAATCATAACCCAAAAAATGTACAGAATTTTCACTTTATTTCAATAATCACAAATTTTGTATTTGTCAAACAAAAAATAAGCTTAATATTATTGACAAAAGATTTCAAACACAAATATTTATTTGACCGAAGAAATAATTATACACCACTAGATTACTATTAAACGTAGTCGTAGAGCTGAGGACGTTATGCTTATGCCTAAAACTTTTTTTCAGTTATTTCATTTATTTATTACTTGTTTTCATTTTTTTTATCATTATGTCTAAATACAAAATGCATGTTGCCTGTGTTCGATGAGATTTCATCGCATCAAAAGCTGGTGTCGTTTACGTAACAGATTTCTGCTGAACAATTTTAGCCCTTTTAGTCTTTGTTTTTGATTTTTTTTTTCTTTTTTTTTCTTTTTTACTTTTCATCTAACTTTTCTTCTAGTTTTCTTTTACTTTTTCAAACACTATATAAGCAAACTTTTCTAGCTTCTGCTGAAATTAAATTCAGTCAAGGAAACTTAAATTCGACCACTACGTACATATATGTCTCTAAAAATAGTAAGAATAATGCACTTTTCAATTTGCCGGAAGTGTTCCGTATTTTTTTCCGTTTAAATGATGATAATTAAATAAATGGACTCTCAAACACAATATAAACCAACTTTATATATATAAACTCATAACCGAAGAACATTGCTTAAAAATTTTCTTGTATAAATTGCACAAGTTGACTCTGCTAGTTGAGCAGCCTACATCCATATGAATGTCCTGAAGGTTTCTTTTTCTTATAAATTTAGTTCTTGTTGTTTCAGTCGCATGATGGTTAAAATTGGGAAACGAAATGGTGACAGTACGCGTTTCTCCTACCGTAAATAAGACTCCTCCTCTTTATATTCCCTTTCATTTGATTTAATTGTGGCTTAAGGAAAAATGAGTTCATTTTAATAATTTCTATTTAAGATAGATGCATAGTTTTTAAAAAATCAACATTTGGTCTGCGCTCCCCTCCACACTGTCGTCATCATCTGTACCATCATCCTCATCGTCTGAATTTAATGCCGAAGCATTGTTTACAACATTTTCTGAAATAACAAAATAAATTAATTATTTAAATACATGCATAAATCAAACAAATTTCGAAATGGAATGAAAAGAGTAAATATTTACGCATCTAGTTGTACTCTGTGTTTCATTAGAAATATGAATACTGTGCTTTAGTACAAAATTATAATAAAAAAATGAAGTTCGCATAATCAATATTCTTTTAAAAGTGAAACGAAATCTTCTTTTTAAAAAATCTGAATAATAATTTCATTCCCAATTTTCAATTTTATTCCCTCTTTCACCGATCTACGAACTTTTCGATCTACTTTCCAGTTGCTTTAAAATATCCAAACTGATTTCTTTTCTTTCTATTCGTAACTGGTTTCAACTTTATAAAATTGAGATCCTATTGAATTTCAACAAATTATACACACTAGAACCTCATAAAATGAGATTACAAAAAAGGACCGAAGTTATAGGTTTAAGGAATGCGCTGTTTAGAATATTTATGTAAAATATTTGAGGCGGTGAGAGAGCATGGAAAATATCGGTTGATCGGGGAAAATTTAACTTGCAAAATTCTGTTTCGCTTTATTTAGATATACAGAGGTTTTATTTGCCAAATTTTCAACCTTAAAAATCGACATTAGTTCGGCAAACAGTTGATTATAAATTTAGAATTAAAATATTATGGATAGTTTCAAAAGCAAAGCCCTTGAAATAATAAATATACGCTCAAAATCCCTTTAAAACGTAAGTCAATTTATATAATTACTTTCCTCAAAACTATATTGTTTATAATCTCAAAGTTCAACTTACCACAATTTGGCTTTCCTCGGGTACGTGTATTTGCAAATTCAACACCATGTTTATCCACACACCAACAAACACCGACTGAATTGTGGCATTGAGTTGGCTTATAGAAGCCTTGAGAATCACAATCCGGTGCATAAGCTCCTACGTAAGAGTAAACACTAAAATAAATTACATAAATAATTGCAATATTGCTTTACCTAGAAAATCTCCAGCAATTCTTCTTCTCACTGCAGCACATGGCCTATCTGTTTTTTCGAAGCACCTGCACCACTCCCTAGTATTGATTGTATTTTCCTGATCCAAATCGCAGGTATCAATGAATGGCTTAATGCATCTCTCGTTTTGATCGTGTTCCAAATCGTACAACTCTTGCAATGATAGCAGACCGTCGTTATTTAGATCTAAGTGTCCAAACATCCATTTAGCCTCTATTTTACAAGCTAATGGGAAATGAGCCTTTGATTTTTGGTTGTGCTGTCGACGTTTTTTGCTATCCGCCATAATAACAGAGAACCAGTCCAAAAGCCTATTACCAATTGCTGTAAGTTGCTGTTGTTTACATTCAACAGATTTTGTTGGAAATCCTTAATTACAAAATTGGATTCGATGTTAGTTTAATTAAATATGATAAGACCTACTTGAACCGGTACCTAGATTCTTCCCGTATTTTTGGGGCTTATCAATAACTTCATTATAGCCACGAATTTTATGTTTGTCATCTTGATACTGATTGTCCTAAAAACAAATTATATAACTTTAGTAATATTCATAGCACATTAAAGCGCCACAATAACTTAAAATTTGACTTTATAGAACAACATTGTAAATCCTTAACGAAGTTTTTTCATACAACTTTATAATGAATAAAATATCAATATATATTTCTTAACCAGTTTATCCAAATATCTGAATACAAAGTATTTCAACCCCATTAAGCTATTTCCAATCAGGAAAATATTTTTAAATTTTTTTAAGAAAAAAAAACTAGAGGTAAATTTTATTTAAATATGCATGCAAACCGGCATTCGAGTACAAGATTTTGTAATATTCATTCACCAGAATTAGTAGGTACGTGTCCAATTTGGAGTGGAACAGAGTTATAAATCACGAAAATTATAGGCCACGAGAAATCTTCATCGTAATGAAGGTGTCAAAAGTCCGTAATATAATAATCTTTTTTAAAAAAAAAAACGAGAAATGAAAAGTTCAGTATGAAGTAGGGACAACCATAAATTGGCAACAAGTTTTACGGCTGCTAGACAAAGGCTATCTATAAAAAACACGTTACACACCTTCTTATAAGCGGTATACTTCAAGTACTTGTAGTGTTTGTTGTCGTATTTAATATCCTCTGGTGTAAAAGTAAATTGGGAATTGATGTGATTATAATGTTGATTGTTATCGTCTTCTTCCTATTAAAGAAAATTTACGTTAACTTCATTAATTATGTATACAATATTAGCACTAAATCGTCATTTTAATTGATATTCCCTCGAAAGGTCTTTATGTTAAACCGTTTCACTAATAAAATTTTAAGATACTTTATCATTGAAATAACTTAATTAATTGGATATAAAATTAGTGATTGAATTAAAAGTATCTAATTAACTATTTTTAGAGAGGACAGTGGTTTATTTTTAAAATGCAACCATGCAATTTAAATTTGATTTATATCCAGAAAATTTAATGTAATACTAAGGTCTATAACATAGTTCTAACCAAGATTTGATAATAGTACCGAAATATACTACTTACATCTTTAGAAAAACGAGAATCTTGGTCTAAAGTCTTTTTGTATTTTGAGTTGAAGGCGTTTATGCGATCTATTCTTTGCAAGTTCTTACCATCGGCATTTTCTGCGTTCAAATAAGACCATAATTATAATATTTTGTAAAAAGAAATTATAAACATGTGTATTACCTCTGCATGGGCAGAAACCTTTGCATGCTATTCTAATTGAAGTGGAATGTATACAGTTGTGATAGTCCAACCTGCAGAGCGACGAATACGTTCTGTTGTCGGTCCCACATAAGAAAGTAGGTTTAACTACTGGGCAGGTTTTGCAATTTCTAAATAAAAGGGAAATAGAAATTATTACCACAAAACTTACTATTTCAGATTGATATTAAATAATTAATCGCATTCCTGAAAGCCTAAACCTTTACGCATAAATCGTTTGTTTCCACCCAAATAAGACCCGGTCAGGGTTAAATAACACACCCATAATTTCATCTCTAGTTTATCCATCCCCAAAAAATGTAAAAGCATAATCATTGAATTGAAGCTAGAAGTTACAAAGGAAAAAAAAACAAATAGTCAGCAGGTGCATTTAAAAATGGAAATTTGAATATGTATGAAAAAATTCCACTACGGAGGCAATAGAAAGAGCGTTAATTGATGATAAAACGCAAATATTTTGATTTATTTTTCTGACATAGAAACGTCAGCTACAACCTTTAATGTAAACTATTGATCCAATACTTGTTAAGACTTCTTTTTTGATTTACATGTTTGTTTCCTATTCCTGTACATATTTTTATTATTACCCTGAGTACATGGTACTGCGAAAAACTGTTGTTGAGAAGAATGCTCTGATGGACGTTTATTTTGAGCACTCTCCCATAAAATGTGACGTGAATGTATACGCATTTTTACATTTTTCCTCCACCAATTCAAAAAGGATTTTACGACCGTCCCACTGAATTCTCAGTCACTTCGTCATACTTGCACATCAGCAGTATGAAATTATAAAATATTTCTGATAACTTTGAATTTTTGAAACAGCATATTTATCTAATTATTGTAAATAAAAAACCAAAATTCACACCGTTTCTTTTTGTTTTTGTTTTTTATTTCCTACTTACTCTTCATCTCTGTCATTTCCCTCCGTATCGTAGAAAACGTCGTCTTCTTTTGAATTTTCTTCTGATGTGTTATTGTCGTCTTCATCATTATTTGCTTCAGCTGCTGCCTTTCTTTTTGCTTCTTCCTCAAGAAACTTCGATTTCGATATTATTTCAACTCTAAAATCACGCATATTTATTATATAATATTATTAAATAATTATAACTTAGGCTTTATCTTTTATCTTTTCATTTTAATTTACCTATTTTTATGAAGTTCTTTTTTAGAAACGCAAACAGCGCTGTATGCATCTTCCAATAAACAGAGCTCCCTTTTCTTACAGTTTAAGGGTCTGCAAAGGTCACCTGGAATTTTAATGAGGTAGACATTTATAAATTATGTAATAATGTTTAATTAAAAATTTAAAATTTTAATGAAAACAACCTACTTGTTGGATCATGAATCCATTTTTTACGCTCTGGTAATGATTTCTGAGACGACTGTGCGCGTTTGTCTTCCTAAAATATGGAAAAATGTTTCAATTACAAAATCTTATACATATTAAATAGATATAGGAACCATTAATCCTTAAAATATTTTCATGGCCCGTATATTTTCATGCTTGGGACGCCTTTTAAAAATTGCATTAATAACCCAGAAACCATAACAAAGAGAGTATAACGTTCTGATAACAATGGACATATTTTACAACGTGGGAGCGATAAAATCAAAATTATGAATGTAAAAAAGTAAATTTACTGAAATATATGGGCACGTGTATGACATCCATTTATAATTTTACGTCTACATATTTCACGTTTTCTGTAAATTTCAATATTAGCACATATTCTTAAGCATCAATATAACGCATGAATTTTATTTGATTACGTTCTGTACTTCGTATAAGCAGTAAAACGATGATAAATTACATAACGATGAAATATAATAAAAAGATATTATGCATATGTATGAAAGTATAATCATTACAAGCACATATATGAGTCCACGTAAGCCGTATAATGTTTCATCTTGGGAGCGACTATTTCTTCAGAAAGCCAACAATTAGCCCTCGTCATATTTAGATTCGCTCACATCAGCTTCCTTGTTGTTCTGTTTCAGGAGCCTTGCGTAAACATAAGTCTGCCTTAGTCTATCTTTTCAAGTATCCTTCTGAAGAAGGAGTATGCATTCGTTGGTCATTTTTTGAAAAAAGTGTAAAGCCCTTTCCAAGGCTCCTTTCAGACATTATGTATGGCGACGATGTCGAGAGGCCGACGCTTCTCAAATAGGGAATAGGTTCTTATTTTTTTCATTGTCTTGCACGCTGGCGAGACTTCGGTCTATATTTAGATATGAATGTGACTTTAAATATCACCTTCCGTATATATTCTCAAGTACTAGTATATTTATTACTTATATTACTTATTTAATCCCTATAAAAAACCTGTATATTATAAAGAATGACCTTTCCTACCTTCGAAATTTAAAAAAATATTTAGTAGCTTAATAGAATCGTGCTATTTGTTGGTTATAGCATACGAATCCACATGAATACTCTTAAAAGCTACAATTTATATAAATTAGTAAATATTTTACAATATAAATTGTAATGTAAACTGTGGAATAGCCAATCGTATACACTATGTTACTTAGTTACATATATATAAATTATTAGTTTTTATCAAAGAAATAAGAATAGAAGAACCAATTAAGCTTAGTAAAATTAAAATAAATCATAAATTAGGAGCAATCTATTTATAAACTGTACCAAAATATATACCCCGTTATGATGAAACAATAGAACTCCTTTTGGATTAATTACAAAAGTAAACCGTCACGTTGGAAGCCAATAACAAGATATTATTACATACGCTCTTTGCCAGCAAATTAAATACCCTACACCCTTGAAATAACCAAAACCTGTTATAGATTGTAAGGTTTAGGTTTACAACACCTGGTTAGCTAGGTGTCCGAAACTTTTTAATTAGTTTACAAGTTCTTCTCAAACTATTCTGAAATATAATAAGATTGCCTGCGGTTATATAGAGCTGTTTATCAAAATAAATTTATGGTTTACTGCAGCTTATATTTAAATTACCTTCGTTAGGAGAGGTAAAAACACTTTAGTCCTAAATAATGATCGCCAATTGAAAAGTTCTAAAACTTTCCTTGAGTTATTATAATGATCACGAAACAATGCACAACAGCATATAGTTAAATAAATACTGCAATCATATCTGCAATAATATAACATGTAATTTGCAAAACGAGCTCGTTACTTAAAATATAGGCCGGCAGAGCTTTAGTATTTAATTAAATTATAAATGGGTTCTCCATGCATTCCTTCGGTCAAAAGATGGATGACTCCACTTTGGAATCGACATATTTTTTTTATGATTAAAAAACAGTAGTGTATAAGTTGTGAGAGTGAGAAAAGTGCTGCTTGAGAACCATCCCAAAAAAAAAAAAAAGAATCCGTCGGTTAGTAACGCCCTTTGGCGATTTAACCTTGTAATACATTCGGTCATCCGGCATAGTTTGAATTCCTTAAGTTTTCACTAGTTTTCTACTACAAGGAGCATACAATTCATACAAAAGCTATACGCTGCAAAATAATCAATTCGAAATACACTGTGTATAGTGTATACGAGTGGGAATGTTACATCGAAATTGTCAAAACACCTTGATTTAAATGTGGCTTTGGAAAATCGATAGGGAATTAATACCTATATCTACACATGCCCGAGCACATAACAACAAAAGTGTACTTGGCTGGGAACACTTTCAATTAATTACAGTAATTATGCTAAGTTTGGATACGGTTCAAATTGGGATCCCAAAACATGGCGAAGTCGTTCCAATTATATCCTGGTATTTGATTTTAACATCCCGGGGGTGAAAAACTTGAATGCAAAATAAATAAAAACAAGAGGTACCTAGGTAAGAAAAATAAACGCCAGTACACCCTAAAAGGTAAAATGAAATGAAAACAAGGCATATTTATAAATGTTTACTCGGAAGGTATAAGGAAAGGTAAAGGTAAAGGTAAGATTTTCCCTATTTCTCATTTCGGCTTATCCCTTCTCTCAGTGAGCTGACTCCGTCGTTGTCGTCATTATGTAACTTGATTTCTGAGCTGGCTTCTACATTGAATTGAATTTTCCCAGCCACTTTCTGTACATCCGATTAAATTTTATTGATTTGTTACAATAAGGTGTACGCAGATATATCTATACTGGTTAATGTCGAAAACGCGATTTTTTAACCACGGCTTACCTCATCTACGAACTCGAAATCACCTTCATATTTCTTCTTTTTGCCTTGAACTTGCACTGATATCATTAACACTACACACAAAGTCGTAGCAAAAGGTAAACACTTCATATTTACTCTTATTACTCGTTCACAACTTTTTTTATACGGACAAAAAAAATATAGCCTTTGTAGCGAAAAAGGAAAAACCAAAAACCTTTTTTAGCCGAGAAGATTATACGGCTAAATTGTAGTAATCACAACCAGAGGTAGGATCTGCGGCCGAAAATTAATGTGATCCAAAAAAATTTTGGGAAAAAATTATTAGCTATAGTTTATCGACTTCCAAACACACAACTACCGCTGGTGTACCCGAATCCAGACTGGCTCTCAAGCAGTAACTGCTGCTGTCGGATGCAGACCGAAGCAGAAAAATCCCATTTATTTACTAGATTTCTTTTGACGGGTAGTCTATCACTGAAAACACACCACGGAACTATTGAAATTCGCTCCTTTCGTTCTTCCAACGTATAGTTCGTCGGACCTTCCTGTTCACATTAATGCTAAAAAGTTACCCTAAGAAAAGGACGAGCAGAGGGTACAGTCGACATCCGCAGCAAATTGCCTCTTTTAGTATTATAAAAATTTTTTCGCTACAAATACAAGAAGATATTTCTGCGCAATAGAAAGTTCATTTCTCTTTGCGCAATTGTTGTACTCTCTTTCCAGACTAACAAGACCAGTGTCCTCGATACTGAAGAAATCGATTTTCCTATGACACAATCCCTTAACACTTTGCCGAGGTAGAAGAAGCCAAGAGCCTCATAGAAATGTGTAACCAAAAATAAAATTCTTCGCAGGCTTAGCATTAAGTGCAAAACACAACACGCACTTTTCCTCTAGAATCCTATTAGGTAAACTTAGCCTTAATCGGTGGTTCTCCGCCTAAGACGCCCAGAGACCAATTCGAATTATGAGCTCTCTATCTCTGTGTAGTCGGAGGAATATCAATAGTATCTTAATAATGCATCATGCCATCACCCTTTGACAAGCATTAGTGAATTCAAACGCGAATAAACTGAACGGAGCTAGCCTTCTAGAAACCTGCAAAGCAGCCATAAAGCCCAATCCGACCATTACATTGAACATATCTACAAAGCAAGACAATGGCACAATTTCCAGGATACACCCTGTACACGTCCCCGTAATGAGTGTATTATAAGATTCAATAAGAGGGTGCCTCAAGTACACCACAGATGAGTTGATGGCTTAGATAAATTTATCGGTCGTAATTACTTGAGCCAGGCCGTAAGCATCTCTTTACGATGGCATTGAAAACCTGATTATCATTATCATGCTTAACAAAATAATTAACCAAAAAGGATTTTCTATTTTAAAGCTCCGCTAACAAGCCGTGGGAAGAGAATAAGGAAAAGGGCTTTTGGAAGGGTTAGGCTGGTGATTTCCTTTGGACGCAAAAATACAAATCATCTGAGGTAATTTTCTTCCTAATACTGAAAACATCGTAGTTCTGCTGTGCATCCATTCATCAAGATAAAAGTGATGTAAGTCTAGAAAGATCCAAATCTTACTTGTGTATAAAGAGCTACCTACCTGACAATGCGTTTACTTGGTAAATTTAATAAAGCCTTAAGTAAATTTAATACTAAAATGGATATTGACGCAAATTAAATCATATAATTAACATTGATCTGAATTTGAAACAAATGATAGAACTTAAGGCCTTAACTTTACCTAAATTTACTATTACTTTCTATAAGTATTTTTCTTTTATATTTTAAATTGAGTTAATGCACAATTTTATTGTAAAATTCATCAAATAATTCCAAAAAGATTTTTTACCTAAATTACTCAAAGGGGTAATATAGAAAACAAGACTGGGAAATAAACAAACTCATTTTTCGTATTATTTAAAATTAAAAAACAATAACGAAACAGACTCAGGAAACGCCGGATAAATAACTCAAGAAAATACTAAAGATCCTAGCGATGGTTGAAGACAGAGTGTGCGGGTTTCACGCGCGCGACGAGGGTTCATTTGGCATTCATAAAAAAATGGGTCAAACCACCACAAATAATAATTTTCTTGATGTCTTGTGATTTCATTGAGATTTATTTCTGGAACTAAAAATTATGGAATTAATTATTTTTCTGTAGAACTAATAAAGACTTATTTTTGATACCTCAGCTTACCTCATTAATCTAAATCTACCGTTCAAATAACCGAAATCAGTTTAAAAAATCCCAAGTTTATCTTGATGAATCTTCTATGCCGATAGTATTCCATTGATGAAAATTCTAACTAAATTTGATAGATATTTGAGGAATTTCAAAATAAGCTCGATCTTTCCTATACATAAAGAATGCATTTTATTTTTATTTGCCTTCCATAATTTTCTCAAAAAAACGTAACCACACTTTCGAAATTGTAGTTTTAGTAATCTGAGAAATAAAGAAAGTATGATTTCAGAAATATTATATAAAATGAGAACAAGGCTAATAAATTGTTTGAGAGTAAGTAGGAAGACATTTCATGCAATTTTTTACATGTAAAAAGATTTTATATTATAAAATTTGCAAGATTTTTATTTACTCAACTTTGTTCATACTTAACAAAGTACAACTTTTGTTCTACTTTTTAAGCCTATTATTCTAAAAATTTATATTGATACCTTTTACTTTAACTAATTTCTAGAATTTCTGTAAAAAATCTATAACAATTATAATTAAATATTCACTGAAAATTAATAATTAGAATTTTTACATCTGAAAAAAAAATGAAACCGATATGTTTAAGAGAGAAAAGTTCAAGCAATCAAAGGTAGTTGCATCATTCATATTCAATAATTTATATTGCACTTACCATACGTTGGAAATCAAAGAAAACAACTAAAGTAACCTCGGAAGCTGATCCATTTGTCTGATGTGCAGTCATCTAAAGTAATCACTGATACATTCGAGCCATTGTTAATATCTGCATTGAAATCCAGTCAAGTATAGTGATAAAAAACGCCACTTATGAACATGCCAATCTTAAAAAAGGCAAGCACACTGGATAAAATTCAATTTTTCAAGCGACATCGTAAATGTTTCATGAGCCTATTAGCTAAAATACACATTTACACTTGTCTGCGATGCAATAGCTGTTATATGAAGTGATAAATTTGCGGTAGGAAACTTTCAGCACAGGGTAGAAGTTCCCCGCAAAGAGCAAATGGAAGCTAATAGTACAAAATCATACATTCGAAAAGTTAGCACAGCAGTAAACCTGGTGCACTAACTAAAAGTGAGAAAAAATCTCATATATAATATTCGAAGTAATCATTTCTATTAGCGTTATGAGGACTATTAAAATGCCATAACATATAATTCTCTTCTTCCACTCCAATGGTGTCGTTATTACTTCTTGAAGAGAAACGTGTGACTAATTAACATTTCAACTTAAGAAAATGTATTAAGTATATTAATTACTATAAAAAAATAGACTTTTAGCTTTTCTTGAATATTTCTTCTTACTTTTCCAAGCAAAATTGGAAATTCCTCAACGAAAATTCCTTACTCATTCATTTATTTTAAAATGCAACAGACAAATATTTAAATGTGCTGAGTACAAGCCTGCTAAATGAGGAATCATTTTTTAAAAATTTCAATCTAGAAAAGCACCCTCTTAGAATAAACAGAATAATAGTGTGTAAAATTAAAAAGCTTTAAAACATATCGTCTACTTCACCCCATGTTGAATTTTAATTTTGCCAAAAGAAAATTTCGAATAATTAATAAAAAATATTAGACTTCAAATAGTCGCATTACAAGTACAAGATAATTTTGTATAAGAATCCTGTATGAAAATTCAAATAAGTCAAATGAATAATAAATGATTTAAAAAAATGTGGTTTTAAGTAAAAGGATTAAAGTACATTTTCCCTAGGCGTTACTTATTTAAATACTTTACCTGCTCCCCATTAAGTAGAAATCTACAATGCTAGACTAACTTTTACCCTGTACTTGGATTTATTGATTGGTGCCGTGAAATATTAATTTGTTATTCGCTCCTACGTAACTAGGCAATTTTTCCACGTTGAAAGAAAACACAGAACGATAATATATAATTCAAAAGGCTTTTTTTTATCGTAAACTAAAATTAGTTTCATTTATTTCTTCTTCAGCAAACTGTTGCAGATATTCTGTTTCAATTGGGTGTAACTTGTTAGAAGTCAACACGAGAGAATGCAGAGGCGGTCCCAAGTCGGTGTCAGCCATTCCTTTTAGTGTTTTTACAGCGATTTGTTGCGTATCATGGCCCACTCTTGCTAAACCAATGCACAGTGACTCAGGTGTGATAATTCCATCGTCCTTTTGTTTTACAATTTCTAGTAACTGGCTGCTAGCTTCCGCTACGCTCATAAATCGGGGAGGCATATATTCTTTCTTCTTTTTCATCAAAGATTCAAGAGTAGGCTCCTTCACCTTTATATCCAGTAAACAAAGTGTATGCATGCCGTTAACTCTATTCAGTTTTATTTTATCATAAAAACTATCAGGCTTCCACTGATCGTCCCAATAGGGAATAGAAACAGTTTCACCGAAATGGTACAGCTGAAGACCACAGCACCCGATTGCATTCATTATAGATGCATTGTGGATAACTTTGTATGGAATGTCTTTTTCTTTTGCTCGTAAAATTAAATCCGTGTGAGTCGTTGCTCCGAAAGGATCACCGACAACTAGTAAAGCAACATCCTCTTCCTTAGCTTGCGAAAGTATTTCATCAGCACCTTGTTCCACTAAATCTCGGTCGGCTACTAAAAGTGGTCGTCCATAGAATTCTTCCTGGAATATTTTAAATGGAAAAATTTAGTATCTCTTTTCACCATGAAAACTATAGAATCATAAATACCAATGCGTTTTGGCCACACGGAAGAATAGACGTGTAAGCCTCTAGGTAAACCCGTGCACAGGCCCTTATTACTTCCAACCCTTTGACGGTAACATCTTTTGGGTCTCCCAAGCCCAAACCGACAATGTAAAACATTTGGGCGAAATTAAATCTGTAGGGAAGGAAGTTTATTATGGTTTTATTTACTTTTTTGTATAAAATAGGAAAATGCAAAACAAATTTAGGGAATATTCCGTTCTTTCTTCTCTTATGATTGAGACTGAGAAAGACTCCACTTTAAGGTAAAATAGGATTTTTTGTTTCTGTTAAACTGTCGGCCCCCTTATTTATAATACAAAACGAATTGAGGTACCTGGACCTGCTTAGCCAGTTCTGCAAGAATGAAATTTTGCAATAATAGAAAATAAACCCTATCTTTTAGGTCCATTTCTAAATATGCAAAAAGTCGTTAGTTTCACTCAATGGGAATATCACTTGACTTTATTGTATTTAATTGCCTTAAATTCGACTCTATTGTATTTAATTGTCTGCATCGAATATTCTTGTTTACTAACTTCCACTTTGTTGCTATATTTCATTAGTAATATAAGAATATGCCGAAATCGGGTTGTAATTAGGAATGCGGCCCTTAAACATATTTTTTATTACTGTAATCATCAGTGCACTATTCTAGCAATCAGAAGAAACTAATAGATTTGAAAATTTATCCGAATGAATTTGGGGTTTAAAAGAAATGACATAGGCTAGGTATAAGCTAGTTGCCAATGTAATTTTATAAATCGCATTAATTCTTATTTTAGCCGTACCTAGATACTTCTAAGCTAATAAAACAATTAATACTTCGTCTTAGAGAAGTGCCTTATAATTCTAGCACGCCGGATTGGCAATATAACCCAACTTTTTCCCAAAACAGTCAAGTTGCTGTCAGTGTCAAAACGAAATGCGTTTCCCAGTATTCCAGAGACTCGAACCAGATAATGCGTAACACGCAAACCAAACAGCTTCATCACTGACAATTCAAACAAGCTTGTCAACTCTTGGAGTTGGTTGCATTTAGCCTATTACTAATCGCATTTTCCCCATAATTTTGCAATTTGTGTGCCAGTTTTTATTTGCTTCTTAGTCGCTTATAACGTTAAGAATTTATCCATCTAATCGCCATGTCAAAAAAGCCAAGAGTTATTATTTTGGGAGGTAAATTTCCATTCATCCGTCGCCTTTTGGAATTGTCTTTTTAACGTCTTCCTTATATGTTTAGGGTGTGGATTTATCGGAAGGAATTTGGTGCATTATCTAGTCAACGCCGATGCTGTGTCATCAGTCCGGGTCGTTGATAAGACCCCTCCGCAAATGGCTTGGCTGAATCAGGAACACACGACAGCATTCAATAGTCCATTGGTTGAATTCCACAGTGCTAATTTAATTAATCCAGGTTGGTGGAAATGCATATTCCCATTTACCCGTTTGTTCGGTTATTGGCACACTTTTCGCGTGCCAATGGAGATGGACAAAATTGCATAAGATTAGCTTAAAAAGGAGGATATGATTTTATGAAACCGAAGTTGATGAGTCAATAACTTTCACTGTTTTATGAACCTGGTCATAAGTAGACGTTGGATTGGAAACAAAATAATGTTCAACGGCTTATTACCACCTTCAATGATAATAAGAAGAGGCTCTTTCTAGGAGAAAATAAAGGCTTTCCTTTTGTTGGTAAAGTCGAATTAAAATTATAGAAACAATAGAAATTATTTCATGTAAACGGATTATGCCGAAAATTGCAGTAAAAATAAAAATCACTCAACTTATAACATAACACACACACAACATAACTAGTTCAGAGTTGAGCTGTGTGGGATACCTAAATTTGTTTCGTTATCTTGTAAACCGAGTTCAGTTCAAAGTTAGTAACTAAAGATAACAGAAGGAAGGATTTTCAATTAGGAATAAAACATTTGCATTTTGCTTTACATGTCTATGCTTTTTAAGTAAATAACACCAACAAGATATAACTTGCTGAAGGCATATATGCCTATACGTTCAGGCTGATCTCGAGGAACACTCGACTGATTCAAATGTGATTTAGAATTTTTTGAAGTCCTACTACATTCAGGGAGGGCTGTACAAAAAATTCAGATCTGATGCATATCTTACACTCATAAAGATAGCGTACCAATGCTTTAGTTATACCTACTACACATCGATTTCATTTTCTTAAATGTAACTGCACTGAATTACGTGGATTTTACTTTGAATTAATGAATATATCCAGATGAAAAACAAATATAAGCCACAATAAATCAGTAAAGCAATTCATTTATCGCATGAAAATAAAAGTAAGCAAGGGTTCAACATTTGCTATTGACGAATCAGTAGTTGTACAAAACGGGAATGGGCAAGTGGCAGAAATATTTAAAAACAGACACGTGAGCAAATTAAAAAAATTCGTCCAATTTTAATATGAAAAGATTATCAAAACTAAAAAGCATACATTCAAAGTATGGAAATTGTTATTTGGCTTTTATTATTACATTTTAAATTATTGTCGTCGTTAACAAAACGTCCGGTTCTTTTGGAATTAATCAGTAGTCCATCAACCAGTCTTGTTTAAGAAATTTGAAAACTACAAAATTTCGACTCCCAACACCTAATTTTATAAAAGTGAAATAATTCAAAAGATTTAACTTTTTCTCTAATTAGCCTCATGCAAAAATGCCTTTGATTCCTCGAACGGAGAGCCATGGGACATTGTAATTAATTGTGCTGCCGAAAATAGGCCTAATCAGAACGATGCTGTTTACAAAGAGGGTGTTTATAAACTAAGCATGAATTGTGCAAAGGAAGCTGCAGCCTTTAATGTAGGACGATACATCGAATTAAGTTCTGGCTGTATGAACTCGAGTGAAAAGGTGCCACTCTCCGAAGATTGTAAAATAGATGCATGGACTTCGGTGGCTAAATATAAGCATAAAGTTGAAAAGGAACTATCGTCTATTTCAAAATTAAACTACACTATTTTCCGTTTACCGATTGTTTATGGACCAGGGGATAAAAGATACCTAAGTGAGTAACCAGTAGTGTTTAGAATTCACTTATAGAAATAGAAATACTAATTGTAATTGTTTAGCTCCTCGAATAATTATTGCCGCACTCTACAAGTATCTTAATGAAACCATGAAACTACTATGGGACGAAAAACTTAAACTGAACACAGTTCATGTATTGGACGTTGTGGCTGCTGTTTGGAAGCTTTCTCAAGATCCGAAAGCGAATGGGGAAATTTATAACATTGTTGACGATTCTTGTTCTACGCAAGGATCGATTAGTGATATACTTGCTGGCATTTTTTCGATAAACATCGATTACTGGGGAGTTGTTATGTCCAACATCACCAAGGTAAGTAGGATGTGAAATATATATACAATTTATTTTATTACAATCAAAGAAAACTTCTTAGGTTAATATGGCGGATGTCGTAAGTGAAATAAACGATAAGCACATGGGCCCTTGGGCTGAAGTATGCCAGAAGGATGAAGTTCAAAATACTCCACTGACTCCATATATGGACGAAGAACTACTCTACCACAAGCACCTTAATTTAGATAATTCGAAACTCAAATCAGCTGGCTATGAACTGCAGGTACCAGCAATGATCGAAGAAAAGGTCAGAGAAGTTATCATCGATTATATTGAACAAAAACTCTTCCCACGATCTCTTTTAATGTGATAATATTATGAAGAACGAAGATTATAAAATTATTTTAAAAAATAATATTTAAGGCCTAACACGTTATATTTTAAATGAAAAACATAAGAACCAAGCTGTGAATTTTTATAAGACCAATTGCTCGAAATCTATAAAAAGAAAGCGTTGATCTTCGTATACATATTGAATGATATTCTAATAATTCTCTGTTTGGGATTAACATAACTGTTAAAACATTTAATCATAAGTAACATGAACTATTCCGAAAGAAAACGTGCCTACTTTTAAAACATTTACAATAGAATGAATTTGCTTTTAATTTTGTTTTATTTCATTTTTCTAAAATGAAAATCCACTAAACCAACCTGCAATACACAGAATCTCCTGAAACAGTCCTTAGTATTGGAAAACTAAAATAAAATATAACTTTCGCAAAATAAAACTTCAAAAAACAAATGAGAAACTTCGCCAAGCTACCTCAATGCAATTTTTATTGGTCAAATATTTAAAATGCAAACTCACGACATAAAAGAATGACAATACAGATTTGGACCAGGCTTGCGAGTTAACAGTATTTTACGAAATACATAACCAACAATATTCCTTCGTTGTGCTTAGCACTACATATATTCCGGATCGATAAAATGCTTCAAGTTCACATTAAGCTTATTCGTTTATTTATATTAATAACGTTACTCTTATAATGTACAGATTTTCCTAGATTTTAAAATTCCTGATAGAAGTCCTTATTTTTTGTAAAAATGCATATTTCATACAGAAACACAATTATTCACTTTTTTAAGTTATGGTAGTCGAGTATGACAGTGATTGTGATTTAACTTTATCTATACAGGGACTTGGTCAATCCTGGCAGAGTATAAAGTACACTATCGTTTTCCCTTAAATTACACTTTTTCTTTAATTTGAAAACATGACCGAAGCCTAGAATGCCAATCCTGCATCTCTGTAAGTGGTGAAGATCTTTTCGATCGAATTGATGTACGCGGCAGTTCTCAAATCTAAGCCGAGATTGTATTTCATAGCTGTCTTCATAATAGCTCTAGCCGACCGTTCCATAGTGTAGTCAAGGCCAGAGTGCACAATATCCTTTTCTGACGCACCAGAGATACGTTTCTGGAAGGCTTCAGAGGGTGTAACTGGAATTCGACCGCCAACACGTCCAAATCGTCGCTCCAAGGATTCCTGTACAGATTCTGTAGAAAAATTTGAACATTAGACTCTCTTTTAAATAAAATGCGAACCAACACTGAATAAAAAAATCTTGTAAATCTGTACTAATAGAAAAATTGTTCATTGTCATTGAATGGGGTAACGCGAGGGCTAATCTACTTAAATGTTGAACCCATATAAAAGACACACATGCGATTCCAGCAGGGACATTTAAGAAATAAACCTATGTATTGAATATGTTTGAACACTGATAAAATTCTACTAACAATAAAAATTAGTCAAGAAATGCAAAATAATTTCTTTGAATAGAATTAGTAAGCAATTGATTGGAGTTAGACACGCATAAAATACGAAACTGTACCATCGAAAATAAATCTTTCAAGAGATTGCTGGACGGAGTCTGTAGTGGAAAGTAAATAAAAGTAAAAAAGTAAAAACGAATTAAGAAAGCTCATATTTAATAATGCAGCTTAAAGTTACTAGATAAAGAGCATAGCCTTTCTAGAAATAACTTACCAAGTAGATGGTAGTTAGACTCCCTCTCGTACTTGAACGTAAGACGTCCGTATGAAACATGATTTAAATTTTTAAGCCATTCGAAGAATGATACTGTCACACCACCAGCGTTGATGTACAGATCTGGAATAACTAAGATATTGCGATCCTGCAAGATTTTATCGGCTGCTGGAGTTGTTGGACCATTAGCAGCTTCAGCGATAATCTATAATGCAAATTTTGTTTTTATTTCAACGTTCTCTAAGATGTCCTCAGATTTTACCTTGGCCTGAATCAAATGAGCATTATCACTATTAATAACTTTTTCTACAGCTGCGGGTACGAAAATATCGCATTTCTCGTACATTAAATTTTCACCCTCGTAGGCCTTCGCGTTGGGGTATCCTACGACTGTGCCAGTCTCGTTCTTGTAGTCTTCGAGACCCTATAAAAGGATAATTTACATTTTAATATAGCTTCACTTAATTTGGAATAGTTTCAATTTATTTGAGAAAAATTTTATTTAATCTAAAAGTGCTATTATATAAAAAGTATTAGTCTTACCTTAGGGTCAATCCCTTCCGGATTGAAAATTGAGCCATCATGCTCAATAATACCAATACAGGTAGCACCAGCTCTAGTAAGATACCTGCAGGTGTGAAGACCTACATTACCAAAACCTTGAACGATGAAGGTTTTACCACCCCATCCCGGCGTTGTTCCTGAAATATTTTACATCGTACAATATGCTTCCAACAATGTAATACTTTTCTTACCAATCATGCTCATGTAATTTGCTTCGTTAATAAAATTCTCCAGACCGTGAAATACTCCACGACCAGTGGCGGAAACACGTCCATGGATACCACCTTGATTGATTGGTTTACCTGTTACACAGGCATGGGCATTTATATCTAAATGTCCAATAGTCTTGGCATAGGTATCGGCAATCCAAGACATTTCACGTTCTCCAGTACCCATGTCTGGAGCAGGAACATCAACACCGGGTCCAATGAAACCCTTTTTGGCCAACTCAAGAGTGAAACGGCGGGTGATCTTCTCAAGTTCATGTTCAGAATATTCTTTTGGATTGATTTTAAGCCCGGCTTTAGCACCACCGAATGGTACATCAACGCAGGCACACTTAAAGGTCATCAAAGCGGATAAAGCTTTAACTTCATCACGAGATACGTCGAGAGAGAACCGAATACCTGAAATTGATAAAATTTTTATTATTATCTATTGTAATTTTTCCAAATATGGTAATTATACGTAAACAATATTAATTAATTAGACATCTCTTATCCACATATTTGAATAAAAGGTAAACGAAGTTAAGTGACATATATTTTTATATATTATTAAAGGCTTAATGTTGTACTTAATTCTAATTTTCATATCGTCAATAGATAAATACTCTACTCCCAGCCAATGAAAATCTCAAAGTCATTTACAAAAATTAAACTACCTAAGAAATAAAACCTCCTCCTTAACAAAATATTATTAATAGTTCAATGTGCCAAAATTACCGAATCTTTAATTCTTCGCTTCAAAATTCATTATTTATTTTAGAATATAAGCTCCGTTTTTAAAAATCATCGTCTATTTATTGCGTTTAGTTCTATACGTAGAACCGCCAAGCTGATTCAAAGGAAACTAGAAAGCTCTTTAAACTGATATACGCACCAACTATATTAAATAAAAAAACAAAACGCACCATATCACCTCATTTTGTTCTAAGCTGTAAAGATTTTACGACTCTTAAGCTTCCTTAAAATTATTTATAGATTATATGCAAGACGTAAATAAGCCGGCGAAAAATCGGCGCTTCAAACAAAAAATCATACTAATAATTAAAAACTGATATAGTTACCACCCATGGAAACTACATTAATTCAAATAAAAAATAATCAAAAGAATAATTTCCAAATTGTTTTTATCTTAACGACTTTTGCGCATGTAAAGTAATAAATCTTGTCTTCGGAAGAATTTGATCTTATTTTTTATCAGTAAAAATTGTTCACTGACAACTAGCCACAATGTCTTGAAACTAAAAGATGGACATTATATAAGATATATCAAATACAACATTTACTTTGTATCTAGTGTATATTCTGTGTCGAAAAGTAAAAACAAAAATAGTCAAGCGAATAATCTTGACTGCAGTATTCAAGTTTGTGACGAAATTTGCCGGTTGTTTCTAATTTTATCTGAGAGACACGCCCCTTTCTTGAATATTTGACAATAGTATTAGCAAGTACACATTATCGTGAATGCGGCTATTATTAAAGATATTAAATATATCTTTCATAACTCGGACGAGAAAATTAGATGCTTCCAAGAAGCGCAGGATGTGCACAAATACCAAGTCTAAGTCCTGTATTTTGTTCATATTCCATATTTTTAAACTTTCAAGTCCAAAGCGGTTGGCAACTTTCAAGAATTAAACTGTCAGAGTGAACATGGGATATAATTACCGGTGGAATTTCTTCGATAACACACGAAAGAAATCATTAAAAATTGATGAGGCTATGCGAGACGCTACTTAGCAACCGATTAACAATAGACCAACTATGTTTGAATAGTAATATCGATGTTTTTTTTATAAGTAGGCATCAGTACTACAATTGCAATTTTACACCAAAGTGCAATTTTAAAACACTTTTCCCAATTTAATGATGATTCTTTGCAGAGTTTTATTTTTTAAGATATCAATTAATGTATTTACTTTCACAAGGTTAGTGTAAAAAATCTGGATAAATTAAAACTAAAAAATATTCTTTAAAGTAATCAGTATGTAGGTATAGTCTAATTGTAGTTGCTAAAATTTCCAAAAAAAAATATATTTCAACTAGGTAACAAAAAATTTTAGTATTTTAACAAACTGAAACCTCAAAAATGAAAATGATCATACATTTTACTTTAAAAATTAATAATAAGTGAAATACTACTTATAGTTTACGTCAATGTATTTATATTTAGAAATCTGATTTAATACCATATACATACATTAGGGTTACTATTTGTTCTACCTTTAAATTTTAGTGTGCTCTTAGACTACAGCTTAAAACATAGAAATAATAAATATACAATTTAATATAATACAGTAACTGCATAAACTTTGCCATGAAAGATATAGTACACCTTATGGTTGCAATTCAAATACAAATTGCATTAATGATATTATTAATAAAAACAGATGCATATCAATTTCAATGCGTCAATGATGCCATCACTTAAAGCGCAAAACCACCACCCACATCACATTGGCACATGTCTGGGAAGTGAATTAAATCCGCAGAGATGGAATCCCCTGGACAGAATATTTTCTTACGACTATGCCGCCTACATGTTCATTCACAAAGCTAGACGTTGGCTTAATATGAGCAATTCGACTCAACATGTGTCTCAACACTTGATTTCTCAATAACACTTTATTTATAGAGTGGAATCAACTCACAGCATGTGAGTGACTATCTATTTTGAATATCATTTCCCTTTTACTTGGTACTTGAATGGCATTTGATCTATGTGAAATTCGAAATTTTTTTAAATTAAAATGATTAGGATGACCATAAAAATATACTATATTTAAAGGTATGTCCCAGAATAAATGACCATAGCATCTCTATGAATCAGGTGATATCCTAAGAGATGTGGTGGTAATGTCGCGTGACTTGTTGAAAACGCAAAACAAATCTGTTATTTTTATCAACAGAAAAAAAGAACAATGTTTTTTTAGCGGTAAACTTGTATGGCATGTAAAATTAATTGCGATCACCTTGTGTCACAGCCCGGATAAGAATAATTAAAATATGGTATACTTTTCATCATAGTTTCTGTTATATTTTGTGTAACATTAAAAGTTAATTTTTTATGAAATTATGTCTATAGTCAACATTAATCCCCCGCATAGATTAGCGTTTTAAAGCTTTTTACTCTATACATAAATCACATGGTTACTACTCCCTGATCATGCGACAGAAAATGGTTATTTTTATTAACGATTCCCAGCCTTAAAAATTGCAAATGTTACATCTAAACGGAGTATGATATTCAAACATATCAGAACCTGTTTAAGAATCGCACTTAGCAACAGTTGGAGAAGTTCAAACATGAAACGAATTCGCACGGTCGCGTGATACATCTGTTACCATTTCTACTAAAAAAGAAAGTACACATAGTGGGTTTTTATCAAAAACTGATAACGTCTACGTAACAAGCAATATTTTCTTACTTTAGAGTAAAAATAAACCTGCTAAAGGATTTTCAATTTGTAAGGTGCGAATGACGTACTTTTTTATTTGATATTGGTGAATTTTATGCGATAATTTTCGATTGTTATGGATATCATGCTCGTGCCATTTATTGCCAGTTTATGTAACAAATTTTTATATATATATTTTTCATTAACGCTATAACCACTCAAACAATAAGTCAATTTTTAAAGCAGTCGTTCACTTGATAGAATTCCTGAGAAGCCTCATGTGTGCCAGCTGTTCTATAACAAGTGGAGTTCATCTAGTTTGATTTAGACTCAAAAATTGTGTCACATGCTTTAACCGAGTTCAACCAGAATCGGTGAGAGATACGACACGTACCTATCACAATCAAGTTATTTATTTTGCCTATCAGTTTTATCTTTTGCTTTACACTATAGGTAAAAAATGTTATCTTTTTGATATAACTTTTTAAAATAATGCATTGCTCGTAGAAAGTTCATTTTTCAGTTATTTATTTATGTTTTACATTCTTTCTTCTTGGTATTTATTTAGCATTTATTTATGTATTCCTAATCTAACAATGTAGCACAGTAGACGACTTAATTGAAAATATGAAAATGCTTCATTAGTTTCGCGGTATAAGGACGGAAGCCACTAAACGGGTTGAACGCCATTTTATTTTGAAAAAGAAGCATACAGAAGTAAAAATTGAATAATTCATAAGCAATTCGGCTTTAAGTTGAAAAAAATTCAAATGCGCAAATTTGGATGTTATACCATTCTTATTAAAACCATTTAAATAACTTTCTTTATATATATATATATATAATATATTGTTTTTGGTATCTTTATAATGAATGGAATGGAAAATTTCAATTCCTATTATATTTTCACGATTTAATTCTAAAAAACAGAATCTCAGAAAAAATAAACTACAAAAGTTGAAAGTTAACTACGAAAAACAAGCATCTTTTTCATTTTTGGATTTTTAGAATAAAACTTTTGCAAGTGAAATGAAATACTTTAGATATTTGGAACATGAAGAGTTTACATTTTTTCCAGAAGCTTTCATTTGTCCATTAGATTTTCATGCATTTTACTACCATATAGTTCAGGTAATAGAAATATTTTCTATTTTCCACATAAAACGAACTTGATACTATGCTCATATCACTGGAAATCAGGATAACTTAGAATTGAATTCATATTTTAAATTGAAGCAATCTTAGAATATTATCACCTAATCTTAGAAATATATTCTTCAACAAGCAGAAGAAAATTAATAATGCTTAATATTCCTTTAAAAGAATATTAAAACATAAAATGAAGAATGCACGCCCTTTTAAAAGGAAAAGAAATTTGTATTTCTTTTTCTGTGCACATCAACGACGCGCGTCCCCAATGAATTCTTTTAAGTAGAGGTTTTGCGAAACTCACACTACAACGAACCCATTCACGAAAAAACCTGCAAGCATTATTTTCCACTCCGAATTCATAATGGCAACTCATGTGCACAATAAGACATGAATTTTAAAAAGAAATTGTGTCGACTCGGCAAAAATTAAGATGAAAAAAATCCACAGGTGTTTGCTAAACCTTAACGCTTAGCAAAGAATAGGGGCAAGGTGTGACCCGTTTTGATAAGTTCCTCATCTCACCCCCGGCTGCTTTAATAACTGCGGAGAGAGTGAAATAATGGACACGCCACATTCGCAGGTAATATCAAATTAGCAATTATTACATAATCATGCCTTTCAGAACATTATTTTAAAAAAATTATCCCCTTAATTTGAATTCAATTAATAGAGTACTGAAAGTTGCTTCACTTACCTCCCTTAGTTGGAACTCTGTGAGTACTATGTTGTGCTCGGTAGCCTGTTATCATCTCATAGTCGCCGGAGTCTCGACGCAGCGGAAATGCTATTTCAATTATATGATCGCATGGTTGCATAAGCATAAGAATTCCCTTAACTTTCTTTTTCTTCTCTTCTGCAGAAAGTTTTCCTTTCATGTCTTCAATGAGTTTATCTTCAGCTGTTTGGCAGGCACGATGGAAAAAGTATTCAACCATGTCAAAGAATCTTGGATCCCGAGCGACAGGGACATCTTTCAAACGATTTGGGATTTGATGCTCTGCATAATTCCGCGATTGTACCGCTGCCGGAACAGCTTTAAGCAACGTTGTAAGATCCTGCTTTACGGCAGTCTTTCTGGCTAGTGTTTTAAGATGATACATTATTATTTTTCACTACCGAACAACTCAAAATACAGGACACCGTAACAGAGAAGAACTCTGCGAATTTTGGGAGGTATTTTAGGATTGAAGACCCGCGGAATTCTATCTTTAGCCCACGTAAGTGCTACCGACCCAACACAGCTCTGAACCACTGTGAAAAATCCCACTCGACTGTACGGCTCCTGCGTCAATCGATTCGACGACACCAGCGAAGCCCGAGCGCCCCATGTGACATTTCGAAATAGCTCTGGGCTTCGAAATCTTACAGTTTAGTGCTGCCCAAGTGGTGCTCCGACATTTCCAGGAGAGGTTTCCTCAATAAATTTAATGCTCCATGCATCTTTCCTTGCATCCTCCATTGTGCCTGGTTTTACTATCAACTTTAATGTAGACGAATTAGAAAAGAGCTATACATATAGTGATAATAAAGCAATAGGTTTCAATGCCTTTCAATCCAAAGCTACCAATATTTAGGATAGTTTTCTTAATCCGACCTGGACTTGACCCATTATCCTTTAGTGGACGGTGAACTAGAACTAAATTATATTATCTAAATAAGTTACTGAATCCAAGCATTGTCCCTATAACAAGTTTTACATTTAGCGGCCAGATTTTTCACAACTCTAAAATATTAATTTATATACAAGTGAACTTATTCGTAACGTTCAATTCAATTTTTCTTTTGTTTCATAAAATAGCAAAAGTATTCAACCTTAAAATTTAAAAATATTTCGTAAGAGCGCATAAACCAGTAACAGTATATTCGTCAATAAATTTTAGTAAAAGTAAATTCAATTCTTCTGGGCAAATTTACACCATTTCACGGAATAATTTCTTGCTCTTTACAAAAAATTTGTATATACATATTTTTAATAATAAAATGGAAAAAGGCAAGTGGAAATTTTTTTAAAATTTATTATTGTTTTTTTTTTTCTCAAAGTTTACGGACTAAGTTTACATTAAAAGCATTAGTCAACATTCTAATAGATAACATTTTGAGGTATTCTCAAATAATCAGTAATAAGAAGGCTTTGAAAATTATGTCATAATCGGGATCCAAAACTTTAAGGTTTGACAGGGTTTTTAAAGAATTTAGATCTTTCCGTGTTTAGCTTCTAAAAGGTGACCCTTTTCCTGATGAAACTAATTGTAAGAGGCAATTAATAGAATAAAAGGAAAATGTGTTAAATATTTAGCTATTATGAGCTATTTGTGAAGAAAAGTATATTTGTCTGTTTTCATTAATAGTATCTTATTTTACGAACGTTTGTTATTTTGCATACACAACATCTCAGTACGATAAGAAATTTACGTTTTTTATTTATAGTATCAAGGTGTAGTATAGTATAGTATCAACTTTAAAAAAGTCTAACAAAATAAGAGTTGAGCAATTACACATCGTTCTCGCATTTGCCTGTATTTCAAATTTGAATAGTACCACTGTCAACTTCAGATACTTGCGGTGGGGTGGGAAATAATCGACGAAATAATCGATAATTTTGGAGCGGATAGAAAATCATCTCTCGGGAGACAGTTTCTACACATATGCAAAATTGGCGGCTCTTCGCCGCATTTACACACATGCGATCGTGGCGCTATGCAGCGAAAAGAGAAAAAATTATTCGAATTTGATGTATCAGAGCTGTCAAGTTATCTCGATGACTGCATGGGACGAGGTGAGTTTTCGCTAATTTATAGCTGAATTCCAAAGGTTTTCCTATTTGAAATGTAATCTGAGTGAGTAGTATTTTCCCGGAATATGTTGACCAACACTAAGTTAAATATTCCTTGTAGATACTCCACGAATTGATCAACTATTCGTGTCAACTCTTGTGGTGTAATCAGCAATTTTTGAAGTTTATCAGAATTATATTTCGATCCAATTAGAATATTTAGTACATTAAAATGAAACAACAAAGTGGAACACAGGAACGACAAAAGATGAACAAGTCAAGCGGCCTCCTTAGTCAAGAGGAAAACGAGCAGATTTTTGGCCTCCTTGGAAGAAAGTGCCAGGTGAGAAAGTGCAGAAGGCCAAATTGGGGCTTGTCGTGCTACTTCAAACAACACATTTGCCTTGTTAATATCATCATGCTTGTGCAGTAAATCACGTCTCGTAGCAATAAATCAGTTAGCTTTGTTTTAAAGGGCACAATTTTAAAAGCAGATACCCCAGGTGTACTTGTACAAAATTGTTTTTGAGATTCCTCCATATGATTAGTAACATACAAAAAACCTACTCATTTTGTTGCCCTTGTGCGGAACAACACATTGAGCTCTTTCCAATTTCTTGAAAAGAATTTACAATTTTTTCTTACCTTGAACATGTGAGATAAAGCCTTATAAAAATTATAATTCTCAGTCGATGTGTACAGCCGTTGTGCAACTCTATAAAACAGAAAGTTCAGCCCATTCACATTGGAAAAAGAAGCACTCGGGGGCCCTGTGTTTTGTGAAAGACAGCTGCAAGAGATCTTACTTCTTGCGTTTGTATTGTCTTATGAAAAACGACTTAGTCTGGGAACACGAACTTTACGACGGCATAAAAATCATCAAGGCTCGGCCCTATCTTTTAACTTTCGAGGGACAAGTAAGTGAATATTTAACTGTCAAGTATCCCGCCTTGTTAAGTCCTAATTTTTCATCGTGAAGGATGGACACGTTGCTCTGAACTTTGCCTCAGACGAAGAGTGCGATAACTACTATAGGATCTCTGATCATACTATAGAAAATCGGAATAGAAAGCGTCAGGGTAGGTCTATATACACTTAACAAGCAGAGTTCTTGCAGTACTTTCTCTTACAGAACGCAAAAATAGGCCAAAAACTCAAAATGCACCCTCGGCACCACAATCTCAGGCAGTAGATGCAGAAGATCCATCCAAGGTGATTATGCGAAATCCTAAAATGGCTCCAATGCAAATGGCACCGACTTTGAATCCTGCTCAATTAAAGTCTCAAATTGTGGCTTCAGCTCCAAGAGAAAGAAGACGTACTAACCGCCGATATACAAAGGCGGATATTAGCACGCCTACTAACTTTGTGCATGTAACTCACGTTGGGTGGGATGAAGAAAAGGGTTTTGATTTAACCGGGAATGAGGATGAGGAACTGAAAAATTTCTTCAACAAAGCAGGAGTTTCTCAACAACAAGTACGGGAATAACAAGTTTTATTTCAGGCATAATAATTATTTTATTTTTCAGCTTAATGATAGACATACCAGGGAATTTATTTATGATTTTGTAAAGAGCTATAACGTTTTGGCATCTGTCAAACTTGAGAAAACTGAAAAACCAAAAGCACCTGTACCGCCACCAGTTCCAAGTAGACAGGTGATTATTGCATAATCGTAAAAATGCTCTTGTAGCCAATAATTGAAAATCATTATTTAAGACTCAGAACGGCAACCAAAGAACTGCACCTCCTCCGCCACCGACTAGGCAGCCACCGCCACCACTTCCGGCAACAACACCACCAACTAGGGGACCACCCCCTAGTAGGCCACCTCCGATCAATGTGACAACAACTACTGCAGCAATTGCGGTAATATTTTAAATTAACAATTTCCTTTTCCATTATTTAATCGTATTCATATTAGCCTCCACCACCACCGCCGCCTCCGCCGCCACAGCCTTCAACAGTGCCTCCGCCTCCACCAATGCTAGCGCAGGAACCTGTAGCAAGTACAGAAAATAAATCAACTCTACCAGTTGTAAATGATTCTCGAAGTGCGCTTATGGAGAGTATAAGGAGAGGAACTACATTAAAAGTAAGTATAATTTTTTCTTTCTCGTTTAAAATTGCAGCAAAAGGTTTTACGAGTGTTTAAACCGATAAATCCTATCCGATCATATTTGCATTTTTGAAACGAAATTCTGATCCATTATTTTTAATTTGTTAGAAAGTGGATACTTCATCATTGAGCACTAGTAGTGGGGACTCGAGAAGTGATTTAATGTCTGAGATTAGGCAAGGTATTGAATTACGACCGGCATCTAACAGGGAATTACCTTCAGCTTCAAATCGAACTAGCGACGGTGGAGGAGGCACCGATGCCCTAGCTGATGCACTTCGTAGAGCTTTACAGGAGCGAGGTCGAGTCATACATTCGTCAGAGGAAGACTCTGATGAAAGTTCAGACAACGATGGGGAATGGGAAGATTAAGTAGAAATAACGGGCTTTTCCATTCCGTATATCACATGATTGAGAACAAACATGTTTGCATGTTTGCAATGTTTGCATGCTAAGCATATAATCGAATAGTTAAATTCCTAACGTTTTTCGAATCGTTCCGAAATTAGTTTCTGTAATACCATATAGGCTCGAGAATTAACAAAGTTGAAAGAACGTGTATGCTTAGTTAATATTTGTTAAATTTTACGGAAAACAAGCAATCGTTTATAACGTAGGAGATCACATGCTCAAGTCATCTAAACTAAAAAAAAACTAATTTAATTTATTACACATTATCTCCTGATTACAGAAAATTTTATAACAGATCATACGTTGTTAACCAAAAACATTTAGGTATTAGAGAAATGAACGTTTTAATTTCTTTTAAGATAATATAATTAATTTTAAGTTATACGCGTTCATATCTTCGACTTTGTTGCGACATTATTAATAGAACAAATTTTAGTTAGTTAAAAAATATGCTATGGAAATCGAAACAATCCTTTCTTTTTGTAGTAAAGTACCTAGTTAACACTTTGTTCAGTATAATTCATATTTGATTTTATTTTCCTATCATACTCCTGTACAATACCGAGAAACACACGTTAAAACATGTTTGGAAATGCTACGAAATTTAACGACTAGCTAGATTATGGTCATTTATCCATGGATGTCAAAACTTTTACTAAAATAGAGCTTAAGGATTTAGCTCCGTGAACAATAATTTCGATTTTAAATTAAAGATTATGATGGAGGAAAATTAGAAATAGGTCGTAATTATTCCGTCTTCCTTAGAATAGAAGATGAAAAAAAATTTTTGTTCTTCCATTGTTCCATCCACACTTCTTCCATCTCCACTGCCGCTTTAGACCAATTAAGATATTAATATTCTACAAAATTTGTGTAAACCAATGTCTTCAGGATTCCCCCCAAATCACAATTTCATAATTTCGTGCATTTCCACACTAATAATTGTGTTTAAACCACCTTTTTAGCATTTGTATTTTTCCTATTTGCTTTAATTTATCAAAACTTTCTACACTCCATCGCTTCCGATAGAGCACGATGAGTAATGACTGAACTCTCGCCCAGCGAGTAATTGATTACTTTAAAAGTTAAACTACTAAGCTCCATAACTGGTCACTTTAGAAATTTACCACCTTCACAAGTACATTTATTAACATCTTTTACTTACCTAGACTAAAGGGGAAAAGTGATCTTTGTATATTTTCCAATAACCTGTACTTTCACTGAATTTTAAGAAAAACGTTATTAATGTTTTTTTGTTGCTTAATAATGATAATTGTTATGTAATCAGTATGAAAGTAAAAGTATGTTGACAGAAGAAACAAAAATAAAGTATGTTGAAACAGAAGAAACACAAATAAAGCAATATACCCATCAAAAGCAATATACTCAGTATAACAGTAACATGCATGAAGATTAATTTTGAATTTAAAAAAGAGGAACAATTTTCATCTCTAAACCGAAATGTTTCAATTCAACACGTAGCACTTTCCCAAAAAAATAGGAAGTTATTGAATAATAGACTAAAATATTGTATTAGTTTTTTTTTATTTAGTACATGTATTTATCTGCATATTCGTAAAATCTGACGTAGTGATTGATGTTGCATGAGAAAGAATTTAATTTTAAAAACATGGTATTTGTATTAAATTCATATAGTTTTACAGTCTTAGGATAATATTATAGAAATCCAGAAGCTCTTTCCTAAAGTAGTCCGCATTGTAGATTTAAATTAATAATTGTCCTTTGCGAGAGAGCGTAAATAAATTTAAGAGATTTCTATTTGTAAAAGGGAAAAATATACATTGTGCCAAATTAATACTTTCGAAAACTGTGCCTATCGAATTAAGAGTAGTATATGCATAACTGTATATAGGAAATAAGGAAGCTCAAAGATAACTATAACCTTAATTATAGGACTCCAAAATATGGATACAATTTATTTTATATAGAACACTGTAAAGGTCATAACATAAATACATTACTTAAAACTTCACAAAAAGTTTCTTGTACAAGCATCAATTAGATTAACTTTGATTACAAAATAAAAAGTACATAACTAACTTACATCACCGGAACTATTACCTTATCAAAAGTGCACTTGGCTTACTTTTAGCTTTTTGCCAATATTTTTTGGAAATTAAATACACCATCTCCAGATTGATGCAAAACACAAAGCAAAACAATTGACAGCTAATTCTGGATACGCTCAGTACGTATTTTATTTATATTTTTTATAACAAAGCGCTGGTTTAAACATATAATATGTGAATTTGAATTTCTATACATTGTTGAAATTAAGACAACACAATTTTGTTAATTAAAGATCCGTATTTATTTAGCGTTAATTATTCTTACTGTGTGATAATACATCCCAGAAATTATTATCACATTGTTCTTTTTCATTAGCTTTCAAGTATATTCTGCAAATTTGGTGTCCTTTTCAAAAGTAACAAGTAGAAATTCATGATACATGCTTACAGTAATAAAAAAGCACTAGCTCTAACAATTCTGCAGCCTGCTCTAACTCATTTCCATTTTCTAAAACCTCAAAAAATCAATCATAAGAGAATTCAGAAATAAAAAAAATTCATAGGGAATTCAAAGCGTCGTTGTAAGAAATAAAAAATACAACAAACATTTAACTTTTTATCAGATTTATTCATACACAATAAAGAATAGTTTTAATTTAATCAAAAATCTGGATGATGCCAGGCAATTTTACCTCTTAAACAACCCGTCACTAAAAGAGGGTACCGTGGACTAAATTTCGTACTAACCACTATGTCAGCGTGACAATCAATATTTTTAAATTCTTTAAGTTTTTGAGCTCGACCTTTAAGCGAGGATACCGCTATAGGTAATTCAGAACACTCATCAGAGAATGACAACAGTCGTACACCGGACCCATAGGGTGAACAAATAATTCGGCCATCCGACGAAAAAGATGGCTCCTTTATAAATCCCTTGCCCATGTTTGGTTCTTGTATATAATACAGCAATCTACGTACATTTTGATAGATTTGCTTATTGTAAAGAGACATGTAAAATGGCCTATCGCGAACATCATCCCGACCCGAGGTACCACCGTCTAAGACAGTGCTTTCAAAACTCCAGTCGGAGGAGCTTCTGTTTGGCGGAACGGCTATGACTCCACTACTTATGGCATAAACGTACGCATAGGCGTTTGTAGTTGTTCGAGGGCCTCTCAATGTACGGCAAGCTCGATCCTGTACAGTAACTTCGGCTGCCCAAATATCCGGCACAAAAGCCTCATTCCTATTACTATTTCCACTCCTATTTGAGTCGCTTGCCGAACTAGGACTATCTTCGAAATTACTAGTACTATAATTGCTGTTTGCTATTGCTCCAGGTGTATTCGATGCCAAGTCTTCGCATTCGCTGTGCTTACGTTTCTTCCTGAATTCGGTGCTAGACTCGCCCGGAATGTCCTTTTCTTCTTCCTTCTCTTGAATATCATGAATACAGCTCCATTCCGAGCCTTCATCGTAACTAATATTGCGACTTAAAGCGCACCAGCCTTGAGGATGAATCTGAAAACATATAAATAAATATTATTCTTGTAGCCTTAACAAAACTTTGATCCATACCTGGAGGGAACAAACAACTTCAGCATCATTTTGCTCCGGGAAATCGCTAATCAATTCTACGCGATTCCTCTTTTGAGATTTTGAAAATACATGGTCGAATTTAGCTGCTTGAGGAATGAATTGCCTTCCTAATTGCATTAGACGATATATATTCGGCTGTTTAAGAAATAAAATATTACAATCTAAAATGATGAATAATTGTATTGTTTACCCTAAATCCGCACAAGTCCTTTGCAAGTGTTGTGAGATCAAGTTCGTGTATAATTATGAGATACCCTCCGGTTGTGCAGATCACTAACTTCGTGGCATTGGGTGATATTCGACACCGCATCAAGCCAGATGTGTGAAAAACTTTTTGGTAAATAAATCCTTGCTCAGTATAGGAGTTAATATCCCAAGTATAAATGCTTCCATCAAATCCTGAGGTTACTAATAAGCCATCCTTTTGTGAGTACTCAATATTTTTTACCCAATTTGAATGACCATGGAGACTACGAATCTTCTGACTTAAATTCCTCGTATCCCAAAGTGCAACTGTAGTGTCGTCGGAACATGTAGCGAACATACGATTATCGAGAAATCTGCAAAATTTCGTTCAAATAATTCTTGAGTTATTTGCAGCCGATTGTAATTTATACTTACTTAACACAGTTTACTTTATCTAAGTGGGCATTATTTATCGTTTTGGTTTGCTTTGTCGTTATTGGATCAAAAAGCAATATAGACTTTTTCTCACATGCTGCTACCAAAAGATTTCTGAAAAGGATATAATTATAAATTTAAATCTACCTTTGTTTAATAAAAAAACTTTATCATAACAAAATCTCCCTAACAATTCCGGACATTTGTTAATATATCATAATATAATTAAAGTAATAATACCTTACGAATATAATTTTAACTTGCGTTTAATCAAAGATAGAACTAATTTTGTTTAAAATAGAATACGGTCCTTTTACTTTTGTTTGAGCTGTTATACTTTTAATTTCAACTAAAATACTTGTTTGTTTCTTCATAATAAAAAGCATTTCTAATATATTTCTTTAATTTTCTAGTCCATTTTTTTATAGAAGTCTTGCGAAAAATTACATTTCAAAGAAAGGAATTTCAAGCCGCTTTTCAAATTCTACCTGGAGATTTATCAAAACTTGCCACATCAATTTGGTATCAATAATTGAATTATATTGAATTATATTGAATTAATTATATTAACTTATTCAAAAAATAAATCGATAAAAATTCTAAACTCATAAACGATTTATCGAATTAAGAGAAATTACACTGGCCTTCGAGCAAGTCATTTTCAATGTTTATAGCACCGGATAAATTTTATAATTCTCTAGAGTCCTAAAAAAGAAAATTGAAGTAGACTTTTTACGTTGACCTGGAGATGGAGATATATTAGTGAAATTTTACTTACTTAATTTACCTAGGCATTCTTAAGCCTACTTTTCTAGATTTATTTTCGTGATATAAAGTAAATGCATAAGCTTGAACATGCATCCAAAAATACTCTGTTCTGGAGCTTTTTGTTAGCGTCCGCATATTTCAAATTTCTAACCTGGAGCTTTAAAAGATTATGGGGGCTGAATCAGTTTACTTTACTTATTATATATTTCTTTTGCTATTTAAATACAAAAAACGAATGAGCAAAATGAACCAATTTTCACACGAGACTCTGATTCTAAACGAATAACACCTTCACCCATCTAGAAATAATCAGCATAAAATTAATAATTTGCGTAAAAGATGCCTTTCTACTAATAAATGATGAGAATTTAAGTGCTGCCATTAAGTGAAATTAATTTTAAAGACCTATTAAAAACTGCGTCGTTGCGAATTGAGGCAGAAGGGTTTTTGACAACATTAAATATTTATCATGTTTTTTCAGCATTAAATGTTTATCATAAGGATGCAAACGTTACGCAATACAGACTAGGAAAAGTAAATAAACCGACACTGATTTCTGCATTAAAGCCCTCACAAGCAGGTTTTCTCAAGACTTGCTCGCCTTCCCAAACCCTAACCCCCTCAACCTTCTGCTGTAATGCCAAGAACCAGATGTAATATGATCTTACCCATCAGGTGAGAATTCTAAGTTAAATACTGATCCAAATTCGGATTTCACTTGGGAGCCAGCGTCCCAAGTTTTGTAGGGCTTAAGTGAGCTGTAAATGCACTTGAGTATGAGATCTTCGTCACCGATGCGCGGTCTAAAACCATGTTCTCTCCTCTGTATCCAATTGTAAAATGTCATCTTTATATTCGCGAGTGACCAACGAAATTTCTGTTTAATTTTTCTCTTCTAGATATCAGCGAACAGAAGCATTACTACTCCGTTTTACTATCTTTTATAACAATCTCTGACGGAACAGCTGTGCGGACTTCTGAGTCACAATTTGACTTCTGCACAGACAAAAAATTCAACTTTAACTTTACCGCACTGGACATAAACGACAGCCAATGCTTTCATCCAATTATTACTTTGGTTTGGATTTTATCTTTTGGTAATATTTCCAAACAAATTCCCCAAGCGATGTTTGTCAAAAAAATGCTTCCGAATGTGGGAAAAATTCACAATGATCATGTACGATTTGACAGTTCACACAAATCACGAAATTGTATTTTTTTTTGACGCAGCCGTGAGTTTGTGCACTTTTTTGTATAAAATTATATAAATTTATCTTTTGGTGCTATTTCAAGTAATTATTGGCAGAAATTATAGAGAAAGTTTGCAAAGAACTGCAAAAGAGCGCCACCTGTACTATAATACTAATATATACGAAATAATGTTTAGCAGATTGTCGTTCGTCGTGTAAAGAAGAAGAACTACTAAACATCAAAAATTTATTTTGGATTACTTTGCAAATTGTGCAGTGGTTTTCAACCGCAGAAATGGTTGTTCCCAATAGTTCTAAGAAGGACCAGACCTTAAAACTAATCGAGCAGAAGGATCGCATAGAGCGACAGATAGCCGATTATGGAAGAATCCTTGAATCGGTTTGTAGTACCCTGCCAGTCAAATTTTCAGCGCTAAAAACTACTTGTTTACAGAATGGAAACGTGGGGATGACTGGGAGCTTAGTAGACGCCGAGGGATTCCCTCGAAACGACATAGACGTCTACCAAGTGAGACACGCCCGACACGAGATAATTTGCTTGCAAAATGACTTAAAAGAGCTGATGAAAGAGATCGAAAGAGGTATCCATGAAGTCCATGCCGAGGCAGCGAGTGGCCAAACAAGTGCTAAAATCAATTATTCAGGTATTGATGAGGGGGATGATACAAAATTAACTCCTATCGTTAAAGTTAACCTTGTCAGCCCAGGATCTCCAGCGGAGGATGCAGTAAGATTAATATCGCACAGTATACTGAATAACATCAATACAAATCAATTGCGTTTTAGGGATTAAGAGTCGGCGATGAAATTCTTGAGTTCGGTTCAATCAATTCGACCAATTTCAAAGGCTTAGCCACAATAGCTGAGGTCGTCAGTCTCAAGAAAGACCAAAGGATTATTTTGAAAGTTAGACGAGACAACAACGTGCTAAACATGAACTTGATTCCTAGAAATTGGAGTGGCCGAGGACTTCTGGGTTGCAACATTATTCTACCCGACTCTGTAACGATTGAGCGCTGAGAATTTGCGCTGAACCGATTGATATAGACTTATGAAATTATACACTCTTTAAGAGTTTGCAAAAATTATATTCATTTTTGTTTTGTGTTTAATAATCGAAAATTAAATCTAGGGTTTTGGTTGATATTTTTGGATTTTGCGCTTCAAATATTTCGTAAATAAATCTAAATACTCCTACGTATTAAACAATATCCCAGAAAACTGTGATTCTTTCTCTGGTTATTATTTAAAAAAAAAAAAGTTATAACAAAGCTTGCATTGAAGGCTACTTAATAGGGACAGTAAATACCTAAGAAAATGTAGGGTCTATTGGAACTATAATTAAAAAAGTGTGAATATATATGAATAAACATTTATTTTCCGAATACTTTTAAAAATATAGTGTGTACTCTTACGTGACTAAAAAATGCTAGTATTACATTTAATAAAATATGTGAGACTACATAACAAAAACTTTTTCAATTTTCGGATCGCAAAATATCTGCTTCGTTATTGGACAAACGACTACTCCATTCTCCTTGCTAATTTCAGGTATTGCCTAAAATAAAAAAATTTATCAAATATCGAAGGCGAAATAAAAGAGAACATACTCTTTCTCCAAATATTTGACCATTCGGTAGCATCATAGGTAAATTATGTTCATTCAGAGGCAAGCCAGTCACTCTGCAACAATATTTTATACATTTCATTTTGCGGCTACAGTAAATTACGAAATAGTTTTAATTACCTGCATATAAGGCGGCTCTGTGCACAATGTGAGTAGGGTAAATTCTTCGCAATTTCGTTAAAATCTGGCTGACATACTGGGCAATTTATATTTTTCGCCACTGAAGAATAGCACTGCGGTGTTTTCAAAGCAGAAAGACCGACCTGCAATATGACTAGCTTTTAGGTAAATGTACTAGACTTGTAAAATAAATTTCCTTACCTGAATAGCAACACTTAGCAAGGATTGTGTAGATAATTGGAAGAGGCGATAATTCTCGTTTCGGAAATTAAGAACCAAATCATTCCAACGAGCTGTATCGAAAAGCCTCTTGTATGGTTCAATAGCTGAAAGAAAATGCGAATTATCACTGCTTGCTTTAGATAGATTCTTTATAGGTAAACAAATCACTTGTATTAGGTTGGAAAGCAAGCAAGGCCATGCATTCGCATATCTCCTTCAGCTGGTCTTTTTCGAAAGCTGGAAAATATTTCCGAGCATGCTTAACAGCGTCTTTCCTGTTGTTTTGACGCACCAGCTCGACAAATTCCTGAACGCGCAATTGAAATTCAATTGTTGAGTTGATCTTTCGTAACTTCGATTTATTATCATTGCACCAAAGAGTACATTTGGTGGTCTTTCGATTCGCGAGATCTTGTTCCACCTCTCTTGAATTCTGGAAAATATCTTAAATCCCACTTTAAATTGTTCCAAAGCTGGTCACGGGGAATATCTCTTTACCTAAATTTGTTAAATGCCTTATTTCCGTTCGACGAGCTAATCGCTCCGCAGTCTCGTAATAACCAAGTCTTAGGAAATGTTCAACGACCATCCTATCCATACGAATCTGAATTTAATAATGGTATACATTTAATTACACAGCATATCGGTCAAGGAGGAATTACCCTTTTCCACTGGTCCACGGAAGCCTGCCAGACTTCGGTTTTTGAATTCGTGTCTACGGAAATGCTTTGCTTCAAATGATCAAGCCTACGCTTACAAACGAATGTTGCCGACAGTTCATCTGAAATACTTTCGTCTGCCTTTCGTTTCAGCACGTGAAGTCTTTCGACGACCCCATCCAGCAATTTGTGGATCTCGACAAGCGAGCCTCCAGCCAGGCCTTTTTCAAGTTCGCTTGTGGAATTTTGTAGCTGGTTAACCTCCCTGTCCAGAGTTTTCTGGGCAACACGGAATTTCTTGTTTAGGATTTCATATGGAACCTGGAATAACGCAAGACGTTATTCGGCGGACCTCGTAAATACGCAAACCTATGGTCAACCTTCAAAGTCGAATGTTCCATTGATTTCACCTCCGCCATCTTTCAAATTGGACTTTTTGAATCTTTCGCAGTTTGGACTTCTATTTATTACCTCGGAACGGCAATCACCACGCGACAAAGTGTACTCTTCGATATTTTAATTATCAAAACACCCCGACCACAAGCCTCTCTTTGTTGCGCACCTAAGCACTGGATCTGACGTCTCCCTCTGTGAATTCGATTTGGTAGCCAGGCTGACAACTAAAATGTCTTCCTATTCAGTTACTCCCGTTACGAGGCGAGCGGTGTAACGAGTATTTCAATTCAAATTTTAGTGGGGTAGTATTTTGAGGAAATTCCTTTGATTCTCTAGATTAATTGCTCACTAATGAGGTCCACACACCTCTACTTGATTATCAGAGGTCTCTAGAAACCAAATAGAAAATAGAACGAGCTCTTAGTACAGGGGTCACTGGACAATGGACGGAATGTTTGCGTTGGAATGCAATGGAAATTTTGGAATTTTATTGCTGATGCATTTCCTGGACGAATCTTGCGTTCCGAAAATTTCATTTTCTTTGGTGAACATTTTATTATCGAAGCTTTAATAATTTTGTACCACTAACTAACCATAAACGTGCAATTTTTGTTTACAAAAGGTACCCCAGTGTAACTGGTTCATAAACTCTATTTTTCTTTCCTTTTTAGAATTGTTTTAAAAACCCAGTTTAAACTTAATCAGATAAAAATCGACAGAGGAATTGAATTTCAAAACAATTCACGATAAAATAGAGTAAATTTCAGTTCTTTAGAATGGGAAACAAATTCTTTAGTTTCATATTTTTTATTTTCTTGGTTACCATTTTAAGGAATTTAAATATTTAAAGAACCCTCCAATCTACTGATCTATCACTAAAAGTAGAAACTATGTTGTAATATTGTTAACCCAAACGTAATTGCTTTTTACAAGATAGCAGAAGCGCTCTGCAGCTTTTTCCTATGATTTCAAATTGGTTTCTGTAAAACCACTTTTATTATTTATTTTAGAAAGATTCGAAATACTTATATCTAGATAGGTTATAAAAGCCTATTTCTATCTATTTATAACATAAATATCTATTCCGAGACTGTAGCAACGGAACTGAATTCAAAATTCATAAGATCACAAAGCTTGTTGTCTAGTATTCGTAAGGGAGCATCAGCATATACTCAAAAATCCCACTCGCCCTCGTCTAAACCACTTTCCGAATGTTTGGAGTATTTCACGATTCAGGAAGGGTGAATAGTATTTTTAGGAGCTGTAAAGGCAAAAATATATTTTACAGTACAGTCACATAAAATAGTTCTGAATTTTTTACCTGCTCCAAGGGATTCATGTATTGCTTTTTGTGCAATGCGACTAGTATTCAAGTATGGCTTATTTATGCATCATCAAGTTATCCATGTAGAAATAGTGGAAAGCCCAATTTAATCACAAAGTGTCAAAAAAACCGGAAATAAAACATTGTCTTGGTGCGAACTTTTCAAACTATATTTTAAATAATTATCTATTTATAAGCAACAATAGGCAGAATCTACTAGATTAGTTTATCCTATATATTTTACAATATCTTGCTATCAAATTAGAAAAACAGTCAGACAATAGGCTTATGAAATTTACCCTTAGTACAGTAATCTACTATTTAGAAAATTTGTTTCTAGTTTCTTGAGATCTCTTTTTTGTTTTCACTTCTTTACTTCTTTTAATCTAAAATCAACAAGCGACTTATAATGCTCTCCAGATGTCAACTGCTCTGCAAGCCTGAAAATGGAAGCAACAAAACACGTATCGGTTCTTCTTCTTTTGCCGGCTGAAATGTTAATACACCGTATCGCATGGCGTCGCAATGCGATTTCTTTGATTCGTTTCTAGACACTTTAGTTCTTAATTTTTTTGCTGAGCCAACTGAAATCATATTTTCACTAAAGAAATAGCAACTATTTTCAAGAATTACACTTTTACCAAAGAAAAAACCAAAGATATCTTGAACCTTTCGTTTTAATAGGAAGTATTATAAAAATTCAAATGTTTACTGAGAACTAAATGTGAATAATGGTATTTTTAAATAATGCACACCGAATTTGAAACTTTGGTACTTTAATTTTGCTATTTTTCTTGAATTGCTTGATTTGAAATGGACTTTGTTTCAACAATGTCAAAATTAAATAATTATTGTTAATTGAATTCTTCAAAAAATTATGTTATCGGAACGAACGTAACCTAAACATTACCTTTTGATCGCTGTTAACGCCATCTATTCATACTGAGAGTGCATAACGCGTCATTTTTGTACTAAATATTCTATTTTCCGCCATTTTGAATGCTGTGAGTGGGGATTTATGTTAAAGCGACGCGTTTTAAAATCTAGAAAATTTTCCTTAATTTTGTTAAAGTGATCTAAAGAGGACAAACATAATCATATTCGGATTAATTTAATCAATATTTATAAGGTGAGTGCATTGAACGTAGTGTAAATGCGGCGAAAAATGAAATTTACTTGGATTGATTTCAGTGTTCGCACACAAAATTGGCGTACAGGACAAGATAACAGAGTTTTTGTAAATTTGCTGGGAGCTTGAAGCTCATCCCGCACGGATAATTTATCTACAATATTGTAGTGCATCACACTGGAGGTATGATGAATTGTTTTTGATAAAACCTATATCTGTAAATTGTTACGGAAAGCATAATGATGAGATATCCAACGCCATAACTGACATTGCATTAAAACGCGAAAACCCGCTAGAAACTCGAAAGCAGATATTTTGTGTGTGTCATATTGTGGAAGAGCAGTTTATATGTAACAGTTGTAACTTATTATGTACATGCACGGGCCATCGCCAATTATCGCAATCTCCCGCGCTCATGGAAATTGAAATTATTGACAAATGTGATAGTGTTTGCCTTGCTAATTGATCGAATTTTAGTGTACACACTGTAGTATTGCAGTTTGATGAAGCATATGCATAATTAGAAAATTGTAGCTGCCGCACCGCAACCTAGGGAAATATCACAATTCACGTTTTCGGCATTTCGCGAAAAATTTATTGTGTCCGAGTGACGTGGAGTTTACTTACGCCGATTTATTTGACGCTAGTAGCACCGCTCTGCCGCCCGCTGGCGGTGAGGCTATTTTTGCCCATTCACATCTTTGTTGATCTCCGATGCCGCTGCGGTTTGTCCTCTAGCTCCAGTGACGGATTTTAATGCGAGTTTGGGGGATTGTAAATAAATTAAACGTGACTGTACTTGGCTACAATTACGAATAAAAATATATTAAGAATTTCATAAATATAAAATTGCTTTAACAATTCCGGCTACACCGTCAAGAAATATTGAATTCGAATTCCTTCACTACTACTTTAGTTATTAGTTTGAATTGGCGGTGTAATAGATTATAGCTATAAATAATATAAAACTTTTAAAGGTTGGTTTAGTCAGGATACTGACTAAATTCTTAAAATTCGAAACTATCAGTTAGAAGTAAAAGGATTTGTGTTGGTCCAATAGCTTAGAATTCTTAATATATTTTATAGGGAAAATATAGAAATGTACGAGGTACTCCTTATATTTTGTATACCGACTTTTGGACAATTAAAATACAATCATTTGCTCTATGGCATACTTTCAAATTCGAATAAATAATAAGTTTTTATAGTTTGATTCCTCTGGTGTTTTTTATAAACTTGGTTTTTATTTGTCACTCGTAGTAGTGTAAGTAAAATACAAGTAATTTATGAGCTTATTACGATGTCCTATTGATTAGGCTTGCAACGTCTAAATTTTAAATTCGCTTATGTGCAAGTACTAGGAAAACTTGTAGGCATGTGGGATTCCAGCTCATAGTAAAATTATTGAAACTAATTTAAATAATAAAAGTGTTGTTTTCTAGAAAAACATTGTTATTTGCTGTATTCTCGGCTTATACATATCTCTTCAGTCCACACACCAGATTGAAAATATTTTCGAAACATATAAAATACAATATTAAAATATAATATTTTCATATATAGTCTGAAAATTAGGTGCATTACAATTTTTTATTTCAAATATTTCTTACAATTGCGGTATGGATATATACAAGATTTTTATGTGATTTTGACCTTCAAATATGTCATAAAGATTCTTCAAAATTTATCTTGGAACTGTTTAAACGAACGAGATAAGTGCTACACGTGCAATATCCATACAGCAGTCTTATAGTTGCTAAAAATTACAGTTGGGGCTAAATATAAATATTGGAGGGTTTTTACAAATATTTCTTTTAATAAACATCTTTTTTAATGTTTTAAACAAATTTTAATCTTGTCTAGTCTCACTGTTCACTTCACATTTCGCCTTATTAGGGACTGAATTGCTATCTACTAATTTGAGGTCAAGTAAATTTACGTTCCTCGGTGGTACCACGGCGTTTGTTTAAAGCCATGTTTTGTATATATTTGAGATTGAGATGCAGCGAAAGTTTAGGTATTTATTGTTTTAAATTGGTAGGATACCTTTACCTTGTTTTAGAGATCACATATTTGCGTTCATAGATCTCATTATTTAGTTTGTATATATTTTATTGCATTTTTGAGATACTTTATTGTCTCTTAAAAACTATATAAAGAACTATCACCATGTGAGGGGAATATGGCTTTAGGTAATTCTGTTAAATAATGACGTTCAAAATTTAAAAATTTTCTTTACATTTTATAACATTATGAAATCCCGCCAAAAATATATTACATCATTGCTTTTTGAGAAGAATTTTGATGAGATGTTATTCAGTTTTGCGTAGAAAATCTAAAAATAAAACTTAAGCTTGATAGCCCCTAAAACAAATCTACTTTAAAGAACCATAGCTTCAAAAGAATAATTGTTAACACAAATATTCCATAAATTTTTCAGCCGTATTTGGTCGAAAGATGATTTCATCTCCTAAATTTCAAGACACATGGTAGTTGTTGATATCAGGCCAGCAGTTCTAATATGATTTACTTGTCGTTTACTTAATATAATTTTGTTCAATTAATATTTTGCTACAAGTGAATTAATCCTTTATGAAAATATGCTTTTTTCATAAGCAATATAAGAATAGCAAAAGTGATCAACATTTTTAAAATGTCAAAACTCATAAGATATCTGTTTATTCAGTCGTTCAGCGAATTGTGAGTAAATATTTGCTCATTGGGTTATTTTGTGCTTAACAAGACTGTAATTATCTTGTTTTGAGGGAATATATCTTTAAAATTAGGCAGTATGAGAAGTAATTAATTATGACCTTTCCAATCTCTTCGTTATTTACAATAAATTTAATCAAAGTCTCTTTATTAAGAATATACATATTCCATTTTCAGATTACGTTTACGATAGTCTCTGGCAGCTATGGTATTAAATATAATGGATTAGAAAGGTAAATATTGGAAATAGAACAAGTATATCGAAGTTAAGATTAAGATTGCGTTTTAAAACTTGGATTTTCGTTAGTCTCTTTTGTAAAATTTTTGTCTGATTTTTTCCATAGTAATCGAAAAAACTAACTGAAGCGCAAAGTAGATTTGTAGTTCTAAAAAATATGTGTATATATATATCCTACAGGTTTTAATTAACGCAACAATGAGGGGATCTGCTCGTGAGAAAAAATCTTTCTTAGAACATTTCTGAAAATAAAAAGTGTGGAATTGTGATTGTGTTAGAAGTGAAGTTTTTTACTTTTATTTTCAAACATTTTACTTTGGACATCAGAAGAGTTTAGTTTTATCTCCAGACACTTTTATACGTTTGATATAATTGAAAAAAAATGGATAAATCCATGATGTTGCCAAAACGTTCAAGATTAGACGTTAAAGGGCCGTTTGCTAATGGACCCTTACAGGCTAGGCCGCTCGTTGCTTTACTGGATGGTCGGGATTGTTCAATTGAGATGCCAATTCTCAAAGATGTTGCAACAGTTGCATTTTGTGACGCTCAAAGTACATCGGAAATTCACGAAAAGGTAAATTTTGACAATCAAATTAACTATATTTTTTCGACGTGCCATCAAACAAATACTGCAACGAATTTATAATAAATCGATTGTATTAGGTATTGAATGAGGCTGTCGGAGCATTAATGTGGCACACGATAATTCTGACAAAAGAAGACTTGGAAAAATTCAAAGCACTTCGCATCATAGTTCGCATCGGTAGTGGTACTGATAATATAGATGTAAAAGCCGCAGGTGAATTAGGTATAGCTGTTTGCAATGTCCCGGGATATGGTGTTGAAGAAGTTGCAGATACGACAATGTGCTTGATTTTGAATTTATATCGACGAACCTACTGGCTTGCTAATATGGTTCGTGAAGGAAAGAAATTTACAGGACCCGAACAAGTAAGGGAAGCAGCACATGTAAGTATAATTCTAATATAGCACTTAATAGTCATTAACAATTTCGAATTAATAGGGGTGCGCAAGAATTCGAGGTGACACTTTAGGATTAGTTGGTCTTGGGAGAATTGGAAGTGCTGTAGCCTTAAGAGCAAAAGCATTCGGTTTCAATGTTATATTTTACGATCCCTATCTTCCGGATGGTATTGACAAGTCTCTCGGGCTAACGAGAGTATACACATTGCAAGATCTTCTATTCCAATCAGATTGCGTCTCATTGCATTGCACACTTAATGAACATAACCATCATTTAATAAATGAATTCACAATTAAGCAGGTAGAATTATTGTAGTCTCGAAGAGATTTTTATTTTAATTAATACATTAACTAGATGAGGCCTGGAGCATTTCTAGTTAATACTGCAAGGGGCGGTCTGGTAGATGACGAGGCTCTTGCTTTGGCACTCAAGCAAGGAAGAATAAGGGCCGCAGCTTTAGATGTTCACGAGAACGAACCCTACAATGTATTTCAGGTGCGTATTCAAGAGGAAGTTTTGTTATAATCTTAACAAGAAATACAATCCTGTTCTTATGTATGATAGTAACATATTCACATTTCAGGGAGCTCTGAAAGATGCCCCAAACCTTATATGTACTCCGCATGCAGCTTTTTACAGTGAAGCGTCTGCAACAGAATTACGAGAAATGGCAGCAACAGAAATAAGGCGAGCGATTGTGGGCAGTATTCCAGATGTGTTAAGAAATTGTGTAAACAAAGAATATTTTTTGAGAACTCCTACAGCCGCGGCAGCAGCTGCTGCGGCCGCCGCGGCAGCTGCATATACAGAAGGTAAAACATAATATAGAATCCATAAAATACAGCATAGTACTCTATCCTATAGAATGCTATAAAATCGATAAAACATATCCCCTCCATATTGTTAAGATTGTAAGAAAAACATTACAAAGCTTTTGTTTTTTGTATTAATATTTTCTTTAATAGAATCACCCTAAACAAGTAAAATATCACATAAATGTATATTTTTTAGAAACAACACTAGAAGCAGACACTGCCTTTTTATTCAGATTTTAAGAGATCTTACAGAAAAGTTCAGAATGAATATTAGGATTGTTTTATTTACAGTCTGAATCGGAAAATTATATTTTAATCGGTTTATTTGGGCATATAAAGTGACAATTAGCTCTAAAGAAATGCAATATTATCGTCTTAATTTTCGTTACGTATACAAGCTTAGCTTATTAATTTTTATACAAGATTACCACTTTCTTTGCTATTAGAATTATACTATTAGGTATCGCTCAGTGACAACAGGAAAGTCATTAATTTCTCGATATGGACAGAAGGTCAGTAATGTGAAGCAAAGCAAAAACATTCTTTCTGTTTAAAATCGAAGTTAAATGGTCAAACGGCAGGACTTGATAACGTATACTATTTGTTCTTACGTTGTTTCCACGTGTAAGGATAGCATTGGAAAAAGGATATTATCATTATTGAATGAAAACGCTAGACGCTGTACATTGGTTTTGATGTAAATGCTTATTAACATCTAATTTTTCTCTTAAACAACCTACTTATGATTTAATGAACACTTTTAAAGGCTATAAGCTTTCAATCTTCCCTTTTCTCTCCATTTCTGAAAATGTCTGATAACAAAATTGCAGTGTGTAATTAAAACATAGTGAAAATATATTGATAAAAAAGGTAAGAGTATTTTGTAGAAAGTTTAGATTTGGATATTAATTAAAGCTCCCAATGTGGGAGTAAAACAAAAAAAAAACGACGATATGTTTAAACAATTCGTGCTAATAATGAATATCCATTATAAAACACATGCTTGACTAAGTTGTACCTGTTCTAATAATAGGGTCAAATCGGTCAAAGCGGTTTTGGAGAGTAAGCATTTTATTCAGAAATCTCATTGATTTTAAAAAGTTCTTGTCTTGAGATCTGCAGCACTTATCGCTCTTCCTTTTATTCTATCATAATTTCTTTTTTCGACTAGCGCTATTTTAAGGTTGCTAAAAGAAGTAACAATTTTTTGTTTTATAAATAAGCATAGTTTTTCTTTGAATTACGATTATCTCTTAATTCTCCATAAAGATCAAAAGATAAAACTCTTAAAAGTGCGGCGTAATATAAGTTATGCCTCTTTTACCTATTTGCGGTCAATATTTTATAAAATAAAGTGCTGCAAAACAAATAAAACGAAGCTTTCAGATAACAAAGAAAGCTTAACTATGCATTGAAATCGTACAAATTTTAACAACTTATTAATATTCATTCTTGGTTGAAGAAATTCCAAAATATGCGGCAAAATGTTGACTGAAAGGTGCTGCATTACGAAGCCTGAAAGATCTGAATTGATACTCCAGTAAGATTTTTTGAGAGTTTGTCTGATAAATAATATGATTTTTTTTCAAATTTCTGATTTGGTATTCGTTGAATTGTAGATTTTCAATAAATCATATGTGTGGAATGGTACGAGAAGAACATTACTTAGTTCAAATATAATTATGTTTAATTACTTTTGGGACATATGTGAAATTGGTGAATATGTTTTTTATTTGATCTTTTAATACTCATTTCCAAGCTTTATTGCAATTTCCACGTAAATTTTCTTTAAGATATCAACAAATTGTTTGAAGGCAAACTAAGGGCTTTGTAAAAATTGAAAATACAAATGAAAGAAAATAGAAGTTTATATCGAATATTAAATGATTTTCGTAGGTAGCAAATAGAAAGGATTTTTCCCTAGTCTTATTTAGTATTACAAATAATGTCAGTTGAATTTTCATAGGTTAAAATTTATAAAACAGCTTAGCTGTAATTTAGATATTAAAGTGAGTAGCATTAGGACAAAAGCGCAATGCAACATCAATTAGTTTCCAAAATGGGCAGTCTTCATTGCTAGGCAAGTACATATTTAAGTAGCTGGACAAAGAGGTGGTAATGGCTTGCAATTTTTAAAGTTAATCACGCTCAATTTGAATATTTTGACGCTAATTAATACTAAGGTTAGGTAAGATTACCATAACACTTTTTTTTTGCATTTTTCGCACTGCTTGAAGAGAGTTTCATTTTTTATATTTATGAAATTCTTCCTGAAAGGAAGATAGAGAGTATGACAGTTCCCCTTTTCCGTATAGATAGCTTTTCCGCATTCCATTCTTCGGTTGAATAATGTATATTCTTATGCTGTTTGATGAATACTATTATATTTTGTTTTTTAAAGCAATCACAGTTAGTGTCATTCATAATGGATCGACAAGTTTATATTTTTTTCACATTTTTTATGCCCACGGGACAAAAAAATTATTGCTTGTAAAGTGATCTCATCATCCAATTTCACAGTTTTCCTTTTTTTATATTACAAATGTGAATAACAGCTTTTTTACTCTTTTGTTAATTCAAGTTAAGTTACTAAATACGATGTTACAATGTACTTTTATAAAAAAATTAGTTAATAAAAGCAAATTGATAATAGTTATTTGTCTTATATTTTCTTTTTGATTTTGCCAAGCCAAATGCAAATGATTAAATATAAAAAAAGAGATGATGGAATCAAATGAACATGATAGCCGTTTTAAAGTTACCAATTTCGATTCGATTCGATTATCAGAAAAATTTAATCTAAATTATTTCTCGAAAATTATATTTATTTTGAAACGGCTTTTAATGTATATTGTGGGTAATATTTTAATTTTATTCATTTTACCAGATCATGGGTTCTATCTGTCGAAAAGCCATACGCTTGAAATATTTGGATAATTTATATCGGAATTAGGAAAACACTTGTAACATTGCTTTTTTTCGCTGCTTTATGGTAGAAGCTAGGGATTTACGCAAAATTTCAACTTTAGCCGACAACGCTTTTAAGTAGAAGAAATAAATTACAAGACTATAACAAATGTCAGTAATCAATTAAAAATAATTGTTTAGGATTTTGTATCATTTAAATGTACATAAAGATTGTTCTTATTTTCATTATAGACTCTGGTTATTTTACTAATGGAAATTCTATCGATAAATTGGATTACAATTAACAAAAGATATCATTATTAATTGTATTAATTATTATTCATGAACAAATTACTAGAGAGGATTTGGATTTAATTGACTAAATTTTTTTCCACAATAAATAAATATGAAGACTTATAAAGACAACTAATAGGATTTAAATTGATGCTATTCATTTTTTAAGTTTACTAAAAGAGTATGATGCAAAAGCTTGCTGACATGTTTTTGGCTAAAGAAACTCAAGAGATGTGATGTGGCAGTTATCTTGTTAAAGTATAAACATCAGTCCTCACTTGAAAAATTTACAACTGGACTTTCTATTTCAGATATATTGAAACAAAATACATCTATAAAGCAAACAATTTCTTGTGAAGTGTATTCGACTATTACTCCACGTTTAAGAATTTTTTATTGGCATTAGAATTTCAGGAATCTGACGTCAAATTTAAGAGCATTTTGTATGAACCCTTCACAGCTGTTCAATTGGCTATTGATCAGTTGATACTATACGCCAAGATGCTTATAAGCTAAGCGTTCATTTAATTATTTCTCAGATGTTGTTTTAACACCACTCATTCTTACTCAATCCAGAATAATTTTTCTGAACAGGACTTTTAAAGTAAGGAATTAAATAACTTCTTATTATTATACATATTACACCTTCACAGATTTTTATAATTATTATTTCCTTCATTAAAATTAATTTTATTATTATTGAAGGAGTTCTAGCAAAACTGCTGCTATTTAGCTGATCTCGTAAAAGCATGTTTTCAAAACGTTCTACCAAAGATCGTAAACCATTGAAGTCAGCTAAAGTCCCGCGAACAGTCATCCTTACCTTACATACTTATATTTAATCCCTTGACTACCATGGGATTGTAAGATTGCCAAAAAACTACTCTTGTAAAAAACCTTTAAAAAGATGAATGGTATTTAAATAAATGTAGAAACTCAAAAGTACTTGTTTAATCGGCCTTGGTATAGTTCATTTGTACAATAATTAAAATTTTATTAATTTAGATAAAGACGATCATAATAAACGTTTTTATCAACTAATTTTTATTTTAAAAGCTGTCATGTCGTTTGAACGTCTGCTACTAAAATCGCAATATTGTTTAGTAGAATCACAATTATTATATATTATTTTTTATGTATATAAATTATTTAACAATTCTCTCACCCATCATTTCATATGAGCGTGTTGTCGATAGGCGTTTTTTAAAAACGAAAAATTGGATGATCGAATATTTGATATGTTTTATCATTCATTTAAAACGCATTTCGAGGAACACGCTTGTTTGAAAGAGATCAAGCCATATATATATGTAAACTTTGAAATATGACAGGAATAAATGGAGGATATTATTCAGGCGCACTCCAACAGGCGCACAGCACAACACCTCACGAAGCACCGCATAGTGCAGGTGCACACGCTCCACCAGCAGTCCCTCCATCTCAGACCGTAACAGCGCCGCCAGTGTCAGCCGTTCCGCAACCTCAGGTGGGAATTCAGCTTGGACTTGTGAGTAAATCGGTGGGTACCCATTTTCCTAAGTTGAATATTAAGAATGTCTATAACTATCAGATATTTTGTTATTAGCTGTACTGTCGGATTTGACTAACGATTTTTTTGTTCTTAAATAGTAAAGTTACTGTTTCCAAAGTATCACATCAACGAAAATGCGCTTATAGTTCTTAGAGCAAATTTGACTAACGCCTATAATATTATGGAAATTAAAATAATTAAATTCTAATCCATTTAGTTCTGAAAGCATGTGCAAATATCGCGGTTTTAAGTAATAATATTTTTTTTATATTTAACTACAACTCAAGTAAGTCGACGCTTATCCTCCGCGCATTTCCGTTGGAATTTTGTTTTGGCTAACCGTAATTTTAGTATTAGTTTCTTAGTCATGTCCTTAATCCAAACATGTGTTTGTGCTGCATTACTGAAGGGATAACGCCCCTTGGTATAGTCTTAGATGCCAAACTGTCAACATTTTATTTTGTGATTTATTGTTTACTATTCTTAAATATTTTAAACTGTTTCAAATGTTGTCCTTTTATTGTAGTTGCAACAAAACCTGTGTAGTTGTATTTTATGAAGTGTAATGAATTTTGGTCTGAAATTTTTGGCAATGCGTTGCGTTTTTGGGAACGTGGTAAAAATGTATTTCTCATTCTTACAGCCCATAACTTTTCTTTGATTATAAAAAACTATTGTTTATTGTATTTACTGTATTCGTTTTAGAAGAAGTGGAAAAATAATGTTGGATTACTAATGCAAAGAACTTATATAAGTTCTCTAAAGTTTTATTATTTCTGTAAAAGTTGGACTTTTTCACTTTTTGTAATAGTAAGGGTGGTGCTGCTATGACCTATTCAGTTTTTCGTACGTTCCCTTGAAATAGATGTGATTTTTACTTATGCAACTCTTGTTCAGCCTGTGTTTGGCTTTATGCCCTAGTATATAAAAATGTGGACAAGAAACGAAGTGTGTTTAATTACTGATTAATTCATAATTAGTTTATTCTCATTAACTCTTTTATTTACAATGCCCATTTTCTGAGTACTGTGCGTTATTTCCTCTACACTGCTTGAAAAATTGTCCTCAAAGGGACATTCTTGCAGATGACTGAAGAGCGTGTTCAATGTATGCCTACAATTTTTAAAATTTATGTCGAATCTTTCAAGATGTATTATCTGTGTGTCGATTATATGTAGCTCTTTTGCATACATTTCTGCTTCTGTAGATTTTTGTAGCAACTAATCCATACTCATATATTTTTTTTCTTTTATTTTAACCTCAGCGTATGATTTAACACATCAGAGCTAAGCGTCCACACTCGTATTATAGAAAATTGTATTAATTGCGCCAATTAGATTTACGATTTTAAACAACTAAAATTATTTTGTGTCTGCTTTTTGTTATTTAACTATGTGTATAAATAGATGCTTCTGCGTGTAAAAGATAAAAGCTTTAAAAATGTTGAATTTACTTATAAAACTGAAGTAATATAATATATATTTTTTTAAAATTTACTTACAGCCCCTGAGTGCACCAGATCCTAACAATCATCATTCTACCAAACCAGAACCGTCGGAGGTACAATAGTTCAAAATGCCCACTCATGATACTACTAACACATAAGTCACAAGTAAAAAATATCGCATAAAATTTTATTTCTAAAGACGTACTTTAAATATGTTTATCATCAAAATTTTTTCAAGGAAAAGACCTTCAGTTGAGTCGCAGTATGATTTATACCCACACAATATTCTCTACCTTAAAAGTGTAGGGAAAGAACCACAATTCTCTGATTAGAAAAAAAAATTATACTTGAAATGAGGTGAGCGCGTGGCGATGTACAGAAAGTTGAGCATCTCAAACAATTTGCATTTTTTTGCATCTGAAAAAACAAAAATCGACAAGCTAATATCGTGTGCAACAACTTGGATGCCTTGCAGCTGGTGAATAAGCCACTAAAGTAATCCTTGTACTCTGATATAGTGTTTAATTTCATTGTATTATACAAGATGTTCTAAATTGGAATTATAAATAATTTATGCTTTTGACGTTCCACACAAAATAATTGTTTTCCTTCCTCTCAGACCTTTGATTATCATTTTGGTGTCTTTGTAAATGAGAAGCGCTTGAAAAGAAATTGTTTAAGGTACTTGCATGAAACTCAGCACATTGAATGTCGCCACGCGCCCAATGTGAAAATTTCTAATGATTTGATGTTGAAACTGCTGAGATGGTTTTCATTTGTATTCTTAATTTATTTAAATTTAAGACGATTCGTGGAAGTAAATTTAAGACGAATCGTGTCGGTAATTATTTTCATAATAAAGAAAAACAAATATCAAGATGAATAGAAGCAGTACATTTAAAATAATTTGCTAAGAGCGCTTTTATATAAAATATAAAATTAGCTTGATGATTTATGAACCTGTATTATATCAAAGGACGAGAACACAAAGTTTTTTGTAATTATTTTCGATTATTGTTTCAAATGAATTCTTTTGACTTCATACTAGAGAAGAAAACTTTGGATACATATACGCCTAAAAGTTATAATTCTTAGAGCAGTAAAACCATTCATTCATACAGTGAAATGTGTCATTCTTTTAAGTATACCTGTTGCTTCTCTGGTTGTTAAAACATAAAATGTATAATACAATACATTAGATTTGGAAAGCGTTAGTTTTACTTAAAAAAATACTGCATCGTATTTTCCTTCGGTGTAAAGAAACAAAAAATCTTTAGTGGATGGCAAAAATAGAAAAAAAAACTACAAATAAATAAAAAAACGAGAATCAGGAAGTTACAAATTTGATATATTTTAATTGTAATCATAGCAGACTGGAAATTACAACTTTTTGTAACATAAAATGTGATTGAATTTTACGAGACACTTCGAGGGAATGCGTGTTTTTATTTATTATCATTACTTTATCCCCCTATTAAACACTGGCTTGCAACTGGGATCTTGGGAACGCGTTTTTTATTGTTTATTATTCATTTAAATGGAAGGAAATTCGGTGTTCTGGATTACTTGGTTGTTGGATTGTCATCTGCTGGTTTAGAAAATATGTACTGAGAGATTCGCTACGTGATTTTCGCATATGTTCAATTCTATGAAAGTACTGTGAATCCCGTTTTTCAACTGGGGATCGAAGAAAACTTTCAAGCTTTTAAAGCATGTTATATCAGCTCAGGGAATGTGACCTTCATATGTTTAGGGTAAATACTCCAAATGGAAAAACTATGTTTTTAAAAACGTTTACGTATGAAATCTAGGGAAACCTTGCTTTAGCTCTTGATCTCGATTTAGTGTTGAGGATAGACCTGAGGTTTAATATATTCCTCAAAAAAAAAAAAACAGTCTACCTACACATATCTGCTGAATATTAACTCATATAGAGAAGAGAAGAAAATAAGTAATAAAGCGCAACAATTACGAATCTTGGATTGGTTTTCATACAAAATCCCAAGTTTCTTAATCTATATATGACTATTTTACAGACACAAGTCCACATTCAGGTCATCAATTTAGCAAGAATTATAGGAGTATTTTAAACCTGGTTTATTATACGCGACACAAAAATATAGACTTGCATTTAAGCGTAAATATTTCTCTCGAAAAATGTGTACGTTGGATTCAGATTTAAACCTCTTAAACGACAAACAAAATTATCGTAGATTGCATAATTAAACATACAAAAGAGATTATAGAAATTGAAGAATTTCTAGAATATTATAAGGTTGTAGAGAACTGTAGACAACTTAACCTGGAGCTACCTGGCGCAAACCAGAATTACAAATGGTTGACATTTTTATTGTTGTTGAGATGGGTGTAATTTTTTTGCGCACTTTTGGGTTTGAATGTGGGAATTCGAAGAATTTTGTTGGTTCTCCCGGATCTAATGTTATTGAAAATTTAAAGGCAAAGAGTAAGTTTTATTTTTTATTAATGTTTACGCAGTTTTCATTTCAGGCCGTGGGAGACTATTTTTCACGCTTTGAATTGTGATATAATTAAAAATTTCTTTAAGAGATTATGGCACGAAAATCATTGAGTTGATTTTAAAACTACTTGCGTTTTTTCCTAGCGATAAAAAGCAAGTAGAAAAATACCTCGCTGCATTTGCACGGCAGTAAATTAAACATTTATTTTATAAATCACTTTATGGAGAGAAAATGCTGAAGAAAAATAATGGTAAGTATTGATATTTTCAAGGTAGAACAGAAATAGAAAGACGTAATTTTATAAAAAAAAAATTGGTGTGGAACGAAGGAATCCTAGAAAAAACTTTAGTAAAAATTTTTATGACTAAAACACGAGCGTTAATAACTTTGCGTTCATTTATTCTTGATAAATACAAGTAAATTGAAGTGAAAGGTTAGTAAAACGAGTCGATGCTATTAATCTAAAATAAGCTAAGGTCATTAAGGCTATTTAATACCAGACTGCTAACGCAATAATTATTCGGCACAAAATAATCCTAATATCACAAAATCGTTTTGTTACATCTTCAAAATACTTTTAAAATATAAAGAGAACGGGACTTTACCTTAAATTACGCATGTAAAAGTATATTTACATAGCTGAGTTTCCTAAACCAGTTTTCCACGACATCCAATGAGACACAAGCTTTTCAATAGTTAAGGTATAATTAACCAAAATACTTTTAGAGAGAACTTATAACAAAAAAGATGACATAATACTAAACAGTGATTTAATTATTCGCGTTTAAAAAAAATAGGATAAGAAACCGAAAGTACTTTGCCCCTAAAGGGTTAATGATGAATGATACTGAAAATTGCACACTCCAATTAGTAATACTTCCTTACTCTTTTTTTCGGAATATATTAAATAAACATGTCCGTTTTTTGTCATTGCAAGGATTGGGGGTGGTGCGACGCGTGCGTCCTTAAGACCAAGCCCCACAAATCCAATGCCTATAACACTTTGTTTACAGCATTTTTTCATAAAACTTTGTCATTTCCTATTAAATTGAAACATTTAGCCTGGAAAGTAAATTTGTGTGTACTTAAATTCTACAATGACAACGTTTCTTAATAGTTACGGGCAAATCGATTTCTTCGGCTTTTTTAGTTCGCCGTCGTCATCCTGACGCACTTCTGTGTATCGTTCTCCCTTTAGAGAAACTATCTTATTATCACGATAGCGAACTAATTTCTTTGGCTCTACTTTTGGTATGACTGGCTTATATTCTTTAGATGTTGCATTTTTATCCACGTAAGAGTACCTGTAAAGAATTGATATAGTATTTTGGAATAGGTCTAACTATACCATTTGTTTTTAGTGCTGCAGTCTTATGGCTTCAATTAATATTACATACTTACCTGGCAATAATACGGTTTTTCAGTTCAGTATCGTCTATCATTACATTTTTCGAGGATTGTACATTCGAGGCGTTCGGCAGAAGGCTCTGTCCGGTTTCTTGCCTGTGTAACAAAATCTGTGTGGCGCTATCGATGTCGCCTTTAGCAATTGCTATACAATGCTTCACCTGGAACAAGTCAGAATAGGCTTACAATTGTTAGATGAAAATTATACAAGTACTTCTAAATAAGAACTATCAGGGAACATTTCCTGGAGGACATCACACTCCTCGGAAAAGTAATCGCAGTTCGAGCTATCGGTTGAGCCGCAATCACTCGTTTCGGACAGGTGTTTCACCCGTCTGATATGTGTTTGGCTGGATGTGTCTTCGCTATTCTCTAAAAGAGCGTTTGGACGTGCCCGGAGCTTCGCCTCTGGTATGATGTCCGATAGGCTTAGAGTACTACAGCAAAAACATCATGAAAGACTGTTTCGAAAAAATCAAAAGTATTACTTCAATGAGAGACTGTTTGTGTCTTGAGATTCGTTCTTTTCAAGGGCTGATAGTTCACTTTCTAGCCCAAATATCCAGGAACATATAACACCGGGGTCTATACGTGAAAAATCTGAAAAGTAGGCGCTCATCATCTCGATGAAGCCATCAACGTCGAAGCACGGATCCTGCGAGGTCTCCTCCAAAATGGATATTATATACGATAGGACAATATCGTCGATTACAGTGAAATCGGCCCCCGGGATATGGGCACTAACAAATCGCACAAGGCTCTTCTTCACAACTTCGTGCTGTTCCTCAATGTTAGTCATCTGAAATGAGTTTTGAACACGAACGGCGATCGATGCTCTGTTGAATTTATTATACGCTTTATCACAGAAATACTCCGACTCGTTTTGGTACTCACAATTTCTTCAAAATTTATTCATATGTATACTTTTCCACTCGATACGAAGACGACCCCTGGTGCAAGCAGAAGGCAGAAGCATCAAACATACGATTTCACACAATCAATACTTCTCCCATACATTTGCTTGCCCTCTCGCTTGCACCACCGCAAACAAGTCAAATGAAGGGAGGCGGTGTAAACATGGCCCGGGTGGCAAAGCCGTGTCATTTTGTTTCGATTTGGTAACGGTCATCTAGATTCCAGCCGACGTATGAAGAGATTTTTTGTTATAATTGCTTTTAGGATCTAAGAAACAAAACACGAGATTTATATTGGATCAAACTAAAAACTACTTTCAAAAATAGAAAAGAGGTTTTTCTTAAGAGAACACTCTACGGTCGAGATTTATAGAAAATGTGTAATATGTCATGAGTTTAAAATCCGACAGTTTTATGAATTAGGAAAAATCTTCAAAGTATAATACTAAAAAGTAATAAAGTTTGCTTCTGTTTTCTGCTTAAAGCAGAAATATTTGGTCTTATTTGTTCAATCGTATTATATTTTGCATTTGCAAAAGGGATGGTGAACGGTGTTTTATTTTTAAGTAGAGTATTAATGGCGAGAAATATTTTTAAAAATGTTACTCTTGTATTGAGTGAAAGTTATTTTATAAAATATTATACGTAATAATGGAATATATTAGTCAAGAAAATAGCACTCATTTGAAAATCACACATATCTTAAAGATAAAATACACATATACTTGTATTACGAAATTACTTTTTAAATTCACACATTAATTCATATTCAATTCGAAGCTCTTTAATAACAAATTCAATTGTGTTTAAAAAGTTTCCACGATGTGAACATAGCCTCGGGTGTAACTTGGCAGGTTTTGAAGAAATGTCAGTTGCACCAAGCCGAGGTTCGAATATTTGTCAGTTTAATGAACTGTGATGCGAAACTAGTTTGTGTTGGAATTCGTAGTAGAATACACAGAGTTTTGTTCTAATCGAAGGGTCGCCCTAACCGGTAAAACGAGTGCTTAATTGGAGAGGAGTTATCTAACGTTTATACTAAACAAATGTGATCGGTGCACGGACGGATTCTTTTGTGATGCTACTGCATCCGCTTAATTGCCTGGAAATTAAAGTTATGGTGCGATGAGGTCTGGGTGATCTAGTCGCGCTCAAGAATTTTATTGTTACGAAAATGCGTTCAGTGCCTTGTTTACCAATAGATAATGAGCAGCGTATGATTGAAAATTAAAAAACCGCCACATAAGGGCCAGAAAAAATGCTCGAAAATGCCATTTGTGCAACGTGTTGTCAGCCCTACCTTCTTGTCCCGTTCTTCAGATTATGGAAGGGTCGGTGTGCACCGATCTGCTGCTGCTGCTGCTGCGGCTGGGCCTGGGCCTGCGACCGCTGTGGCCGCGACAACGACGGCGGCAGCAGCAACGACGACTTCTTCCTCAGTGGAAAGTGATAGTATTAGTGCTTTCGGTGCAGGCATTCACATTCACGGTGTTAGGCTGGACGAAGATCCTCATTGTTCTAAAGAGAGTGATGTCATCGAACACGGAGGCAAGAGGTCCGCCAGTGGCGTAGACAAGTCCATCAGCCACAGCCCCAGCCATCCTCAGCCGATAGCCCGAAGTGCAGAAGAGCAGATCGTCTGGAAGTCAGTTCTTCTAAATGGCCATGAGCTGGACTCGGTGATAAACATCACCTTGAGCAACACCCTGAGGCAGCTAGCGTCTCTTGTGATTATTGCCAACGACATATTTTTGGAGCTGAACGAGGAACTCAGACAAGTTGGCGATCGGTCGAAAGAGATCAAGACCAGAATCAATGCGCTGGAGTGCAATTTGGATAGCTTTGATCCAAAACAAGTGACAGTGCGTAAGTATTTGTCCATGGGAACTGTGTTTCCTACTTAATTTTAAGCAGTATTGGGTGCGAATAGCATTTCGGATGATGATCTTAAATCTTAAGGGCAAGTACTAGAGCTAGATCTAGACACTCCCAAGAATTCCCAGGTCAAGTTAATTGTGGATCTGAGATCTTCTAATTGCTGCTTTTTAAGATCGTCGCTTCTATACCTCGTTCTCCTGTTGTGCATTTCTTCGCTTTAACCTCAGAGCGGTTTTGGTTTTTTCTGCTTCGCGTCTTAAGAAGTCATTTCCTGAAGCGCGCGTCTGGTCTGATCTGGTCTTGGGCTATGCTGGTGAGTGATCCAGACAGACATTCGTGTATTTATAAATGACTTTGATCGCTCATCATTTGCTAGAAGAAAGCCTTTGTATAGAATTTAGATGCTTGCCTTTGTTTGTTGCAACTATGTCCAATCTTATTTGGCCTGAAGAACAACTTGTCTTTACATCCTCTTAATTTCACTTTTTGGCTGGCAGTGATAAAGCGAATAGAAAATAAGGAGGGTATTCTAAATGCCTTGTTTTTATTGTGATAACCTTCTTCACTTTCAAGTGCAAATGTTTACTCTAGTCTTATCTTGTTTATATAAAGCTATGCAGTTTAACATTACCGAAGTCCGACGCTTCATATCTAATTTGTTGAATGAGAATTATGTCGCACACTTTTCCTTTAAATGCAACTTAGATCATTACGATCTGCCTCGAATTATTTTCAGTGAAAAACTGTTTCCTGTTTTGCGTCTTTCAATAGGGTAATTTAAGAACTAGATGATAGCCGGAACTTCTTTCCTTCTGGTTATTTTTGGCTGAAGAATTTTGACTTGTTTGTGTTCAAATATATTAATTACATCTTAATTATTTTTCAGTTTTAGGAATCATATAACTTACTAAAATTAACCAGAAATAGAAGATCTTTAAAAGTCTGTGGAAAAAATATGATAGCAATGAAATGAGTAGAAGGCGTATAATGTCTGAAGAAAGATAAACTAAGAGAAAATAAGTAATAGGACAATTTTTGGAAGAATATTCAGTCAGTATACAGAAAATATCAGCTTAAATAAGAAGAGTCTAGTACTCTACAACAAAACAAAATGTAAACAAAACTCAGAGATGTTTTTATAAATTGTCATTGATGAAAATTGGGACTATTTGTAGAAAATGAATTATGTAGAAGAAGATTAACTTTTATATTATCGTATATTATTTTGTGAAATTTTCACTACATGTCGGACTTATGGAACGTTGTGATATTTATAATTACTGAATAAAATTGGTAATAATAAACTTCAAAATTAAAAAAAGGCCATTTCAATTTCTTATTTATTTACTATGTTTGGAGTTAACGATGCTCTAAAAGATTAGGCAGTTGTAAATGCCACTATATGGAAAATCTGGTAAAGGGTAATGATCATAATTGTAGCTTTTCAAATTTTTTTAACTTAAGAAAGGAGAATTTGTGTGATTAGGAGTCTGTTTACTCTATTTTCTACTTAACTAAGTGAGTACGTTAAATGAAAATTAAATTTTCACACAATTTTCTGAAATAAAAAGTAGAAACCATCAATTTTGGAAAGGGTATAAAAAGTTAAATCATAAATGAATTCAGTGCAATTTTTACATATTATACAAAAAATTTAGAACAGTAATATTTAGAAAACAGAATATCAATTTTTAAGCAGAATTCAAAGAAGAGGATTCCTAAAAAAAAACTAAAGTTCAAAATCAGGAATTGCATTTAATTTTGTCTTAATACAGAAATAATATGATTTAGTTGGTATTCATATAAGCTGTATCGATTTGTTTTAAAACATCTGTAAGGAACAGTTGTCTTCATTATCCCACAAAAAGATAATTAATATAAATAAACAAACCGACCTTCAATTGCGGCATCATCGGGACCCTTTTATTCCTCAAGCATTGGTGCTGTGTTTTTATGGATTTACACATTGCTCTCTTCGCTAGGGAGGAGAACTGCCACAAATCAGAAAAATTAAGCTGAGCAGTCAATTAAAATTTATTTATCTTGATTTTTCGGTAGCAGGGGGAAGGAAGATGTAGGCGAGTTCATGAATCCAAATAGATCAACATTTGTATCTTTTCACATTATCCCTTTTTTGGTTTACCTTTTTAAAAAGTAAAAAAAAGACAATCGTTAAGCACTTTACAACTCTCGACTATGTTGTTGATTATTTTTATAAATGTTTATCATTTACATTGAAATAAATTTAGAAAAATTTTGCAGATTGTATCTACTCTAGTATGCCAATTTTCAGAGTTTTTAAACAAGGAAATATTTAAAATTTTCAACATTTCAACAAGAGCTACAAAAATTCTTTGTTGGACTTTCAAATTACTAAACTGTAAGTTATAAGAATGTAACAATTTAAAATAACGAATAAAACTACGCGATCGATTTATTGGTTCGCCGAAACATGCAGACTAACTAAACTAGATCTGATGATAGGCTTTAAGGGCTAAAGATTTTAATGGGACAAAAAATCAAATGATATATAAAATATAAGAAGGTAATTTCAGATTAAATTTTTATGAATTCATTGGCAAAAGGAATTGAAATGTAAGTAATAAAAATATTGAGCACTGAAGATAATTGCCGAAAAGTTCTGTGAAAATAACCGAACAGGAAATCAAGTAAAACTCTGTAAATTTATTTTTGGTATCTTCACGCCGTTATTAAAGTCATTTAAAAGGAAGGAGAATGCTTTAAAGATGTTGTCTTCTCATCCATGCATGCCTTGTGCTATTGAGCTCATGTGCCGACGCAAGAAGCCTCGCCAATGCAATGGATTATGCACGAATATAAAATTTGTCCACTCCACGCGGTTTCTTTCGTTCTCCCCTCTTTTAATAAAGATAGGCTTACTTATCCAGTCTTCAAGACAGTAGGTAGTTAAGTGCGAGTTGGTGGAAAGTCTCATCCCTAAGAAGTGTTTAAGGACTCATGTTGTAATCTGATATGTGGTATAATGTTAAAAAAACTAGGATTTTTTAACAGTAGCTAAAGAACCAGTAGCGATATATCCTACGGTGTGTAAATTTCAAGTGTAAAAGTAATTTGCGCTTTATTAGCATGTCGGAGTCATTCCTATGCATATAAAAAATTAATTTTATTCGGTAGGAAAATTCCTTCTTTCATATTTTTTTCTACTTTAAATAAGGGTGCTAACGACAAACGGAACTGTTTTAAATTTATTTATAATAAAGGGTAGGCCATCGACTGATCTCTTTTTAAAATACATATTATTTTGACACAGACAGATAGTGTCACAGATTCAAAATTGATCGAGCTATTCGTGAAATAGGGCCCCAAACCATCTTCCATTTACTGGAAAATTGGGTTGACAGGATGGGCTACCGCCAAGCCAGCCAAGGCAGCCATTTGAATGAAATTATATTCCATAACTAATCGGAAGGTGTACTCTTCAATAAATCATTTTTGCTTATCTTCTTATAAATATGTTGTAATAAAGTCCCCATTAAACTTCTATACTAGACTTTCTAATAACAAAAAGATTAAAATTTGAAAAAGTTGTATTTTCATTTTTACGAGTAAGATTTATAATTCAACGTGCAGACGGTTTTATTATTTTAAACCTTCGGGTTTCGCATAAAACTCTAAGTCGTAACAACTTGCGACTATTTTTATCGTTAGAATCCCCTTTAGCAGTCAAATAAAAGTTCAAGCAATTGGAATACCAATCCAAGGGAGTTTTACCTCCCATTCACTGCTGGTTCGGCAGACCTGGCGGCACTTCGAACACCGCTTAATTACTTGGTCACGAAACTCATTAACATCTCGTCCCAATAATCAAATAAATATCCATTCCACGGAATACTAATTCTTAACCTGTGTGTGCTAACTGGCAATTCTTTGCGAAGTTACTTATTATTGATTTTGTACTATGTGCACACGTTTTCCTTCTCCAATCCAAATTTCCTTCTCTTGGTTTTATGACTCATGAGCAATTAAATTCAAAAATGAGAATAATTAAAAGCGTAAACCGTAGCGAGTGTGGGAAGAAAGAAAGTCCCATGTAAGACTGAATTTCTCAGACTCAAGACATTTTAGCGGTCTCGTCTCAAGAGCTTCCGATGGATGCGATCCAGATCATCGAAACATTTTCGCTAATCATTATCTTGGTGGTGTCTCCTTCTTCTTTTTAGAGCAGCATATGTGGTATCTTAAATTTTTACAGTCGTAAATTGAAAGCGAATTCCATTCGAGCATACGCCGCCAAAGTGTGACCTTGATGGAATCAATGCGGAGAGTTTTTCTAGTTGAAGCTGAGGTAGAAGAAACTTTTTGCTTACTCAGTCAATGCGTGCCGGAAATGAGTTCCGTATATTCAATGTGGAAAATCTTACTTTCGGCTCTATAGGCATCGACTTCTGTAGATTTTGTTGGCCTAGAGATAAATTAGTTCTTAGAATAGCGGCTGACGAAGATCAAGCGAAATTAAATTACATGATCGTTGGATCATTAGGGTATTAGGGTATTTCAGAATACGCTTTATTATTGCTTACTGGGATCTAGAAATAATTTTCATTTCCATATGCTACAATACTTGATGCTTTCGGTTCTATAAATCATCCAATTACATCTTTTTCTGTAAAGTTTACTAATTGCTGGGAATTATGTACAAGATATGCATGTAAAAGAAGTCTTTTAAGACTATTAAGGTTCAAGTATTTATGATAGAAGAAATAATATTAAAATTTAACTGAAAATTTCAATAAAAAGGAAGATATCAATATTATCGATAAAACTTAACAAATGCAACTTTATCCTTAAAATTTTAATATTAAACGCGTACTTTAGGCAGTATATCTAAAAACAGGGGTAGCAAATTTCGTAAAAATCTCATAAAATCAACTTTACTAATTTGAAAAACGTGTTAGAATCATATAGGAGTAAAACACGTGCAGCGTATGTTCACATATACTGTTCTTAATTTTTCTTTAAGCTTATAAAAAGAATAATCAAAGTGTTAAATAATAATCGATATTTTAAAATTTCTAGTTTAAAACAAGTAAATTTAGGTATTTCGAGAATAATAAAATTAAACCATGAGTGCGTGCGGTTTCGAAGGCAATTGAACTGCGACTGAAGCTTCAATTCGTAGAAATGATTATATAAAACACACGTTAACTGGTTTCTAGGTACATGTAGCCCAGAACCGGAAGACTCTCCTAAAAAAGACCAAAAGCCGTTGGGAGTGTCAGATAAATCTTTAAGTGAAAAGCATGACCGGTTTAACTGATGTTTCCGGGTAGCTAGACCGGGGAATACGAGAATGACGTCATCGGAGGCCAACTGAAGCTTTATTTTAAATAGTTCCCAGCCTTTTAGTGAGCACATCAGAAATAGTTCTAATGATTTAGACATTGTACTTGAGCTCTACTTTTTCTGTTTCCAGTTTTACATGTTTGCTTGCTCGTTTAATAGTTTTCAGTATAGTTTTGTATAAATTTAGTCAATGAATGATAAATTAAATTTAGGAAACATACAATACAATAATTTTAAAAATCCTTTTGGAAACTTTTTGAAAATAGTTCTGATTGATTAGAAAAGATAGAAAAATACAAGGGAATTTAAAAAAAAGTAAAAGTATTTACTTGAGTCTTTAGTTAAAGTTTTAGGTAGGTTTTATTTATTTAGTTATTTATTTATAAGGAAAATATTCCTCTATCGAACAAACCAAAAAGCTACTCTGAACATTTGTACAAAAACAATTTTATAATGAAATTGAGATTTGACTTTATTATTTGTTTCGTTTTTTTACTTTTATTGTCCGTCGAAAAGGAGCGACTTAGATACATTAAAAAAAGACATAAAAATGTTATTATGGAATTATATTAACTTCATAACAATTCAATTAATATTAATTTACTACTTTATTCTATAATTCGTTAAATAAAAAAAAATTAAAGTGACCGGTCGTTTCTTTTTCAATTCAAAAGAAATCCTTTTTTCACCCGAAATGTCGAACGTGTGCCCGAATTTTAGTATAATAAGATTATTTTTACTAGTAAACATAATAAAGCGTTAAAGTTTTGAACAAGTGAAAACATAAGTATTACCAGCTGTTTGTTTTAAGTCAAAAGTAAATTCAGACAATAATGTACTTCAAACTTAATTAACATACGATAGAATCTCACTCTGCCAAAAAGTGCAAGTCTGTTAGTTTAACAACGTACTAATTGACTAAAGATGGGATGATGAATGTGATGCTGAATCCGGCCAAAGAGCAGGTGCAAAATCGTCCGGATCACAAAGTTGCCGCCGGCAGTATTGGAAATTGAATTGAAGCGATTCTGATTTTACCTTCACGTGCGATGAATCGTGAATCGAGCACGGCGATGTGGAAAGGGCAATCAAGTGTTAAGAAGCACTGTCTGTGGTTCATTGTTATTAAAGAGTTTTGCGCCTCTTTATTGAAAGAAACTCATATTTCTGTGCTACGTAATTTCGTGGCGCTATAACGTACAAGGACAAATTGTGAATAGACGAAAACGTTCAATTTAAAATTCTATCAGAAGCTACACGATCTCCTGTAGGAACAATGTTCAGTACACCTGTCCGCGGTCATTCTACCCGGTAATGACCAATTAAAAACCGGAGCATATCCCGGGATGCATTATTGAAACGCAGTTAACTGAAAACACCGGAAGGTCAATCGGATTTTTTAACCGTGACACGTTTCATTTCGCTGCCTCTGCATTTCTTTTTGGTGTAATGAATTGAAATTCGATGTGGAAATTTATAAAATTTTACTTGTTACTAATCAAATTAGACTTTATTTGGATTGCCCGCATATCTATAGTTATAACAGTAATAGTAATGAAATCGCTTCTGTACATTAAAGTTTTTAAATAGAAATGTATAGAAAAATATAAAATATAAAAATATTCTATGCATAGAAATATTTTTCGCAATGACTAGTGGGTAGAGTCTTCCATGAGTCTTGGACATTAACTATTTTTGGAAATATCATATCAGAAGCGCTGGTAGTAATAATTTGATTAGCAGTATCACTATTGCATAACACTGGTCATGATTTGAAATGTAGGTCCTACGTGCTGTTCTATTGTGTATTTGTTACTTTATCATGCAAGAATTATAAGAGGGATTCATACAAAATTTTAACTGTTAGATAGCTCATATAATTTTTGCCTGATTTATGACACCACACAAAATGAATGGCTTTATTTTATGTAGAAAAACTATGGGTGTGTTTTGTAGATATGCTATTTTTGAGGTTAAACATCCCAAATGTAATTTTATATAGTAACTACTGAGTAATTAACAGGAGAAAATTTTTTGTCTTATATGTTTGTTGTTAGTTTAAATAAGTAACAAATGATTATAAGAGTTATAATTCCCTTTTTCTTATTTATTTTTCAGCTGAAAGTGATTTAGTTACATTTGCTCAAATAAAAAATCATTTCGTTTCGCAAAAGCCTTTAGATAAGCAGCTATTTACAATTAATTCGCGGACTAAAAATATAAAAGCTTTATATGATGCCGCCGCTAAGTCGCCTTTATATTATTGGGAATATAATAAAAATGATGGAGAGGACACTTGTGATAGTATTTTCAAAGAAAAGACGAAAAAACTTAAAATTGATGCTGAAATAGAGACTAGATTGGTAAGTATTCTTATAAAAATATACATTTAAAAGTAGAAAATATACAGTATTAAATTTTAACAGCCTGCTGCCGTTGAGGATTTACGTAGATGGACATCTATAGAGGCTCTGGGAGACATAACCGTCACTCCCGATTGTGTTAATCGTGTTGGTGTCAGCAGTTGCAATAATAGAACTATACCGTCCATTAGTCTTGAGGAAAACTTCTCGGTTTTGTCATCTGATAACACCTTGAATTCGACAAGGATCAGTGACGATCTACCACTGGACCATCGATTACCATCACCGGAAGAACAGTGCATTCTTATTGCTCAAAAGTATACTGAGCCAAAAATGAAATTTAATACAATTTTACTACTTATCAAAATACAGGTTTCCTGCCGAAGTTGTTTCTGTTGATATTTCTGGAAAACGTTTTGAACGTCTATGTATGGCTAGGAAAACGATGACGGGGTGTGGCCTTAAAAAAGACACCGACGTCCCCAATGCTGAAGAGTCCACCGTAAAAAGACGGTCAAAATGTAGAAAACCACGGGGTCATCGTCGAAATACAATAGCTGGGATTGATCAAAAAGAAATTGAGGAGGTTGTTAGCGGGTAAGTACTAATTTCCCATGCTTACATGTTTTAAAAGCGCATGAAGATTGTGCATCTAATGTGAAGCAGTTTTGTTGTGATTAATTTCTAATAAGGAAACAGAAGTGTGGAATGTTTGGTACTAGTTAACGTGTAATCGACAAGGGTACTGAATATATATTTAATATTGTTTGGTTTACTTATATTTTAAGCATTGTATAAACATTTATTTAAAGTACGGATTACTTTCTTTAATTTTACACCGTCCATATCAAAGGTGGGACAGTAATGTAAGTACAATTAAAATGGAGCAAAACCACATAAACTCCAGTATTACGATTTGTTTGTTTTTTCTTAGTGATGTTGATTGTTGAAATGTATTTTATTTGAATATCACTAGACTATTGGAACTTCGATTAGTTGAAATGAACTGCATTTGCATATTTATACTTAAATTTTGTGTATTGTTTTATGTACTTTTATTTGGAAAATTCCTCTAAAATTCGGCTATAAACAGAAGTGACACATATGGCTAAAAAATGAACATATTTTAAATAGTTAGAATGTTTTGATTTAGTACTGCTTTTTGAGTTGATTGAAATATACGCCAAAATCGTGGTTTTTCTTATCATAGGTATATAATTTTTCAAAGACATCAACCTTGTTACAAAGGAACTTTGGATATTTGCTTCCGCGATATAAACTTAATTAAAAAAAATATTTTTGCTTCAAAAATAAACATAATTTATTTGTAATAGGGATCACGACATTGTATAGTGCACTATTTATTAATAATGCTATTTTTATTTGTTTACGTTGCTTAAAGAATTATAATATTTATAATTTATTTTGAACAGGAGAGTGAGGCCAATTCCATATAAATTAAGAAGTAAAAGGTTTTAAATTCTTGTTATACAATGAAAATACGATAAGAAAGAAGATATCAAAAATTATTACATTAATGTTGTACATACACAAGACATTTTCTTGAATTAATGCTTTAAAATTTCTAGTTTTAAAAAGACCTTAGTATGTTATATCAAAACAACAAACAAACAGAATAGAATGTGTTAATTGTTTAAAAAAGTACGAGGAAAATGTTGATTAAGGAAATTGAAGTTATCTTTCAAAGTATAAAAATACAATGTTTTTCTTATTTTCAACATATTTATAACTAAAAATCCACTTGCGTATTTCGTAGAACGTTTATTTTGCAGAATATGCTTGAATAAAAGCTTTTTAATAACAAAAATCGTGATGTAAGATAGATATTTCCAAATTAATAATAATCTTCAAAATTTGTTGGACATTTCATTCATTCCAAATTCTTTGAAATTTCATCAAACTGTGTTTAATATCTTACGACCAATTTTCCCGTACTAATTTCGATGAGTCCATCGTTTTGCTAGTTTTATATACTACTACCTTACCCTTTTATTGGATATTTCTCTTTTAGTGAATCCAAGTTGTGGTAATTATTTCTGCAATATTGCTTTATTCCTTAATTTCAGTAATTGGTTGTTATTCAGTACCCTTCTGTAAGAATGTTCCATTTCTTCATTAAGTCACGCGAAATTTTCATTCAATCCCTGTCCATTAAAGTTTATTACGTATGTAGTAAGTATACATTAAAATAATGTTAATTATTATTAAGTTTCCGCACACGCAATATAGATTTTTATTTTATTTATTTATTTATTTATTTATTTTTTTGATAATCAACATCACATTGTACACTTCATGCAAAACTGTTTCATTGCTTCTATGAAAGAAAATATTGTTTTATCGAAATGCTGGAGTTTTTTTTTTATTTACATTTATATTTCTCCTTACAACAGGAAAAACCTAGTTAAATCATCAAACGATCTGTCCGATATTGAAAACAATGTAACAAGAAGCAAATCGAATGATTTTACGGATAAGGCGCTATCTCCCTTTGCCATTGATACGGGCAAGACCAGTGCAAATAAGATAAATTCGCTTAAAATATGGGGCCGCAATAGGCTAAAATTCATGAATTGGCCCTTTGAGAAACAGAAAAATGGTGAAAACTTTGACGTACCACCGTATAAAACGAAGAAGAAGTATTTAGAACATGAGCGGAAGGCGTCCTATTCATCCTCGGAGAAGAGTTCATTGTCGAATTTACAGAGTGTGTCTAAACAGGCTGAAGGCGCCGCTTCTATAAACCCAGTGAAACTAAGAGAACCGTCGTCTTTAAGGAAGCAACGCAGAAGTATTATGGGCCATAAGGATGAACCCCATTCATCCAGTGGCAATTGGAGTGCTAGCTCCGAGTCAGGGAGGGCGTCTGTTGGAAGTGAAATAACCATTCAGCCAAAATCAAGTGCTTCAAGCACATCCCTGAATCAGAGTAATCTGCATGGAAGCAGTGCCCCGCCCAGTTCAATAATAAGTAGAAGACGTTTCTTAAATACTTCAGCTTCAAGCAGCGTAACAAGCGAGGGTACTGAAACCCCAGATCTTCAAATCAATGACCCATCTTGCTATGATGACGAGACAAGCTCTGCTTACTCTTGTGATACTGAGGGCTACTATACATCCTTCCATGTTGATTCTGGTCTGAAGACATTAAAGGAGGAGGATACATTAACGCCGATGCAGTCAACTTTCACCTTATGCAACGCTAACTCTTTTGAAAACCCTACGAATCAGACAACTCTAACAGCTGAAAATGAATACGAGCTGTTCGGTAGAGGGTCTACATCAACAACAACTAGCTCTGCAGGCACAGTATGCACCGCTTTAATGGCAGGTGAAAGTGATAAGAGCTTGCTTAAAGCTCCAGATACCCCGGAGCGTAAAAGTTCATTGATGAAATTAACACGCAGTAACAGTACTACAAGCAATAGTACGCTGGAGAGAAGCTACTCGAGTAGCACAGTTGGTAGCACACTTGAGCGCACTGGCACTATCAAACGAAATGGAGTTCTATTACGGAAAGAAGTTTCTGCAGTTGTCCATGTAACGAAAGATAAACAACAGGGTGGTGTTGACGAAGCCAATCAACAAGTACCGAGTACAGAGGGTGGTATAGAAGATACTTCAAATCAACACCAGACGGGAAGTAATTTAACTAGACAGGAAAAAGAAACTTCATGTCCTCCTAGCAATTCAGAATGTTCTGAATGTTCTGATCTGGAAGGTTTCGACAGGGTGGAACGAATAAAGCAAAAAACCACTATTAATTCAAGTCGGATTCCTTCAATGTGCATCATTACACCGACAACGAGCGATGATGAAAACACAAATAATGTGGTTATTAGAACGCCTTATAACAAGGGAGAAACAAACAGTCAGCAGAATAATGTCGACTATACTAACCAAGTGCTCGAGAAAAGTAGTCACATGGACAGGAAGCATGCGAAAAAGCCGACTATGTATCCCTTAAACAATATGCTCGAAAAACTAAAGGGTGTTTTACCTAACATAAAGAAACATCCTGACAAAGAAAACTCCCCTGTTGAAATCTCAGATGATGTGATTTACGATACAGCGGGGGAGTATGTGACTATAGCTGATTTCAGGAACAACAACAACAAAAACGCCCTAAAAACCGGCACAGGTGTCTACTACTCGAACGATATTGTACGAAGAAATTTGGCAGCTGTATTGTCTGGGAATTTGAACCAGGAAACAGAATATGTATCTCTGAATGAGCTTCCCTGTAACCTAAGAAAGGAGGAGGATAAAAGCTCGTCTGTCCAGAGCAACTTTTCAGAAGAAAGTCCTGAAGGAGGAGAAGAAAAAATCAATAATGGAAAGGAGATGAAACAAATGCCTGGAACCGGTGGCAACCCCACAGTTGAAAAGCGTGAGCACTATAAGGGAGCGCGGGTAATGTTTGATGCGCACGGGAAAGTTATTTACAATTCGGACAGCTTGAAACGCCGTAAAGCATCCCACAGTACCTTCATTCCTGGTCCGTACGTCAAGGAGCCTGAATGCGGTAGTAGTACGATTCTTGAACAGTTCAATTATCATAGTTATTCAGACACAGTTCATAATGACACGGATGATATAGTTTGTCGAAGTGATAGCCAACAAGAAAAATATAACGATTCTTTTCTCAATAACAATAATAATAAATCGAAAATATTCGAAGAAAACAGTAGTGATACAACAATGAGGGAGGATGAAGTGAATTCCCCACTTAAGCAGCACAATGGACCAGGTAAGGGTGATGTTGTTTCTTTATTATACCCTGAATGCAAGAGGGTGCATGTTAAAATTCCCAAAGTAAGTTCTAGCACTTTAACGAAACAAGCGACCGCGCTGCCTGCAGTAACTGATTTATCGATCGAACATGTTGACCTTAATTCCCAGGGCAAGGAGAATATCCTTAAGCGAAATAACAGCTACAGGCTCGCGAACAGCCTCGCTATATATTCTCCCTCGCGAAGGAAAGATGATATTTATTTAGAAAAAGATGATTCTGATTCGTCTAGTGGGAAAACAGTATCGTCTGGTGGTATATCGAAATCTTTTGAGCGATTAATCAACGACTTCTCCCTCTCATCCTCGTCCATAGATTCTTCTTATTTAAAAAACAAATCGTTTGAGAACATTGACCTAAGCGAAGATGTGAGTGATGAAATATCGGCGTGTACTTTCCCAATTAATAGTCGTGTTCAAACCCAGGCTGAGGCCATTTATGAACTCTTAAAACCTGATCGAGTCACTGTTCCTGCTGACCGGGAACAATTTAGGGCGCGCGTTATGAGTTTCAACTCATCGAAATATACTGATATCTGGTAATCTGTTGCTTTGGGCTAGTGTACGTTGTGTATGTGAAATGGCGTACTTCTATTTAGTTTACGTAAAATTACTCGGGGCAAAACACTGCTATGGTCTGGAAAATAAATTTCCTTTTATTTAAATAATGCAAACAAACCTATTTTCTAGCCATGAAAATGATATATACATGTTGAAAAAGAAAATAGTCAAATAAAATTAAACCTTCGTCACAAAACTTTCCAGTCTAGTACGTAGAAGGTATTTTGTTTATTTTGTTTACTGACACCACTGTTTTATAACAATTGAATCAGAATTTTTAAAATACTGTTTTTATACTTACCGAAAAAATAAAATATTTTGTAAAAATCGTTATTAAGACTTGATTCTTTACAGAATAATAAAAAATGTGTTTTGGGTAGATTTCTTTTTCATTGTGAAATTTTCGACAATGAATAAAAATGTTTTCTAAAATTACTTACAAAAATAGCCTTTAAAATTATTTGATTAAACTTCGATCTAATTTCAAAAGGATATATGCACTTTTCTCTGAAAAATCGCTGAAAAAAATAGTAAATTTCGGAAAAAAGTGTTTTGGGAAATACAAAAAAAAGCATGCATTAGATTTTGAAGAAAATTGCCTGAAATATTAAATTCTGCTTTATTACGAAAAAAATGAAAGTTGAGAGTATTTAATTTTAGGGATCAGTGTTAGGATTTAAATGTTATGTGTTTTTGTATGTTGAAGCAAATAATTACTTTGTTGGCTAAATTTTCGAAATTAAAATCTTATTCTTTCTAATCTTCAGAAAAACTATTTTAATTAAGTTATCGGTGGACAAAGAATAACTCTAAAGAATAGAATTTTAAATTTAACCATCTGTTTGTAACGTATGTTTAATATTTTTGGGGAGAAAATGCTACATCATTCTCAATTGTAGGAATTCGAAACATATGATAAATGTTTATTTTCGTGCTTAATAATGTTTTGCTCATTGAAATGATTTTTAAAATTCTATAACATTTAAATTATAAAATAATAAATTTAAATATTTTATGAGATCCGTAAGTCTCAATTTTTTCCAACTAGTTATAGCCTTTTCAATCTTGATTAGGAATATACATACATTGGAAATATTAAGATTCTATTTATTTTGCTAGTTATGGTCCAAATTTAGATTCTAATTTAGCGCTAAAAGCGTACAAAGCTGCATTCTTAAATGAAAGTTAACATCGACATCGATGTTTCATACAGGGTTTCATTTATTTAGTTCTTTTTATTAGTTTTTACCTATGCGAATGTTTTATTTTTATGGCGGGCTAATGTACACATAGTTTTTACACGTTTTTATATTTTCCGCTAAAACACTTAGAAAAATTAAGTAGTTTTAATGCAACATAATGTAACATATAATTTCAATTTTATTTAAATCACTTCTAACTGCACTTTGAGCAGTCGATAATAAAAAAGCGTTAGCGTATTATAAATAAATTAATTTTTTATTTTCAAAATCACTCAGACACTAGCTAAGTTAAAATAAGTTTCGGACCATCATTTTGCACAATTTGTGCAGTCAAAATATTTAAATCGGTTTAGTGATAGTAAAACGATTTGAGGGTCAAAATACTCCTATTTTATTTAGAAAATTGGTTTTTTTATTTACAATTTTATTATGCAAGACAAGTTCATAAAGAAATGACAGCGTGTCCTGTGAAAGCTCTTTTGGATAACATTGAAGTGTGCCATAGTTTCGTTTCTTTAGTTTTAGAAATAAATTGTGTTTGGTTTATAACGTTTTTAAATAAATTGTTATTTATTTTCGGTGGGTTTTAGGAAGTAAAGAAACAGTATTTGTTTACATTCCATAAACTAAGAAATCTAAAAATTATCCTTAGGTTGTTTCGTATTTTCAAAATAGATTATAGTTTGATTAATGGACGTAAGAATATATGAAAACTTCATACCAAATGTTATTTACGTTAATTAACTCATAAAACTTAACTTAAAAATTGTGTAATACGACTTAGCCTTAGTTTAATGAAGTCGATAAATCCGTTACTGCAATTTTGTAATTAAATTATGTGCTCACGCGACATGTCGAGATTAAATCTTGTAAATACATATTAAATTTACTTTGTGTACATTTAATTAACAAGAACATTGCTAAACGGTTCTCTGAAAAATTTAAGAATGCTTAAAAATTTTGTGTTTAATGATTACTTTATTTGCATATGTAAAACCGGCTTTAATTTGGTTTCATTTGGTTTAATTATATTTTCATCCTTGTTGTGTTTTCCATCAAAATATACATAAGATCACGACTATCATTATTCACATTGGAAGGGCGATAAACGACTCTCCCTGGCTTATTTATGTATTATATAACCTGGCAGGCCTTCCTTTCGCAAAACATACTATAAATTACATTTAATTACTTTGAGTTATTTATTTCATTACTTATTTAAAAGAACACACAGTTGCACAAAGCGTTGACCACAACACCGCACATATTGTTACTTTTTGTTTGGCTCACTCATTTTTGGTTAAGAATGAATTGTAAATGTGAAAATAATAAAATAATGTTAATATAAAACAAGTCTTTCAATGCCACTTGTCCGTCCTAACCCTATGAACAAAAGCAACTACTAAAAATTAAGAAAAAATAATTTATCGTCTTGTATAATATGTTTTTTCACGATTTCGTTTGTACTAATGCTTTCTGCACCTTGTTTGTCTTGCTTATTGTACAGAATAATATAGTATGTAATTGTATGCTCATTTTGCATGCGCTCCAAAAATCATCGGTAATCAAGTGTAAGGAGTGTTATTATAAAATTCACGAGGAGTGATATTATTTAATTATAAGTGTGCACATTTGATGAATGTTAATCTAGTTTTATCTTAATTTGTGTAAAACTTAAAAACGTTAAATTAAACGTATAGCTTCTTTACATATGATTTCTTTCAGGGTTTCAACATTTATCTTATAGTAAATTGCATTTTCAAGAAGGAAGTCCGCATATTTTAAGCAAAAATAATCAAATATTCTGGACACTGCAAACAAAACGAGGTTGTCGGTCGCTCGAACATTCAGTGAAGGATGATTTAAGTGCTTTACTGGAAAATGATTGCACAAAATTTAATTCTTTAACAAAAAAGAAATCGGGGTCTGGTACTCCGATATCGTCATCGTTATCAGACTATAGTCGAGAATCTTGCAGTCTATCACCGATCGGTGGAAGATCAAGTTCGACAGAACGATTCAGGACTTCTACACCTATACGACAAAGAACTCAATCGTCTAAGGACGTAAATTTTTCGCGAGATTTGTTCGGAGTGCAAAAGGAACCTCGTTATAATTCAGCCTCAGATATACAATCTTCGAAAACATGTTCAGATCGTCTTGGAACTTCAAAAACTAGTCTAATGGACTTTAAAAAACTGCTCTTATCCAAGTCGACTAAATCAAGTCCAACTAGTAAAATTTCAGCCGTAGAGATGCTAAAGTTGAACAAGAATGAGGCGAATCAACCGAAAAGAACAGTTTCCAATTCCAGCAGCGTCAACATCATCGAATTGAGTGCATCGCCGAAAACATTTGCCAGTCGCAGGATGCTAAAACAGGGAATCTACGGCTCTCCATCAAAATCGATCATTATAAAGCAACGTAGTGGTGGGGCAGCCTGGCGAATGAATGCTGCACGGACCGATGTTATTTCTACATCAATTCCAGAAGCTAACAGTGAAGAGGACAACTCTAGCTCGGGTGGCTCAGTAGGCAATACCGATGATAAAGTACCTGAAAAACACGAGAGTGGCGATGGGGAGAATGTTAGCATTAAAGATAATATGTTTTTACAACTCGATAGGAATAATTTTATGCGGGGAGAGGTACAATTAAGTTCCTCAATTAAAAGTCGTTTACATCGAAGTACTGTAGAAAAGAAACGTGCTCAGTTTTTTGCTAATGATGATGAGGATAATGAAAATAAAGCAGAGGTGCAAATTACACAAAAGGTTCTAAATGATGATAATTTTCTATCCGATAAAGTTGCAGTTGACGCCGATAAAAATGAAGTAAATATCAAGAACACACCTGCCTTGGAAACTGCCCTATAGGAGCATAAGGTCTAACTATTAAGTTAAATATAAATGGATTGTATTATTATTATCATTACTATATTTACAACGTAATGGCCTAAGGAGAAACGTTTAGTTTATTGACATTTATTTATAAGGGATTTCCTACATTGAACTTTCAATACATTGCGGAATGAACGCATTTTTTTGTCAAATATATTGTGCTACTTATCATGGTTCGGGTTTGGACCTAAACAATATTATTAGTTTTTAAGGCGACGAGTATTTAGCTCCTATTTCTATTCCGACCAATTCTTATATATCATTACATCAAAGAAATTTCCAGATAACAAACATTTAAGGCTTTTAAGATTTACAGAAACAAGAATTGAGGATTATTTCCTAATTGGAGCAACAAGTGTGATAAAATTCAAAGTATTTGCCTGGAATGTGCATTTTATATATTCAGTATTTGCATTGAGCTCAAAATTCATCTCCATAACGCAATTATCATTTAAGAGATTGCTACACGTCCATCCATCCTTTTGTTTATAAGTCTAATAATAAGGTATTAACAATCCCTGCTGTGGTATTACAAACTCATACACTTCCAAAATGAGGCTCCAAGTTCTCCCCACCATCAAATCCGTCAATTATAGCTACCTATCATAGGCTGCATAATTTTTTGTAACGTGACTTTGATACGTTCTAATGCTTTACTATATTTCCTTTTGAACACCCTTTTGAGCAAATTTATAATAACGTGGTCTTAGCACTATCAACAGTAAAAAAAAAAAAAACAGAGAAAGTATTAAGCATAATTCACTCGTAGATTTATTACGAGTAAATGGAATTTCTAGGAAGTATATTTTTACTCTAAACCAGTGCGTAAGATAAAATATAAAGAGGCATTAGGATTTGGTATTGTTAGATGCAGATTCAGCAAAATTATTGACTTTTAATATATACCCTTTGTTAAGACTATTTATTTATCTATGTATTTATTAATTTAAAATCGACTGTTGTAATGGAACAAAAATAAACATGTTTTAAATGTAAAATCGCATTTTGTAGAACACCATTTCTGTATTCTCATTGAAGTTCTCTAAAAATATTAACTATTAACTAGTCGACGATAAGTAATAAAAAAACTGGTGAATTACATTTTTGTAATAAACAATTTATATAGGTAAATATTCTAATAGCACAATGTACTGAAAAAGTATTACTATTCGGTCCATTTCTTAATCAACTGTATTAGTATTTAATATTTTTCCCGCGAATCTAATATGGTTGCACTTAGAGTTTTTCAGAGTGTGTTTATAAAAGCAAAAACTGAGAGGCTTGAATTCAAATGAATATAACGATGACGATGACGATTTAATTCTATTTGTTATCGCGTCCAAAAACACATACGTTTCGAGAAATTATTGTATAGATCTATTCCAATGTTCACTATGGCTCCATTTATCCACGTCTATAGTTTAAATTTCTTACAATAGCAGTTTAAAATTTAAAGAGAATTTTCTCTCTTTCGGATTCTATGAAAAATCTAACATTTTCAAAATAAATGTCATAAAATTCACTACGGCCAGTCATACTTGCAGCAACTTAGAGCATTATGAAATCTTTGAACACAATTTTTTTTTCATTATGAAATCTTTGAACACAATTAATCTCATACTTACCACACACTATATGGACTATAGTAGTAATGAAAAATATAAATAACAATTTTCCTTATAAAAGTCTACCTAAATTTTAGCGGACAATTTTTTGAATGACTAAACTCTTTTTTCTCTATTCCTAAACATCTACAAGTACAAGATAATTTTGGAATACCTGTGGTTCATTCATCTCACCTGGCTGGTTCTATCGCAAAAAATCCCTTAAATTATTTATTTTTCTTGTTTTATATCTATCACGCCGGAGTTATGTAACTGTAAAAAAATTAATTTTATTAAAATAGTCAAAGTATATAAATAAATGTCATTGAGATTTCATACAGACTTCTACTTTTTTTTAACGCTTAAATTTGAAATTAAAAGTACATTTTCATTAATTGATTTAAAATAATTTTATATTTTGTTAGTTAGTTAGTTAGTTTCATCTTTAAAAACAGTTCAATAATTTTAAAGCAATTTTTACTATGCAGGGAACATCCACAAGTCTCAATAAATTAATTCCTTCAGTAAAAATTCAGATGCTAATTAAATAGCTTGATATAAGGGGTTAAATACCTCAAGGCTACCAAGGAAATTTTGGATGTTCTTAGCTTAGATCACGATGTAGCCACTACACAAGTGGTCCAAATGGGTCGGTACAATTTTTAAAATGTCTGCAAACCGCGAATTGCAATGTTAAATTTAATAACTGGTTTCCAATTATATTTTCACTGGGTCTTTCTAAAACCTGGTTGAGATATTAAGTAGGCACTCGAATGTCTTCAGGAAGAAGTCTACTGTTTGTAATGTAATAAAGAAATAACTTTATTCCACGTATAGTAATAATTAAAGCTGTTCGAGAATTTACTTATTGTAAGTATTGATTTCCGTCTACATTTTATGAAAAAATTATCTTTAAAAAGGTTAACATACATATATTTAATTCCATTTGAACACTTAATTTCTTAAGCGCGTAAATAAAATCCAATATTCTATTTAAAAGATCAATGAGCAAATGCGTCAGTAAGAAGGATCCATAGTCAAGCCAAGTAGCCATAGTGAGTTCAATGTCGTCGTCGCTTTTTGCCTCCTTAAAGGCCAACGCCATACCAGCATTATGGATAAGAACGTCGATCTTCTCTTCAGTTCTCTTAATATCTTCAGCGAAATCTCTAACTAATTGCTCCGAACCAAGATCAAGGATTTTTAAGATTAAGATTAAGATTTTCATTGCCAGTACTTATTTAGCACTTTTTAAAATTCCGAATTTTTAAAAATCGAAAGTACTTTAAGCATAAATAATTGGTCATTTCATCGTAATTATTTCTTATTAAGCTACCTTTAAATTTTTAAGTTAATTTCATCCTTTAGAAAAGAATAATTAAAAAGATGAATGTGTCTGTTGTTTGGCTTGATTAATCTACAGAAGATAAATTTCGCCTATATTTGGCTTTATGTGACCCCAACCGAATTAGTCGCTTATTTAAGTGATAGGAAATGAAACTTTCACAAAAATCTGAATTAATAAATAACCATGGGCACAATGTCATCACTTTTTCCTCGACACCTGAAGACCGTTGACCATCATTCCACGTAGGTAGCGAAAAGTGTTAGGCAACTGCCACAGTCAGCAGCGACTGGCGAAGTTTTCTTCGTGTAATAACCCACATTTGAAAAGTGAATACTACAAACCGGTTAGTGGTTGACTTTAAATCCAGCCAGATATTTCCTCGTCGCGAACATCTCACGACCACCTTGTTCAGTATAGATATTCCGTTGTGGTATGCTGGAGGTGTTTCAGAGCTTCCGATATACCCACTAAAGTTGTTAACACCGCAGGTAACTTATAGTGATTAATTAGAAATTGTGTGAAAGTGATAAGTATTATTACATTAATACTTTTTTCAGAAAATATTAAATAATAAAAAGATAGTTTGGCGAGAAGTTCAATAATTTTGAAAAAAGGCAAGAAGTTTCACATTTTGAATGAATGAAAGTTTTTGCAAACTCACATGCCGTCGGTGATTTTCTAACAGCCCGTGATAATTGAAAAACAATTTCGTTTGATTACACAATTAATTCTCTTTGTGGTACAAAAGTCGCTCATTAACTATTGATGTTATTACTGTTTGGATGTAGAAAATTCACTTGTCTGGATTTTTTTCCCACACAGAGCAATGGCTATACTTGATCTTACTAATCCTTGGACCCAAATTATTTTCTCAACGGCAGCAGTAGGTTTCGTATCAGTATTCGTTCTTCTACGCTTATATGCGTACCTCACCTGCGGTGTCTGTAAAACAAAGGTAAGTAAAATTAATTCATCTTCTATTTTCAATTCTTTTGCAATCTTAAATTTAGAACAGAATGGATGGGAAAACAGTGCTCATAACTGGCGCCAATAGTGGAATTGGGAAAGAAACTGCTCGGGAATTAGCGAAACGAGGTGCTAAAGTAATTATGGCATGTCGTAACATGGACACAGCAATTGCTGCCCAAAGTAATATTCGAAATTCATTTTTTTCCACAAATCGAAAGTGAATGTTTCTCTTGCAGAGGAGATCATCCAAAGTACTGGCAATGAAAATGTAATCTTAAAAAAGCTTGACCTTGGCTCACAGCAATCAGTTAGAGATTTCGCTGAAGATATTAAGAGAACTGAAGAGAAGATCGACGTTCTTATCCATAATGCTGGTATGGCGTTGGCCTTTAAGAAGGAAAAAAGCGACGACGGCATTGAACTCACTATGGCTACTAATCACTTTGGGCCCTTCTTACTGACGCATTTGCTCATTGATCTTTTAAAAAGGCCAGCTCATGCTAGAATCATTATAGTGGCGTCGGAACTTTATAGACTAGCCACAGTAAATGTAAGGAACTTGAATCCTGTCAATACATTCCCTCCCGCGTATATTTACTACGTTTCGAAATATTGTAATATTTACTTTGGACGAGAACTGGCTAAGAGATTGAAGAATACGAACATCACAGTTAATATGCTTCATCCGGGCATGATCGATAGCGGGATCTGGAGGAATGTTCCCGTCCCGCTCAACTATGTTATGATGATTCTTACCAAAGGATTCTTTAAGAGCCCAGAGCAGGGTGCACAGACGACAATTTACTTGGCAACAGCCGAAGAACTTCGCAATACTACAGGGGAATACTTTATGGATTGTCGGAAACGTGGGTTATCAAGGGACGCTATGGATGACAGTAAAGCGTTCACGTTATGGGAGAAATCTAGCATGATGACTCTCAAACCTACAGATCCTGCAATTTAAAAAAAATAAATTTAGATTTGGAAAATTATTAGCGTAAGTGTTGTAATCTTCATTTTTTAATATGTAACTTTTACTGAATAAAATGCAATGTTCTGTCCTTATGAGTTTTGTTTTAAGTTACCACTTATTTTGTAATGTTCCTTTTGTTTTTAGACCCAACTTCTCTTTAATGCAAACAAGCCTTTTTCTTATTTAGAAGACACAATTTATTTAACATAAAAACCGCTGATAATAAAAACAACTTTTAGGACTTAATTTTAATTTTTCTTGGCTGTACAATCGCACCACGGTGTTGCCTTAAAATCGCACGTTAATATTATATTAACCACTGTGAGTGGAACTTGCTCAATGGTTATCTTTTTAACATCGACTATTTGATATTTAATTGTAGACAGACCAGTCTTTCGATCTCTTCTGCGAGTTACCTCCTTTTGGTTAAAACATTTTTCCGTATCCCTCTTCCGATGCCGTCGGTCGTGGATATGTCTGCAAATTGGACTTTCGAATAAAAAATAAAATGAACACTTGTAATATGTACTCACTTAAAAGTATTATCTATCCCTGTGGTGATATTTTGTGGCCTAGAAAGAGACAGACCTGCATCTCGAATTCTGAGATAGAACTCATCGTCTTCCAGTCCCCAGCCCCAGTACTGGTTGGACATTCCATCCATGGTCTCAAAATGTTCTCTCTTTACTAAAAGTATGCCTCCTACAAACGTGTTGTAATGATATTTTGGATGGAACTCAGGTGAGGCTACGTGAAGTGGTCCACTGTCGGGGTAGGAATATTTTAAATTATCATTTAGTGGTAGTAGGTCAACATCATGCATGGCAATATAGTCGAAGAGATTTTTCGTGTACAAGAAGCCAACGTTTATCAAGGAGGCTCGATTAAATCGATAATGATCGACTTGGTTCAGTATAAAAAGATGGTGCCTGATGCCCTGTCTTTTCAAAAATCCACCCATGTGTGGAGCAAACTGCAGCAATTCATCAAATCTTTCTCGAAATGGCACAAGTACTGCTAGCCTTTTGTCGCTGCCTTTCACAGAAGGATCGTCTATGTTTAAAATCGGCGTATCTACGGTGTTCATATAGGGCATGTGATGACTACAGTCAGGACAGCTGCAGGTGTCTACAAAAGTCGTGCGGATTAAATTTGCTCTATATGCTGCAACATGCGAGAACACTAACCTCCAACTATGGATATTAAGCCAGCTAGCAGGGACAAAACAAAACATGTTGCCAGTCCTATGGCTAGTATTTTATATAAAAATCTATTAACATGCATTTCGCATGGATGGTGAGAGTGGGGTTGCAGGTTTAGGTCGTGGTCGGTCCTTATCACCTAAACATTTTTCTTCACAGAGTTATTTTTCTACAGTATCATAATGCATGTTTTTGGCCTCCAGCTCTGGTTGAAACAGTAAATATATTAGAATTTAATACTAGAAAAATCAGGTAATGCGTAAAAAAATTAGAACTAGTGCTGTGATTAAGGTTAAGGATAAACGTTTGAAAAAACTAGACTTTTGGAAATTAATTTCAAGAAGGCTAGGGATAATCTTGTCTTGGCTATTGTAAAAACATACTAGAAAAATATTAAATAATTAGTAGTATTTCAGTAGGAATTATAATTTAACCAAAATTCTGGAAAATTGCTCAAGATATCTGTAGAAGGTTTTATACTTAACTCTATGCATTTCAATTTCTTTTGAATGTTCACACTGTGAAATAAAATACACATTGTAAATGAAAGAATAAAATTAATTCCGATAAATTAATTTAAAGTGATAACTCTCAATCTCCACAAATTTCACGTGCCAATTGGTTTATAGGTATTAAGTTATCCATACAGAAATAATTGCTTAGAAAAGGTAAAAAAAAACACTAGTATTTTACATTTCCTTGATAATGTGCATTTTATAATTAATGGCTTATATAAATGATAATTTATAATAGCAGCAGTTGAACTAATGCAACAAGTCCGCTGCTTTGTAATAATTGTTAATAATAAATAGATTCACAGTTTCAGATATTTTGTCAGACAAAAATTGGGCATACAATTTCTTCTTCCTGTTTATATGGAATAATTATTATCTATACACTATTAAAAAGTAGAAAATTTCACCTGCTAGCACAATTCTGCTGAGTAATTAATTTTTAGTTTCACGAGTACCTCTTCGAATTTTTAGAAATTGCTTAGCTGTCTCTTAATACTGCTGCTGCTCCTCGTCGTTTTACAGTTTTTTTCACATTGCAGTATTTTCCCTCCTTTTGACTAATTTGAATAGAACTCCAAGTATCAACAAATACCCGGCGCGGACGTACTTTGTAATTTCCAGTTAAATGTCAACTGGTCGCGGCGAAAGACAAAACAGCGCGGCGAAATCTCGCCGTATGACGCGGCGAAAAGAGGTGCATTTGTTCACTCTCCTTCTCGGTGCAGAATTTCTTAATTACTAACTTGAAAATATTTCCTTTCTAAATTAATTAATAGCAAACCATATCGCATTAAAAATAAGTATACAAAGTATATGTAAGGTTTAGAAAAGAAAACTAAGCCTTACTATGAGTCTATTTCTATACATGTAAATCCACACTGCCTTTTAAGCGTTCGAAATTTTTAAGAACCTAAGCTTTATTCAAAAACCAATCCCACAGTTTGAAGTAAAGAATTTGTAGTTGTGCCCATTTTGACCTCACTTTGGAACTTAACGAAACTTTCGTATTTAAATTTGTTTAGAAAGTCAAGTAATCTAAATACTGAATGAAAAACTTAAAATTTAAATCAGGAGAATAAGTATAATTACGAAAAAAGAATGATCGAAATAAACAAGTTCAATTAATTTGCAAATATTAGTATACAAATATTTTCCTATTATAGCAATAATCAAAGCACTCGATTCGTGTATATGATAATATAACTTCAAAATTCCAAGAAAGCTTTTCTTTCAAAATGCATGAGGAAAACAATAATTTATAAAGTTTTATTTTCTTAGCTCTAATTTTCGCGATTGAAAATTATAAATAAATTTTTTTAATACCAATCAATTTTTCAAATACCTCGAAATTTAGTAGCTCATTTCCCAGATGCTTTCAATTGAAAGAGGCTTTTTTGTAGTTTCAAGAATCGAGCACTAGTAATTCAACAAATATACAGAAATTTAATAAACACGTCATTTCTGAATTTCACTATTATAGCCGTTTGACTAACTATTGAGTATTAGTACAGTAGTTAGACATCTTAAAGTCCACGCTATATAAAAAGAACCAAAACTTAAAGACTTGTCTTCCAAGTGTTGCTCTCTAGCAAGTTCAATTTTGCGGTACTTCTAACAATAGTATGACAAAGTTCTTCAATTTTTTGATTTTTTAGATCTAAAACATTTTCCAGATGTACAACCTATTAATGCGAAGTACACTTTAACAATTAATCGATTGATTTTTATCATCATACCTTCTGATTCAAGGCGGCGATAGTTTGATTTAAAGATGCAATTTCCTCTCGACTTTTTTCGTAAATCGAATATAAAATCATCTTTTGTGGCACCTGGACTATCCCATCCCCAACTTTTTTAGTCAGATTTACCACAAGAAGATCACCTTTAAGTAGAATCAGTATTACTAATCTGTGTAGTGACAATAATACTAGAAATGTTAGAATCTACCATCTTCATACTCATTTTCTCGATTCTTCTTTTTCCGATTCTTTTCATCCTTGAAGTATTTCATAATATCGTAAAGCAAATGTTCTGCTTCCCCTGGAATACACTCGGACAACTTTCTTAATACGTTGTCGGATTGATAGAAGCCGATTTTTCTCAATACTTTTCGATTTAAAACCTCCCAATTATTATATTTTAATTGGACCGCATTACGGGATGGATAATTGTGCATTTCAATTAGTTTTGGATAATGCTGTTTCAAAAGCATCGCTAACAGAACTGCATTAAGTGTAATATGTAGTAATGACACAATGACAAAGTAAAATTATTTTGCTCACCTCCATCTGAAAAATCTCTTGAAATTTTCTTATTTTGTCTCGGTAAATAAAATGTGTCTAGCCACTGGTTCAATTCAACCAACTGTTCCTTAGTTATTCTTTTCATATTTTTCCGGAAATTTATACGCGCTAGGAGTTTGTGCATTTGGTGGTTCAAAAATTAAGTCATTTGTTACGTACAGACTTCTACGTTTAAATATTCTTGATTTTTCCAGGCAGTCTTAGTTGTTTCCGGTAGTCTTATTTTATTTATGCACTTCTAATTATCTACCAAAATGTATATAATAATAGTGAAATTTATTATATATTTGAATTATTTTGCTCTATATTTAAACCGCTTCATTAAGGCCTGTCTGTTTAAAGAGTAGTAAATATAATAAGTTTTGCCTAAGAAAAAATATTATATAATATTACACACTTTCCCCCTCGCTTTCGCCAATGGTCAAAATTGTGTAACATTTATAAGCGCTGAGTGCTGTAACTAAAGATAATTTGGTGAAACATTTTATTTTATGAATTGCACACTGAATCGTAGAATGCAATTTAATTAGTAAGTAAGAATTTGCGATAAAGAAATTATTCGATTTTTATAGTTGAAGGAATTTCATATTTTCTCTACAATGGATGGTAGAAATATTTATTTACAACTATCTTATTGTACTTAAACGCAGATTTAATGAAATATTCCCATTGAATAAAGTACCGAGGATTTTTTCTTAAGTTCTTTAATGGGATTTAATAAAATGAAAGAAGCAAGTATTTTATAAGATTGCTTTTATATTTCTCTTTAAATATAAAATAATATCGGCGCAAAATATAATCATTAAAATGCGAATTCAATTCCTAATGTTCATAGTGGACTTTTTCCCTCGGTTTTTAATTTAGTAAACTCTTGGTGAGGGAAGTTTTACGTTTAAATGATTAATTAAAACCGACAGGTTTTGATGACCGTTACGGTTCCCAGATTTACATTTCACATAAAAATGTAGAGTTCTGCTAATACACATAGTAAAGAAGAAGACAATCTGACGTTCTAGCGCTTGGTATTTGGATAGCAGTTTGAAGTGATAGAAAGTAAGGAGTTTAGGGGAATATCTGAAATAATTTAAGGAGGATAACTTACATAAGTTATATTTGTAATTGGTTCTGATAAAGCAGTAAGGTAAATTCGAGAATTTGTGGAAGAGATTCCATAGTTTAAGCTAAAGATACTAGGTTATATACTTGGTTGATTCTTCTAGGTTTTTCATAATGCCGAAGTACTACTGTGACTACTGCGATACGTATCTCACCCACGATTCTCCTAGTGTACGGAAAACACACTGTACAGGGAGAAAACATCGGGACAATGTAAAATTCTACTATCAAAAGTGGATGGAGGAGCAGGCTCAACATTTGATTGATGCAACAACGGCAGCATTCAAAGCTGGTAAAATAACTCAGAATCCATTTGCTGCTGCTCCGCCAAAACCCGGTGTAGCCATACCCCCACCAACTACAATTGGTCCACCACCTCGTCCTGGAATAATGCCTCCAACTATGCCCACTGGAGCTCCAATGCCTCCGATGATGATGGGACCACATGGACCAATTCCTCCACCAATGATGAGTATGCGACCACCCACTATGATGCCTCCAATGATGGGGCCACCACCGCCAATTGGAATGCTAAGCAGTATTCGCCCTCCTGTTGTTACAGCTCCTCCGCCAAAAATCAAGCAGAATTAGTTTATTATATAATTTGTTAGCTTTTAAACCGAACAACAAAATATATAATAAATTGGAGTAAACGCTTAGTTTTTCGAAATGGTGTTTTTTTCTTTGGATTTAGATAGATTAGTGGTTTTATTTCAAGGCATCAAAATTATCAAGATTTTATTCCTGTGCACACATTTTCAAACAGTGATTCTTTATTTCTTTCATTGTATAGCGATTGAATATTGGCACGGCTGCATTCCATAAGATCTTTAATTTAATGTACGCCGTCTTAGTCAACAGACGGTGAAAGTGCTAGTAAGACCTTTATATACGAATGAATACTTCTAGTTTTCGTTGTGCTAGATATGCTTTTTTATCTGCAAGGATGTTGGTCTGTATTTAGAAATCTCGTTGTTTAAACTGTTCTTATTTCCAAAAATGTTTCAGCAACCTCATATTTGTGGAAACACCTTTAACACCTAATAAATGCTTTAATTTCATTTAAACTGTAGCAAGTTCTAATAAAAGTGTTATAGAATTTTCATTAGATTCCTGAACTCTCCTTAATGTTATTTAAATATTAAATCCAGCTGTAGGATTGCGCCTAAATTTTGTAAAATCTCATTTAATTGCTCACTGAAATGAAAGAAAAACTATACCGCAAAATCCTGCTGCATAAGCAGGATAATTGATCTTAAACGGTGAATAAGTAATTTTAAAATAATCAACGTAGAGTCTCTTCCATCCTGGAAGGAAACTTAAATGTTCTTGATGGGAATCAAGTACTGACTCTGTTAAGGGAAGGTGAAATCGAACGAGGTGCTTCTTCGCAGTCGAAGTCGTAAAATTGCAAGTATTCTAGTGTTCTAGGCATAACTTTACCTTGAATCCCTTAAATGAATAAAATATTTTCACAGATGCAATTTTTGATTTCGCCTTTGGATGGAATGTCTTTGAGGAATGAAAACAAACAATGGTTTAAGTCTATGAAATAATTTAGTATTAGTGCTAATTAAACGTAAATTTTATTTACAACACCTGAAATGTGACAATTGATCTATTGCCTGGTTGCTTACAATTAGTTTTTCTGTTTGTTTTAATATTCTATTTAAAATGAAGTTACTTGCATTAGAAAAATTTTCGATACCAAATAATTGAAATCCCGAACTAGCCCCCATCTGAAAAATATTCCTCTACGGCCTTGATGAGCATCGGTCTGCGGTAGTGTATGTTAGATCCTTCGAGGAAGTTCACGCTTGGCCATTCCTGTCTTCATAATTCAATGTTGTAACACCATAGAATCCTTCTTCCAACTTAACCTAGAAAGTCCGTTCTATGTTCGGGAGTCCTTTCCTACTTTAGTTCGTGTATCGATAGCGGTTTTATTGGACAAGAGACAGTCACCAATTGATGCGGAGCCCCATCGAACTGGTATAGTTCGAGAGCAGCGGTAGAAGCGCCTGGAAGAGGGCCACGGATACTTTATTTCGCTCAGAAGGTTTCATAAACGGCAGCAAAATTAACTACTCAAAGTACCATAACGCTATGTCGCTTTCGGCGATAGCCAAGGTAAGTGCAGTTTCATACTTAATCGGTTACATGCAGAAAATTTTGGTAATTTTGCACGCCGGGCAAGCTGCAAAGTTCGAAGTCGTAAGAAAAAGGCGAGCAGGGAGCCCCGGGTGTCACAGTGTGGTTTTCAACAAAAGCTATTTTCTGTCGGCTGTTGTCAAGATAGTAAGCGCAGGTCCTGAACATGACCAGCCGCAACTTTGTCAAATCAGGCCCCGAGTTAGTTTCCAACTGCGAAAGGGTATTCACCTCTGAGGGTTTGATTTCGGTTATTTTTAAATCATGCAGATGCTGCCGGTGCTGGGGCTCCAGTAACCCCCGGTTGGTGCTGACTGTCTCTTTGACATTTTGCTCTGGCTTTATCAGTCCGTCTGCTATCAACTTGTTTTTGAAGCTCCAGCCAGTTCTATCGTCGGCGACTTATCAACTTGCCCACCTATATCGAATGCCCGGCTGCTCTGGAATAAATAACATGAGATATCTAAGTGGCTAGCCTGTAAAACAGGTTCCCCCATCAGCATTCCGGTGGCAAAGCTCTGAAACATTTAAATTAATAGATTTCTGAAGACTCTGATCAGTTCTTCTTTAGACTTAGTCGTGCTAGAATTTGCTTTTGTTTTTAATTAAAATTGCTGTATCATCCTGAAATGGCCTCTTCTGTTTTAAAGCCGGTGCTCTACTCCTATTGGAGGAGCTCCTGTTCTTGGCGCGTCCGAATAGCGTTGAACCTCAAGGAAATTCCCTACGATATAAAACCGATAAGTCTGATAAAATCGGGCGGGGAGCAGCACTGCAACGAATATCGGGAAGTAAATCCTATGGAACAGGTGCCAGCCCTTCAAATTGGTAAGGATCTAAATAAAAGCCTTATGTTGCAAAACTCATACTCTACATTTTCAGATGGTCATACTTTGATCGAATCAATTGCAATTATGCATTATTTGGAGGAAACCCGGCCACAAAGACCACTTCTACCTCAAGACGTTCACAAAAGAGCTAAAGTTCGGGAGATTTGTGAAATAATAACGTCCGGTATTCAACCACTTCAAAATTTAATTGTTTTGATTCACGTTGGTGAAGAAAAGAAGAAGGAATGGGCCCAACATTGGATTACTAGGGGATTCCGAGCCATAGAAAAAGTTCTATCAACATCAGCTGGGAAATTCTGCGTTGGCGATGAAATTACCATGGCTGATTGTTGCTTGGTCCCACAAGTGTTCAATGCAAGGCGGTGCGTATTACGAGATTTATAGATCCTGTTTGATTTTGCTTTAGCTTACTAGTCTCTAGGCAAATGAATACGAAAGGCGAATTTATTTAGTTCTCGCAATAATCTACGTGACTTTTAGTATTTTATTATAGTAGGTTTCTTTGATAATCTGAACTAAAACACTCTCTTGATCCATTTGAGTCTATTACCATACCAGCATTTAAGTGAACTATTTCATTATTTTTAACCACTTCTACTAAGACTTTATCCCTTTTTTGTTATATTTAGATTTTCATAGGTGTTTTTTTTTTGTCATTTAGAATAATTTCATTTTAACAAATCAAATTATAAGGGCTAAAGTTTAACCGGTCCTTGTAACTCTATAAGATATATTTTGAGTATAATCTATAACTAACGATTTGTTCATGAAACGCATACTGTTTTAGCCAAAGAATTTTACAATAATAGTCTTAAAGATAATCTTTAGACATGTGCGAATGAATTACATCGTTTATGATTTTGAAGGGATTTTATTTAATAAATAGATAGAGGTCATAGGAAAAATAAATACCAACCAGAAAGGTCAGGAGTGTAATTAAGTAAAATATTTTCATATTCTTAAGATACGTGAGGTGGTAGCAATATTAACTCACGCCACTTTCTTAAGAAAATAGAATTACCATAAAAAATAGATTTATTCTAAATTAAAAGAACATATAACTTATTGATGGATGAGACGTATATTATGACATGCTCGACCTTTCTGATTCAAAATGCTTTCTCCAGTAATTAATAACCCTCTTCCTTTTTATGAACACTTTTCGGGCACTTTGGAAATATTTAAATGACCCGATGTAATTTATTCGGAGATTTTAATAATAAACGACGCGCAGTTTTCTAAATTAATCTCTATACTCGTAAAATAATGGTCATTCCTAATTTAGTTTTACGATGAGATCTAATGAATGGTGATTTTGCCTTCTCAGTTAAACACGCAAATATACGGTTTTTATCTTACCGTATGTCTTTTACCTTTTCTCGGTTCAATTAAATTATTTTTATTTGATCTTTAGACATTTTATTTAATACATACTTCTCATAGTTTTTGTTATATTTGGGTTTTATTTGATTTCATATTATTTTAATTGTTTTCTCTAATTTTAAACTCATGAAGTGATTCGAAGAGAGTATTACGTCTGAAACTATTGCTTAAAAATTGGTCATGCATTGAATGATTAACAGCCAATGGAGAAGGCGGCATTGTTTCATTTTATCAAAGTTGTACAAATATATCATAATAATTGTAATTTATATATTCATATATTTTCATCAATCGACCTCTAATGGTAGCATTGTTTGCTTGCAATTATTCTGTTCATTCAAATTTCACTATTATTTGGGTACGGTATAAGAAAGATTTATTTATATTTTTAGATTTCATGTCGATCTCCGCCCATACCCGATAATCCTACGCATCGATCGTGAACTAGAAAGTCATCCAGCTTTCCGTGCAGCACATCCATCGAATCAGCCCGATTGCCCACCAGAGGCTGCAAAATAAAGCAGCCCCAAAACCATCAGGGAGATTTAACAAGAAAGGCGGTTCTTTTTTTCTTTTTTTTTAAAGAAAAGAGTCATACTCAATAATATTTTATTTTCACACGTTTAACGTGATTCTACTTTTAAATTTCTTAAGCTATGTTTCGTCAAGAACTTTTTATTAATATTTTTCAACACTTAACCGAAAGGTTTTACCTTTACTTCGTACATGGTGGCAGTATTTTTAAGCTTAAAGTTTACATTACAATTTTAGTATTAGGATTTCTTTAAGAATTTAAAATTCTACTAATTTATACTCAAGCCAAAGGTTGGTGATGAAAGCGGAAAAAGAAAATTATGTGTCATTTAAAAACGTCTTAGAGACAACAACTCAAATTCAGGGACATTTTTGCTATAGAAGAAACTTAACTACTAAAGTAAATAAAAGAAGAAAAAAAGAAAAAAAACTACTTGCATTATATGATCATACAACAGAAGTAAACTAACTTAGAAGTATCTTATGTCTTTTAAGACATTTTTGAAAAGAAGGAACATCTATCCTTGTACATAAAAATTCCGTCGAATGTTAAATGACAAAATGCAGTTTGCAAAACACAATCTATTTCGGTTCCGGTTTCCAGAAATTTAATAAATCTATGTATGTGAGTCCTTGTCGCACTGACTTAAAGCATGCACTTTTAAACGGTGGCTCCTAGGTTCAAGCATGAATGTCATATTCAAGTCTACATAAAATGAGATTTATATTTAAAGAAAACCATTTACATATTCTTTGTAAAAACCGGAGTTTTATTTTTATAAGATAGAAAGCAGATTATTATAGCATGGCTCTTATAACTTTGCCTAATTAACGCTGATCTTGAATGTGGCGACATGCTAGAATGCTTCGAAATTACACCAAAAATACTTTTAAAAAAATGGCTAATATAAAGTAAATGTGATTTAATTGGCATAGATCTAAATTACTTAAAAAAAATTAATGGAAATCACGAATTAAAGTTCCCTGTTAAGATGTTTATTAATGTACAACTAGTGCTGTCTTTTCATTGAACGAAAATACATTTCCCAGAAATTTTATTTTTTAAGAAAATCAATGAGTTTTATTAAAACTTTCCCTAAAATTTTTATAGCTCTATGTGATTTGTAAAGAGTAATTTACGGAATTTATTTTTATATAGGTCGGCATGCCTTAAAATCGATTCTTGAATAATAATCACCCATCCACACAAACATTTTAATAACTTTGGTTTTTGACCTCATATGAAACTTATTTTAAATATGCTTTTAAAGTAATAATGTGATAGGAACCTGGGTTAGTTAAAAAAGGATGTTTAAGGAAATAAAATGATATCGCAGGATCTGCAAAAAAGTGCTAAACAAAATCTTTTCATTCTTTAAGGTGCAATTTGAAAATTATACAGGCGTTTTTGAATTTTGAGTTTTGATGGTTTTCTGTTTAAAAGAATATATACAGTTTTGAAAGATTATTCCTGTATAAATAGCCCGCAGAATATGGTAAGTATTACTCTTTCTAGATATCTAGTAAACTACATTCAAAAAACCTAAAAGTTTTATCTTCAAGCTTTGAGGATTTTTGAAAATTTTATCTAAAATAAGAATGAGAATTTTACAATCCTCACATAAGATATATTACGCAGAATAACAGCTAAATAAAACTACCAAAATCAGTAATTCTATTTGAACTTTTGTTGTAGTAATAAATTTCATATCGCACAAGCAGATAAATATTATAAGGAATTTCAGCTCTGAATAAAGTGTAAAAGTACTCAGAGCTGATATTCCTTATAATATTTACTTAAACTTTGGAATCCTGAAAAGAAAAAATACTTTAGCCAGTTTATAATTAAAGTATTAACATTATTCTAAGTTGCTTAGTGTCAGACGGGCGGTGCGCGTCTTTAAAGTTTTATTTATTTATAATATGGTTCTTTTGCCCTTGATTACAATAAATTAATTTTTTTATTATTTTTAAAATCTATGACGATTCATTGTTTTCTTTGGTAGCTTAATAATTATTATCAATTCGATTTGTTTTGTTGTTATCATTTGGATTGGTTGGTCTCGTAATTTTTAACTGTGCTATAAAAATAAAAATTCTGAAAAGGTTAGGCTAGATTTTGAAAAGCTATCTGGTCCAATCTTAATAGATAATGGAAGTGGCACGAAATTATGTATTTCGCATACTATTATATAAATAGTATTCATATCAGCTGCTGATATTTAAGCGTTATGTATAACGTGTGTAAATATTCGCAATGTACAAACATTCCTCCATCGCAAAGTCTACTTTCAATCTAAGGCTAATAAGATAACATTTGAATTTTTTATAATGTTCGTAATATTTCGAAAAATATAAAACTCCAAACCAACAAGCTAAATTGTTGTAGATTGCATTTTAGCGCGTCAATTTTAGCTTGGCTAAATAAAAAATGTGATAGACTAATCCTGCAATTTCGTATTGATAACACAGTCGAAATTACTTGGAATTGCCCTTACCCCAGCACGTAAATTTGCTAAATATAGATTTTTTGTAAATAGTTGGGGAAAAATTACAATGTGATAAACAGGAATGATGACTGGGCGTCATCTAAATATGCGTTTAGTTATATCGTCTAATTATCAGTAACAGCACAACACATGGCTGGGCAAACATAAGGCAGCTAGCATAGGGAACAGGGAGTCTTATCGGTATCTCGAATAATATTTCAGAAATGGAAGATCAAAAATATGACCTGGCCCGATAACCACAAAACTGGTCATCTGCCTTAATGAGAATTTTGTTTCATTAGTAATCAGTACTGGTGCAATAAAATGACGATTCTAGAAGCGATTGGACTTTCTAACAAATCACAGCACAGATTAAAATCAACTGAAGTGCATTAAATAATTCTAATTTGAGTTTTTCCTCGTCTTACAATTGATACAAGTACAAATTGAAATAATAATACCAATCGAAGTAAGAAATCTGTTCTTCGAATCGGTTCTGAGTCACGTAGTCAGTCAGGGCTAGAACAACTGCGTTTTATCTTGGAAGTGGACATAACTTATCAGCCCTTACTTCTGCCGCTGACCGTAGAGATAAGGGAAATCGGAATTATGTGACAACAACTGAGCAAAACATGTGTCGCCTCCATAATCGTCGGAGCGGTGTTTGCACAGATGCATGACCCTGCCCCGGAGAAAACTCGGGCAGGAATAAAGAAAAACAAGGAAAATTGCTTAATGGGTGTAAATTAGAAATGCATTCATGTGCCAGCGGCTCGATGCAGTTTAAAATTTTCGAGTATGTGCCTCCCATGTTAAGTGCTCACTTCGATCACTGATGTAATGCTTACGACCGCACGAAATTAGTAACACATGTAAATCGCACGCGCATAAAAATTATTACCTGGTTTATCAACCTCTGCCAGGGTGCATAACAGCAGGTCATAAGATGAAAATATTAAAAGCTGCGGCTCGTTCGTTATCTTCATAAACATGTGATGGACTTAAAAAAACAACACAAAGTATGAACAGAATGGTTTTTTGAAATGTTCCGGAAGTAAGATTTTTGAAATGGTTTTGTAGGAATTTAAATTATGTGGAATATTTTGATTCAGCATATATTTTAACAAATTCTCTTGTTGTTTTCTTTTTTTTTGTAAAGGGGAGAGTTTCATTTTAAAAAAATATTTAAAATTTTTTCATATATTGCACGAAAATTCCTTAAATGCTTTATTTAATTTTTAATAATTGTATAATCCTTCAAGTTGATAAAACACTTCATTGAAAATTTTTGATGTATTGTTGCTATATAGAAAAATTTTAATATGCATTCATTTCATACAACTCCATATTTGTTTTTTCCGCAACGTGGGTTTTAAATATGGCAAAAGTATTTTTTAGATCATTTTCTAGTACCTACCACGATATTAACTCTTATGTGATGTTTTTTTGTTTTGTTCTATTAATAGAAGTTGATTAATTTCATTTTCTGTTCATTTATTATAGTTTTATATATTTTCCATTAATTTTGTGAATTTTTTGCACCGCATTCTCAAGTAAAAATATTGAACAGTTTCAACGTGTATTTTGATCGTACATCCAATAAATTAATTTACTATAATTCAATTTTTATTAGTTTTAATATTTTATTAAAATTTTGTACATCTTTTGAACATGAAAGACGAAAACATATTTTTAAAATTTTCAAAACTTTTAAGAGGTTAAAATAAATAAAACATAGCTTGTAATATTTACTTTTTTCAAATATGGCATAAGAAAGGACTATAGAGATTGGTAATTTTGTTTATTCAATTTTCAAAAAATCCTTTTGGTATAGTTTTGTAAGTTGCTACACGTTTCTAGTATTCACGAAGTAAGTTTTTATTACAAATAATAAATAATATTTTGGAAGTCAGAATTCAGAAATCCTGATCAGTGAATTTAATTTTAAATACATGTATGTAAAGAATGTATAGACTTTTGAATGATTCAATTTTCATTTTATAATAAGAATTTCCAAAAAAAACAAAATCAATAAAGAAATAATTAAGCAGCTGGTAAAAAAAAAACAACACTCTGTAGAAGCAAGCAAGTAACTTCTAGTTACTTTGTTAGTGAGGCTCCCAAGGACTTACGATGGTAAAATAAATGCGTGACTAAAACACGAAGATTAAGTGCTAACATGGTTAAACTAACAACAGCATTTTCATTTTATGCAAGTAGTCTTTCGTGGCACTCTATAAATCCTTCGGGTACCTCCGTTCGTAAGCATCATACTAGCATTCGTCTTTATTAGGTCAGTGTCCTTAGTTCCCCTGAAAATCGTATATATCGCCTTCTACTCGATATTCCACACGCGATATAGTAATTTCTTTCCCGTAAACTTCTGGGCTAGGCACGTGCATTCAATCAATGTAAATTTTCTCCCAAAAATAATAACAAGGAGCAACGTGAAAGCTGATGGTATATTTTCCTAATAATCCTACCGTAATACTAAACTTATTAAATCCTGGAATTTGTAATCGATAAAAGAGAAATCAACTAAAACACTTCTTCCGGATTCGGATTTCCAGGAAACCTGGATGAAAATAATCTGTAGAAAATTTCTATAAAACCTTTTTTTATTCTACGCCTTGAGAATCCTGCGTAAACTATTTTGAAACATTGTTGTCAATTCTGTGGAAATGGGAATTTATTTGCTGGCGCTGTTTATTCCGAAGGAGAACGCCTCCCATTTTGCGGCAGGTATTGATCGAGTGTTTCTGGGTATAGAAGCAAAACAGGAAATCTGACCCAAATCAACCTCAGAGGTGGAAGAGCACGGTTAGAAGGGTGACCTATTCCAAAGCTATTCACGCATCCGAAGGTTGGCTTCCGTGAAGAGGCTTCCTCAGCAGTTTTCTTCAAGACGAAAACGATGTCAGGAGCAGGGGGGTCAAGGGAAGGGTGCTGATGTGGCGACATCCAGTTAATAAGTGCTAATTAGCTCCGTAAGCGACTAACTTGTACGAACACGACATTTTCGCTTTCTGTATCGATAAATGCAACGTAGCGACAACGTAGAGTGCGGGTAGGCTATTTTGAGAGGTTCCCTAATACCGGGGCCTCATGATCTTTGATATGTGGCACTGTTGTGGTCACCAGATTGGCTTATTTCCGCTGAAGAATTAACTAACAAAAAGTGATGAATTCGGTCTTGAGATTGTGTAGGTAGACCGAATTAAGTAATTCGTATTCAGACATCCAGATATGAATGGCGGAAGGCAAAGCTAGATTGCTGTTATGCGGGAAAAGAATTCTGCTGCGTCGTCTCGAGTCTAAGCTTACAAGCCGTTGCCGTGAACTGAAAATACTGCACTGTACCGTCGTCTCTCTTAAGATTTTTTCTTGAAGAGCAATCCAGCACATTGGTGGACACAGAGAAAAAAGCTCTCCAACCGACGTTAGAGACTCGGCCTGTTTGCCCCATTTCTTCTATTCCATCGTGTAGAAGGTTAGACTTGCAAACTACAACAGATTGCTGGTCTGGTGCATTAGAAACACTATTTCTGCAGTCATCTGTGCACATATGGGCCCATTGTTGGCGGCCAGGTATAATCGAACAGGTCGTCTTTTGGACCACATGTAAAAGTTATCACTTATACTCCTGGTTGGCAATCAATTACAAGTAGCAATTCCGCAATCTTAATTGGGCCCACATACTTATGAACTAGTGTCAATCGATGTATGAAACTTTGGGAAGCCTCGATGGCGCTGTGTTGAAACTAGGTTAATAAAGCACGGGGCTCCAAATGAAAAGCAGCCTTTATGTGGTGGAATGGGAGATATCTAGATGTGCTAAGTGTTCAGCAATCAGCTGACTTGCATAGAAGACCAGGTGTGACGAACCTTTAAGAATATTGGCTGCGGACAATTAACGTAATTGCTTCCTAAGCTGTGGACTGCTAAAAACGTTCCTTTTTTATCTGCGAGAATTTCAAAATGGGTCAAAAGCAACTGAAATATTTCTTTGATTAGATTAACTTTTCCTCTCAAAAAGGAAAAGATATGCTTTCGCGTTGAGAGGAATAGGCTTAATCGACTAGTCTAACTAGGAAACAGCAAATATCTTATAATAACCGGGGCCCTGACCTACTAGTCAAGGCTGTGCACTTTCAAAAAAAAATCACATGCTGGGTTCTGCCATTATGAAAACAAAATTTATTAAAGATGAAATGATGTGGATCGTGTTACTGTTGGCAGTTTTAATGGCAACCGATTATTCGTTGGATTGGTGCCATTACAAGCTTTTCTTAGAGTTTTTAATCTCGGAACTAGTTATATTTTTCTTCATTTCTAGCTTGTCAGGCTTCCGTACATTTAAACCGCATTTTTTGCGAATTTTAATGTATTAACATAACAAAATACAGCTTGATGGTCATTTTGCTAATACTAAATTTATATTATCAGCTGAATGTTTTGAAAAGGTTGAAATCGTTCTTATCTATACGTTTCTGAAAGGGAAATTGATGAAAATGTTAATTGCAAAATTTTTTTAACTATATGTGCTTATGTTTCATTGTCGAAACAAGGAATCTTTCTAGAGTCTATCTGATCTTTACACAACCTAATAAAAACAGTAAAAATTTTTATTTTGGCTTTTAATTGGCATATAAATAAAAAATGAAAGAACGGGGAAATCTAAAAGAGAATGTGAAAAGGTCGAAATCGCCAGATTCAACGATCAAATGAACCTGGGTACTAGTACAATTTCAATATTATTTCACTTCCTCTAAGAGACACAAGGGTAAAAAACAAGATTTTCTCTATAACTAAAAAGTCAATAAGCGTAGTATTTTTATCAAGATAAACTTCTGAAAGGAGATATTAAAAACGATGGATTTTTACGAAAATCTTCCAAGCCAATTGAATACTATTAATAGTAGTAATAGGGGAAATAAAAATAATGTTTGTCACCACAGAGGCAATCACAGGCATTAGGATAGTAAAGGATGTGCTTTGATTTAATATTAATAAATAAAATTCAATTCTTTCCCAAATAGCTACAGAGAAACTAAGATCTTGATTATCTATCTATGATTAATAAATAAGAAAGTACGAGGAGCCTGACTTAGAGGCCTTTAGAACAAAAATATAATTGAACAGTTTTGATGTTCTGTATTCGTAAGAAAACTAGGACGCATCAATACGGACTGATTTGTGCTTGATTTCTCTGAATACGCGCAAAACAATCCAACGCAGTTTGAAGTTCATTCATTCACAACAAAGAAGACAACTCTGCTTCTTGTCTAGGTAATTATTTAGCTATTTTTTTTTCTTTATTTTTAACAAGTATTACTCCCAATCTATTTTAAAGAAATATAGTTTGTATTCCGAAAAAGTAATACACTTCTAATACGTTTTTATGCTATCAGAGTTCGTTTACTGTGCTAATTGCTAAGCTTTTTTGTTTTTTATGACTGAATCTAGGCGCTGTTGCCGTTAAAATAATTGGCTTTAATAAGCCAACAAAATAGTGGACTGTAAAACTTCTGCATTTCCAGAGGTCTTCTTAACTGGGAGTAAGTCTGCCTTGTCCCCTGAGAATCTCGTTCCTCCTAGATGTAGAGTGTATGCGTTTTAAGGGCTTCACTAATAAACAGAAATGTTTCCGCCACCTGGAGTACTTAGGGTACCGGTAAAGAAAAACGGAAAGCCTAAATAAGAACGTGTACTGCGCTATTCTGTTGCGTTGTGTCGTGCTGTTCTTCCCCTAAAATCGAACAGCAAAAATAACGCTATAACTTTACATAACGCCGTATGTTCATAATAAACGCGCACAGCCTCACTGGAGTTTATCAGATGTTTGCTAGTGTGTGCCGAGCATGCTTATCACGAGCGCTAACCGTGAGTACAAGTGGTGCTGAGCTAATGGTGTTGGGGCTGGCTCTCATAGATGGAGCCTCGTTTGCTATGGTTGGTGCGAGGCACGTAACCTACTCCGAGAACAGTACGGATCGATTATATAAGCAGATTCGCTAGGAATAAAAGGTCACATTACCATTGGTGTATATTTTCCGAGGAGAACTGGGCCTTCGGTGTGCCCGCATACACCACACTACTTCGGAATCCCTATTGGAGCTCCGGCGAGCATGTGTATGGGGCCTTCGAAAGCTATTAATGAAGTCAAATTTCAGGGAAATGCTTCAATACTGGTGTTTTCCAACCATTCGAGCTTTGCATGAATGAGACCAGAGTCTGGCGCGTAGCCCAGCATGTGACTGGGAGAGAGGCCACTAGGCCAGCTAGCGGAGTCTTAATGAGACTTAAGAGCCGCGAAAGAGAACTTGAAGTATCTGAAACGGAGCCAAAGTGGAAAGACGGTATCTGTTGCCTGGGTTGAGATTCACTATTCGCTGGTGTTCGTTATTGGGGCCCCAATGCGATAGCGTTGAGGGTTTTTCTGAGTTGCGAAGTACTACTAGCACACAGCCAGCACACGACATCTTCTGGCCCGTTCTTTGATTGTACGCAGCGAGCGGAGAAGGCTTTTGGCATTTTCGTCATTCGAGCAAGTGTCGAGGTTGTTTCGACTTCACAACTTTTTATCTATTAACGCCAGAAATTCCCATTCACCTTATATTTATTTTCTTGTTTTTTGGGTCGAAAATATTTTGATACACACCGCAGTCGCAGTTTGAAAACAAATATTTTCATCATCCTTTGTTAAAATATACGACGGAATCAATAATATTATACACGACGTTCAAAAAGCCCGAGCTCTTGCTGCCCCCGAGAAACGGAGAACAGTCGCCCGCAGTCGTCGCATAGTTGTTGTGTTGAAAAATTGCATGCGAAATAATATAAAAGATTTTTTTCGTTGTTGATCTGTTTATTTTGTTGTTACTTTCTTTTAGAAAAAGAAAAATCTTAATTTCGCTAAGTCGGGCCCTGTGTGGACTTCTAGTAACACAACACAATAAGTTTCGACAGTGCTGCATGATAAAGTATTTTTGCGACAATAACAAAAGTGGAAAGTGAAATAATAGTGCAAACATCGTTAGAAAAAAATTTATTTTTAAAAGAATACAGATCGGAGAGTATATATTAAAACAGAAACCAGTCCGTGACCCCCGGTAAATCAGTAAATGTGTATTTAAGCGTTTTTTTTATTATTCAAATGAGAATTATTAGTGCAAATATCTTTAGAGCAAAGAGCGCTAGCGAAAGTAATGAAAAGCCAAATTGTATGAAGTTATAGGTGAATATTAAATTTTTTCTGCAGCGCATCAATAAGTTACCTAATTGATAAATAATAGTGTGATTCATCTGTTGTTTTGCTCTTTTTTCTTTCTGTTGTTGTCGGGAATAATTTGCCGTGATCACCTATACACAGATATAAATATATTAACACATCACAAATCCATTTGTTGCTGGCGATATAATACCTGGCCAAAACAGCCGCCAAGAAAAAAAGCAAAGAAATCATATTGTTTCCTTCCACATAACAAAAAATATTTAACCATCTCAACCATACCAGATACCAGTCAATTTACAATCTTCGAACACAGTCCTCAAAATCCTCAGGGTGAGGCTTCCGATAGCACCCATTGCTCCCAGCAGCAGTCGAAAAGTGAGTGTTTTTTTATTCAGTTATCTAGTAAATCTAGTTCATATTTAGACAGACTAGAATTGCTTGCTAGTTTAAAAATAAAATAAAACGAAAAGATTGAAGTTCCTTCGGAAGTTATTTAGCAGGAATAAGTACGCGCGCAATAATCCCATAGACACCCTGTACATCTGCGACCAGAGCAGAGCCCCAATAGATCCCCAGCCAGAGATCTGATTCAGTTTATTGGACGAACTGTGTCATCATACAACTTAAAGCAACCTCGCCCAGCTCCATTTAGCGACTGCAGCGATTCGCATTGATTAATTTCAGTAATATAAAAAAAGGGGCCATTCCTGTCCAGTCCTCCTCTACGATCCCTTAGGCGGCGCGTCCGACTGTGCAACGACGTACCAGGCGCGCTGTGCGTTCTCTATACAGAGGCGTCTAAGTTTTCAAGTTGGTCAACACATCCATGTGCAATTTAGTTCAATTAATCGTTTTGATTAATACTGAATATGCCGCGATACTTGGAACGGTGCCCGCCACATAGCCATCCCGATCGCTGGAAGACTACAAATCTGCTTTTCCGGCCTGCGCCTCCTCTAGAATGACGGCAGTAACTTGGTTCCGATGAAAGCCTTAAGAACATAATTAATTGCTGGAAAAGATACCTATATCTTCATATTTGCGACCATTTTGACCGTGAAACGGAATTGATACCCCTACCCATGGGGAGATGGAGTAATCAACTGCAAAGGCCCCGTGATGGCCTTTATCAAAACAATCGGTTGCGAATAGCACAACAGATGGAACCACTATAAGTTGAGCCATCCAATTGATACCAAAATAATAGCATAGGATCAAAGTTATATGAGCTCATACGCAAATTCCCCAAAGAACAAAAACATCTTGAATTGGGCAGCTAGAAACCGGAGCCCCAAAGACCCAGAAACCAAAGACTCTCTCCGGTCTTTGGGGCGTCTCTTCGACTCCTCTGGTTTTGGTGGAGGTGTTCCGCACACGTTCTCTTCGCGATTCCTCTTCTTCCTCCTCCTCCCCGTAGACATTTTCCGCTCCAATACTGCCAAATGCTGTTGAAAAGTTTTGTCACCCATACCCGTACCCGGCCTGTGCATTTTTCTCGCGCTAAGTAGGGCCCCGCGCAACGGCCCGCAGCCAACTTAATACTTATTGCTGCACGGCTACACGTATGTAGCTGTAGCCTTAGCTTAATATGCGAACGCGATGTTTTGAATAGTTTTGCTCGGATTGGCACATATACCCATTTGCCATTACCCAGTTGTTTCGTAGACTTGTCGTTTTGGCAAGGCGACCAACAATCCAAGGCCAAATAAATTCGCCAAGTTTTAGCCATCGTCGTCATCGTCTTCGTCGCCACTCTACGCTAGCTGAAACTGTTGGCACTCGTCTTATGCAGGTCAGCCTTCTTTCCTGTTCGGTAGGTTAATAAAACTAATAGTAAATAGCTGAGTTGGTATTCTTGGGAACAACGTATTAAATCTTTTTGTTTAACCCTGGTTTAGTGAATAGACTCGACACAAAGTTTTTTATTGCACTTCCAAAATCCAGGTGTAAGACTTTTGGATTTCTACTTTAGAGATGTTTCTTTCCTACATTTTATTTTTATTAACTATTACTATTATAAATGACAATTGTTTTGAGCTAAATACGAGATTCATTTTGAAAATTTGTTGTCTTGTATAAGTAGGCAATTGTTTGGAATTAAACATAAATGAATAATTTTTTGCCGCCCAAAAATAACTACGAAATATTTTCTACACAAAGCAATGACAATAGAATCTCTTTATGTTCGAAATTGTTTACTAATTTATTAAACAGCACTGCCACACATGCAATGGATATAGAGTCATAAAAAAGTATTATATAAACAAAATATTAACTTGATTAAGTACATGAGTAAAAGCAATTTCAGAATTTGTTTCAAGAAATTAGTTGGTATTTTTATTCAAGAAATTATAGATATAAGTTTAATAGTTCATAAATTGTAGTATTAATTTTTTATAAAATTTAATATATTACCAGAGAAAATATACGGATGAAAAAGCATTCCATTATTAAACATGTTCTAATTGAAAAATATAAAAATAAAAAGATGGAATTTCAAAGATTTTATCTGTTCAAATTATTGCAATTTTGAATTGTTTCCTTACTTAGTGATCTCTCGCAAAATTTATTTTTTAATTTGCTTAATGAAATATCTCTATGCAATTTTGGAATACTTACTTCGCATTGTTTCTGATATGGAAGTTGTGGTGCGAAAGAAGGCAATGATAAAATGTTTTCTTTTTATTTGTGTAGCCTATATAATGTCAAGTTATTATTATTATTATTACTTTGATTTTCATTTACGTGTTTTTAAATTTTTAAAAGTAAAAACTTGAAAAATCACGAATTCTTATCAGCAATGGAAATTGTGGTGATTTGTTATTGTAAGAAAAATGTTGCAAATCTAAATAGCAAGAATTATTATAAAGCTAGTCTTTGTATCTTCAATGAAAGAATAGAAAATTTTCTATTTATTTCAGAAATTCAGAAGTGTGAAATATTTAGTGTCTGTATATATATATTTTTTTTCTCGAAAACACAACAATCTAGAATGATAAATGTTACGATAAAAGCAGAGACATTTTAAGATGATTTTGTTGTAATATTTTTTTATTATTATAGTAATCTAAAGTATCCATTTATAATAAAGTAAAAAATATGTTATACAATTATGGAATTTATAAGCTTCACAAAATGGATCTAGCAATATTAAAGGACGAAAATTTCCTTAATGCTTCATGCATCGTTTAAAAGGAAGCACAGACATAGTCATAAGAAAGCACCATTATTTCCATATTTTCTAATTTATTTATTAGACTCGACGGAAGCAGGTTCCCATTCAGATAATGAAGGGAAATTTACCATTTCGCTGCTTATCCACAATTTCATCCCAGATCTTTAATGAAATGTATCTAATGGATGAGCTTCTTCCCTGGAACCCTGGATTTAAAAAATAAAGCAAAATTTTAAAGCTTTCTGAAAGTAATATCAACAGCTGCCAGAATCCATAACTTGGTTTTTACATTATTTTAAAAATACGTACTTTAAAATTGGGACTTTTGTTTTCAAATAGAAGAACATCAGATTTCCTAATATTTTTAATACTACACACTCAAAACGGATAACATAGTTACTGTACTAAAGTTTAATGGAATACTAAATAATACAGGAAGTATATTTTTAAGCATGTTTTTGTTGAATAATTTAATTTCTTCACATGTTTTTTATTTTAAAATTCGTATTTGATTCATACCAATTTTTAGATGTGGTAAGAATGTTTGAAATTGAATAAAAATTTCTCATTAGAAATGTACAATTTTTTTATTCATGATATCCAGCAATGCGTGTTAAAGTTGTAGTCTCAAATTTTACTATTAAGATTTTGTTTTTATTTTTGTTCTATGGAATCATTTAAAATGAGAATTAAAATTACAAAACGAAATTTTATATTGTTTGCAAAATAATATTTCTTCAAAATTTTACGACTATACTTATTTATTCTTAAATTTGCTTGTTCTGTGAACAAATTTTGTATATTATAATTAAAATTCTGCATATTTTGAAACCTCTTATTAATAATCAAGAACATTTTGGTTCACCATGTTATATATATGATTATAAATTCTAATAATGAAAATGTAATCAATTAAATTAAATGTTGTCGAAGAAAATTATTTTCACGAAAATATTTAATAAAAATATTAAGGTGCGTTCTAGACCAATCCAAACGCAACTTGCTTAAATATAGCATTGCACAAAATCCCATTTTTTCCTGTCCAGGGTCTAAAAAGATACCGCCATTTAAACTTGGGAGCAAGTGCCCATTGTTCAAATCTGCAAGTACCTATTGTTAAAAAATGCTTTGACTGTGCATGGCCGTGATTTCAATGCCTATTAAAAATCGACTTTTAATCGAGTTTAAATAAAGTGAAATATAACACCTATTGTATTCGTTACACTTGTGTCGTAAACGTTCAGATTTTTCTTATCACGTCATGTCAGGTTAGGACATAATATTCAGAATTTATACTTTTTTCAAAGATTTTTGTTTGAAACGAATTTATCTAGTGTCTTTTAAGTTATCAAGAAATAAATAATAATAGAAATTAAACTTGTTAATGGTCTTGCATCGAAATAATAAGCTTTTTAAATCTTTAAGAAACCACTTTAGGTTATATTTATTGATGGGAATTTCAAGCAAAATCGACTTTGTTTTATCAGATTTTACTTTTTTTTGCTATAAGATTATTTAGATATTATTTTTGCATTAAGTTTTTATTTGGAAACAGTTATGGCGATGAGGATGAGCATAAATAAGATCGTAACACATATGCTGGTTTATTATTGAATATTTCTTAATGTAGGGATGATTATGCTTACGATTGTAGTGTTGTTGAATTCTATGAATAGCATTAACCATAAATGTCTTTGAATTTTCATTTACATGGGGTCTGAAGTCATAATTCTATTCTAATGGCAAAAATTAGTCATTCATATTACTGTATGTAATCCATTGATTCATTTAAGTTCGATTGAGTTCGCTAAATCGCTTTGATGAATAAATATGCAACGATTAAACGAAAAGATAAGTTGAATTACTTATTTAAAGGGTTGTTCAAGTAGTAGTGAATAATAATACGACTGGAACTAGGACTGAGGCATGTGATGGGCAAGATCCATGGCGATAAAAAAACGGCAATTTATTTATTTCAATCATTCATTTTCGAAACAGTCATTGCTTTTCTCACTGCCTTATAATGTTTTTATGCTTTATGTGGCAATAAATAGTAATATAATAGTTATGATTATTGAAAGAGTTCGTCAGTTGACAAAATACTACATAAATGATGATGGCAACTTGCAAATTTTTCAACTTTTCTTTTATACACTTTTAAATGTTTATACCACTAATCGGCATCTTAGTTTTTGAGAAATAAATCATTTGCCTCATACATTCTTTCCTGCAGCATTGTATTCGTTTTTTTTATAATCATGTTTTCGACGACAATGTATATTAAAAGAGTGAATGTTAATCAAAAAAAAAAAAAAGGAATAAATCGCTTTTGGTATATTTTCTTGTAGTTTTTGTGTCACATCTGAGTGAAACTATTGCTGGGATTATCGCAAAGTATTTAACAAAACTTTTCAGCAGCAGCAGCGGTGTATAACACTAAAACCTCGTATAATATCACGCCGCACTCCTCATAATATTCTTTTCGCAGCTCTCATATATGTTGCACATGAGCCTAACAAAGGAATCCATTCGAAGTAATATCTCATTATACCTCCGTATCTAATCATGCAATCATCCAAAGTCCATAAAACTTTTTATTTGACTAAAACTCTTATCTATCTTTCTGCAAGACAACACGATACGTGTCGCTGTGCCGCTTCTCTCAGTTGAACGACAAATAACGATTCGAAAATGTTCTGATTATAAGTTAACATACCTCGCAGGTGCGATAAAAAAATGTTTTCAGCGATTATTTGTCGTCACCGCTTCATACTTCTTTCTGCATTAAAAAAAATAGTAAATAAAATAAAGAAATTAAATAAAAGCATGGCAATTCTTATGCCATGCTCATGCTATTGTATATACTTAGTAATAATGTACAGTAAAAATACTTCTCGACATATTTCATTGAAATTAAATGCACTCATCTAATATCATTTGGAACAAGTGCCTTGAACATATTTTTTGCTATATATTTATAATTTTTTAAAAAAATATTTTCGTTGCGCGCTCATGCTCATTAAAAAAAAAACAAAATATCGTAATTCCTGATCGTAGTTATTTTTCTATCGTACTTCATAATTTATTTTATTTACATCCTGTATTAGTATTAACACATTTTTTAACATTATTTACATTTTACATATTATAAAGGACAACACAAACGCTTATCATAAACGATAGTTTCATAACGAGATAAATGAAAATGGCTGCCGATGCTGGAATGGATACTTGCCCCCCAAGCCCAGAAATCGCCGATTCTAGAAAGAGGCCACGTGACACAGACACGGAAAATGAGGCTACAAAACGTTCACATTTCAGTCCTGGTAAGTCCATTCATATATTTTGAAATCATTCCATAATTATACTTTTATTTAATTTTTTGAAGAAAAATTAATTTTTTTTATACTCTCCTTTTATCGGACAATTGCTCAAACATATCTCTCCGACGTCCAAAAAATGTTGTTATTAAATATTTTCTTTTTTTTTTTAATTAAATTGTTTTAAAAAAATGCTGCTCTTTCCTGTCTTCATTAGTCGTTGCTGTTGTCTGTTGTTCTTTATTTTATTATTAATTGCAATTTGTGCTGGTGCTCGCTTGCATTTTAAAAATCATTATTGGCAATAATTCTCGTCGTTTTCCCTGTAATTGGAAAAATTACCATATAATATGATGTATTTTTTCAGCAGAAATGTGCCCCTTGCACGTGTCCCCAAGCATTTTGCACAAGTCTCTTTATCTATCTCGCAAGTCGCGTTGTCTTGCTGATGTTTCGCACTGAAGCACGTTATCATGAAATAGCCACACAAGTCAGGCGGGGCTTATTCTACTTGAACTTGTTGTTACTTACTTTCTGTAGAAAGAAAGAAACCGCCGCTTTACATCATTTTTGTATTTTTGACGACATTTTATACAATTGTGAAATAAATAATGTTATTGTACACGGTAGGCGTTTACGCTGAATAGGGTTCATTTCATTATATAATTAATTATCAAGGTGACGAAATTTAGTTAGCTGAACAATTTCCTATTTAACTATTTGAGTAAACTATAACTATAGTTGTTAATTATGAGAAAATAATCTGAAAAATGGTGCACTTTACTCAATTACGAATTTGTCTACCTACTTTTCTAATAATAATACTATTAAAAGCTACGTATATGCTTTTTTGTAAACAATATATAACAATATTTGAATCTTAAAAATTACACTGCATACCAAAGAATTTATAAGTAAAATATGATTTCAACAGTAGTTTTTCTATAATAAATTTGGATATGAAAATGTTCCATTAACTAGAATTTTCAATTTTAAACTGTAAATTGTAAAAGTTCGCTAATTTAAAATGTTTTAAGAGAGATAATAAAAGATGAGACAAGTTTAATAACCTCTTAAATACTATTCACATAATTTACTTTATTTTTCGAGAAAATTAGAATTTTGAAAAAATAAAATTTATAGATTCCATTTGATCCATTAAATTTGTATTATTTTACGTACGGAAGGAATATTTTTGTCTCTAGATTTTCAATCTACAGAAAAAGACCTATTGAAATCATTTATCATTTGTCCTACTGCAAAAAAAAAACTTCAGAAAAGTTGCACAGTGTTATAAATAAATATTGCTTATCTGCGAGTCTGTGGATGAGATAAAAAAAGATCTCGCTTGAAAAGACATTTAACCTTTTTCTTTTTAATAAGTTGAAAAAAGACTAACTAAAAGTGAACGAATTTAAAGGCGTCGAATTTTTAGATAAAGATTTTATTGGTTAAATTTAGTCGCATGATGTAATTAAAATTAAAGTCTGCTTAACTAGTCAGTACAGTAGTGAATGCATGTATCTTCTTCTGGTTTGTATTAAGTTATAGAATTAACTAATAGGAAATTTTTTCGTAGCACCTTCTTTTGAATTCAAAATGGGTTTTAGAGTTAAACGATTTAATCTATTTAATGTAAAATTTATGAGAACATCAATACTTATTGATTATAAGATCCCATTCTGAATATTTTCCTTTTATTGAGTTTTTGTAGTAGGTTTTTAACTTAACTAATTTTATGTTTATTGAAAAAGTATTTTACTACGGAATTAATTTCACTTTGAAATGGATGCAATAAAAAATATTGTATACGTATATCAACTCCTAAAGTTCAGAATTTTAAATACAGCTATTAAAAATAATTTTATTATTCCCAGTACAGAAATAATTTTTTCAAGTTTTTACGCATTTTTATGGTAGTAAAAGGCATAATATTCTGAATTACTTCTTTTCCTATTTTGTATCATTTTCTTCGTACTTCATACGTTCATTGTTCAAGAGTACGCTTTAATTTTTTTCGGGGGAAAATTAGACTAGAAGATCCATTATTAAAATTTTACTAAACTTTGAACACTTATGCAATTTCATTTTCTTCTGTCGCAAAAGACTTACGTTAAAATTACATTTTATATAAAAATTAATAGGAAAGGTAAAATTGTCTAGTATAAGTTTTTAAATTAAACCTATCAATCCAGCAACGTTAAAATTTTGAAATTGGTTGGAGAATGATTTTTTTGATTTGATGATTGAAATGGGTAAAATGTCTCGTTGTAGATATAAAAAAAGAAATTTCAATTAAACTTCTAAGTAGGAAAGCAGCTTTCATGATACATGATACATGAAAGACCGAGTCACCTTCAATCGATTCCATTTAGCCTCATCTTACGCTTGGTGCCAATTAAAAAAGGTTTATTTGTTGTAGGTACCTAGGTTTTGTAATCACTTGCTGTATGATTCTTTTCATGGTGGAAATAATATGAAAGAAATTTACACGGGCGACTTTTTCGATTTTTCAAAAAACTGTCTTTATCGGTTTGTTAAATAAAACCTGTTCATTCGTTTGATTCTATTTCTAAAAGTACTTTTTGTTTCATTTTTCTATTCTATGTGAGTGAAATAGGAACGACACCAAATTGATTTTTTATTTTCAAAATATTAGTTAAATATTTCATCAGTAGAGATTGTAATATAATATTTAAATTGAAATCAAATTCTCTACATATTCTTTTTCTGCCAATTGGAATAAATACCACATATAATCTTCCAAAAAGAATGAAATAGAATTACAAAATTAAATTACGTACAATAAGAGAAACATAAAAAGTAATATTTGGATATAAAATGCAATCCAATAATTTTTAAAATATATTTCTGAGCAAATTATACAACTAATAGAATTGATAAATTTCTTTCATTTTACAGTGTCAATATAAATTATAATGATTTCCACATAAAATAAAATATATAGAAATGTAAAATATAAAATATAATCCCATCATTGTAAAATTTCTATAGCAAATTTTAATCTGAAAGTCGCACACGTAGTTCATATATTTTTATATCATCGGTAATACTATTAGGTGTACCCATAAGTAATCAATTATTTTGAAATCTAAAACAAACTTCGTAGTAAAATCAAGTAATATGATCTCCATCATTATCAAGGACAGTGCAATTCTTTGATTTTTTCCTGAGTGAGTTTCGCTGTATCGGGCCGGGCATTGTCATACTGCAGTATTACACCTTTTCTGCGGACTAAAGATGCCCTCTTTTTCAACAGTTCTGAATACAACCGTTGTAATTGTTGACAATACAACTCAGAAGTAACTGTTTCTCCAGGTTTCAACAACTCGAAGTGAATTATGCCACTACAGTTTCCACCACCAAGTATACAGTAATCTTTCTCAGTGATAAGCTTGGCTAGTACTGGGGTTTGATTTGCAGAGAGCCTTTGCTTGGAACGCTTTATGTTATCGTAAAGGATTCATTTTTCATCTCCTATAACGATTCTGCTAAGAAATGGGTCTCTACGAAATCTGGATAGCAATGAAGTGCAAATTGATCAACGAAGATCCTTGTTAGCCTCAGATAATTGACGCGGTACCCATATTCCTTTCCTATGTACCTTTCCAACTTCGTGTAGGTGCATATAGTTGACCATGTGGACCCAAGGCTTACTTAATCTCGGATCAGATTCCACTAGAGATTTTAAGAGAGGTCATAATCACCAGCAGCAAACCTCCTGAATCAACGTTGACACTTCTTGACCATTTCCATACATATCCATAAATATCGCAAATTTTCGGTCGCCGCCATTTAAAAAAAAAACTATAAAAGAATACGTGTTTCCTCTTCAACAATCGGTACAGTACTAAAGGCAAAAAAATTCTTTCCAAATAATTGATTACTTATGGGTACCCTTATATTTGATACTACTAATGTACTACTTTAAATCGTGAGAATTATTGTGTTTGCAATTACAACCCCAATTATGCACTAATAATGCAATCTGCTTGGGTTTGTGTAAACCTTACCGATGTATGTATAAGAAGATTTACAAACTCGTTAGGGTTTTTAGCAAAACTATCATAAAATTCTACAGTGTTTTTTAATAAATTGCTTTTTTTTAGAAATTAAATGCTAAATATCTAAATCACATTAAATTCTTCCTTTTGAATAAGAAGAATGATTATTTACAAATTTGTATAAAATGAATAATTGATTGATTTAATAATCAAGTGGTACTTGTTTGTTGGACTTCATAGATTGTGTAAACTATTACTTATAGTAAATATTTCGTTGAAGTAATCTTTGTGATAATATAAAAAATACGGTTTTCTTGCGGGTTTTATGAGCAAGTTAAAATTAAAAGAAAAGTCTTAGCCAGGGTTGTACTACTAGCAGAGAAGCATTCAACGATATGAAATGTGCGTTTAATATGAAATGGGGATTGTGCGTAATGTTGTCTAACCACTTTGTACTCAATATAGATACCTTTTTAAATAAGACACTCACCAACATATTTAGCCAACAATTTGGTTTTTTAATGAGACCATTCTAAAAGATCGATTGTTTTTAAAAATTAAAAAGTGAAATGTGTACGTCCCACATTCTTGGACTCATCTGCGGCACTCACAAGAGGTAACTAGTACAGAGAAACTACATATAATCTAAAAATAAAAAGGCATAGCAACTCTGGCACGCACAAATGCCATTAGTACTTTAATTATTCATTGAGTGCTTCCTTCGTGACTTTTTCAAGAAAAAAGAAGAAAAAACAAAGAAATTTAGAGAATTCAAAGTTCCTTTTGTTAATCTCACGACCGGCCCAAGTCAAGCACTTCTAAGTCCAGTTTGGATACAATTTGTACTTATTTTTACGCAGTCATTGAAACATTTAATATATAAATTAATATGCAAAAAATGTTTGTTTCACGTTTGCGAAGTTTTTGAGAGTTTCTGGATTTAATTATGTGATTGTTATGTACGCGGAGAATTTTGTTTGCGGAAATTTAGGCCATGCAAAATAAATGTCCCCAAGGAGATATAAAACTGGTATTTCACTAGGAAATTGCGGTTTTATTATTAAAATCAGGAAATCAAGACACATGCGGCGTACACTGTATCTACATATCTATGTATATTTATTAGAACACTGCCACCAATTGTCCCACTTGACTTTAATTGCATTATAATTTTTAATACCCTTGCTATTTTCGATGGCAACAAAATTAGCTTTTATATAAATAATTAACAACAGGAATAGTGTTGATTTTGTCCCAATTGTAACAAATTAATTTTGATTTTTTATTTAAATTTTGCTTCTGGTAATGGAGTTAAAGCAAATTATCATTTACTTAATTCTAGTTTTTACGGATTATATTCCAATCTACATTTAAACATCTATACCAACTTTTGTAAAACGTTAAATAAAGTCTTTTTAATATTTAATAGAAATATAGATTTTCTTATGACTCAGAGAAGAAAACTAATAATATATTTATCATTATAAAGATAAGATAAAATTCAAGAATATCTATGCATTGGGTTTTTGTTATTAGTATCATTGAATTTTATAACCTACAATAATGAAATTTTTTGATATTTTAAAACTTAGAAGAAAATCTTATTAATAAACTATTATACATGCAGATAGTGTCACCTAGACATTAAAAAAACACAGATTTTCTTTAGAAGTCTTGTTATCACAGAACAAGCAAATATTAAATACTAATCAAAATAATTTTTATTGTGAGCATTTATCATTTTAAACATGCGCAAATTAATTCAGATTTTGAAATCAAGTAGAATAAGAGGAGAAGACCAACTCACGGCTAATCATTATCTACTTTTATTTGACCTTTAATTAGCAGGATGTTGTCGATGCTCGAAGGCGATAATCTATTTTTGCTAAGATACCCGGTGTTCAGCCTCAGTTTAGTAGAAGATCAAATAAATCTTCCTTATAAATGATAATGCATAGATAACGACGATGGCGTGTTTCTAATAAGAAACATTTTGAGGATTATTAATTTTTTTGCATAGTTTTATGGCTATTCAAAACCAGAATATCAAAACGATGGAACTTGGCCGAGCGACCGAGTTTCAACTTTCACACCTCTTTAACGATTAAATAGAAACAACAAAGCGTGAGTCAGACTCGGCGTCAAGGTCTCGCAAATGTTGCAAATAAAAGAAATCAGGCAAGATTTAACAACAAATAACATTAAACAGAAAAACTATACTCATATTAATTTATACAAGATTTTTCGCAAGCTTTCGTAACCTTAGATAATCGGGTCTAAAAAACTTACCCTTCTGCACTGACCGGGACCTATACCAACCACACCACTTTAAAGTTATAAGTACTTATCTTAAACAGAAGTGAACATTTCTTATTGAATTAGATTTTTATTTGCACCGCAGTTTTCCAGAGAAAAATCGCCATAAACGATTTTAATATTAGAGAAGTTTTCGCGAATGATGGTAATGATATTTATTAAAATCATATTATTTTTAAATTGGGAATTTATAATCTTATAATAAATTTCACAGCGAATTTCTTTAGATGCCTAAATACTAACTAATATTATACAAACAAAAAAGTTTGGAAATTTATACTTTTTTTTTTTAATTATCGAGAAATACTAAATAGGATTTAGACTAATTATAAGAAATTCATATTTCTACTTTACTGACTGCGTCATGAAAATTTGGAATTATAATTTCAGGTTTATAATTTTTATATATCATGCTACACTACCCGTGGCCTTATTACCGCTTAAATTGTATTTGGTATGGAAACTAGCCAAAGTCTCTAATGATTCTTTATGTTATGTATGTTGTATTATATGTGTGGGATAACGTAAACAAACACATTGACTATATTTTTCATAGTTATTACCAAGATTGCGAAAAATACTGAATGGAGCAATTATTGGTAAAAAAATATAGATTTATAATACATGTTTTAAAAAACTTAGCCTCAATACGTCGCCTAGACTTGGGTCTGTTAGGTTCAAGTTTTATGTATGCTTCACCTTTTACCAGTCTTTTAATTCTGCTAAAGATGCTATTGATCAGATAAATTCAGTTTGTGAATTTTTCAATCGATTTTCAAATTGTTTTATGCTTTGTTTTCTTATCACGTCCTAAAGATATCAATACTGAATTGTGAGCTTTATTAAAATTGACACATCTGTTTTCGCTCCATTTTCCATTGTCAGATAGAAGTGATTCGCACAAAATTTGTTCTAGAAATATTTAAAGTTTCTGTAAAAACTTATATGAAAAGGCTTTTAGATCTATTTATAAGACTATAACTATAGCTAAGCAGTGAAACCAAAGAATCATCGGCCCAAAAAATCTAAAATGCCTTCAACTTAGCCAATTATTGGCATCTATAATAAGTTAATCTCTACTCTGCTAGAAAATTATGTGAAAAGTATTGATCTGAATTTTATTATGGAATGGCACTAGCCGGTATTTCTCTACGGCGTTTTACTGCTTTCTTCAATAAATTCATATTTCATGGATTCCGAAAAGACTAGGGAGCGGGTCATTAAATTAGATTTGCTTTACTGTATATTTAAAGTTTTTTAGAAGTTTCTATGTAAATGAGGCTTATCAGTTGGCCACCAACAAGGTAGTTGGGCAAGCAAGTTCAAATGTTCAAAGGTATGTTAATCTGCATTAAAATAGGAAGTTTCCCACATATTTACGCGGTCGCCAGTTGACCCAAAATTAACCGCTCTTCCGCGCATATGTGGACCTACTTCCAGGCCGAAGTGGGTTCGCTTTAAGTCTGTGCTCATATTGTACAATATACTCGTACCTCCCATTGAGTCCAGTGAAAATTAAACGTGACCAGAAACAAGAAAAGAGCAGAGAAGAGGAAAAGGCCACTCAATCCAATTTAAATAATTTTCAAGGGCGAGCGATAGACTACCGCAACTACGCTAGAGACTGAGTTCACCGCCGCGCGTCGTGCCACGCTGCTTGGGGCGCATTGCAGCATAACATGACCTGTGCACGTAAGTCCCGCCAACAGAAGGCAGAGGAGCTCTTGGCTCTGGAAGCTAAGCAAAATCGAAGCCGACTGAGCGGAGGGGGGTGTAAGACTGCATTTAGGCCTTCATTGGGTCATTTTAACGAGTTCTTCTGGGGCACCGGCATTTTAGGCCCTAGTTCTGAAACTTGGGTGAGGACTAAAAACTTCTCCGACATATTTACCACTTTGCCGTCTGAGGCAATCTCTATAGACCAGCAGAGACATAATTCCTGGCATTCCTTTAAAATAACGGGTTTATCGCTAATTGCGTTTCGGGGCATTGATTTGCTTTTCAAGTAGCGACAACGAGGATGCCGTAGCAATGCCCGCATGTGTGCGCCTGTATACATCGTTGGCGTTGTCAGCCAGATTTAGTTAATCAGTTTTTATATGAGAAAACACAAAACACAATGGCACCAAGTGAGAAGTTGGTGGTATCAAAAATCAAACACGTGCGTGTCTCACGCATACACCATCGTCCATCCACCGCTCGCTGCGCCATGCCAATGTGAACGGAGCCAAAGTTAATTATGCTGAGACACAATGTGTGTCAATGGCAGCGAATATATTTTTTGCTGCATTAGCGCTCCCTAGCCCGATCAACATAACTAACGACCGGATCCGAAAAGGAGGAGGCAATTTAAATGCATACGGGCGATGTTCGGCACAAAATATAAATAAACTGTTTGCGGTTACAATTTATCTTACGTGATAATCGGGCCACGTCCCCTTCGTCGGTCGGGTCCGCTTCCTTTGCACAAAGCGGTTTCTACGTTTCACCGCGGTCCGCATGCCCAAGTACGTAACGTACAACGTGCAGCAACACACATGTGGAACAGAAGCGATAAGAGCTACATGAAGTTTAGCGGAGCCGGACAAATTGATAAGCGCTGTTCTAATTCGAAGCTCTGGGGTTATAAAGGCGTGCGGAGTGTGCTTACTTCCATTTAAGCCATTATTTCTGAGTTATTCGGTACAAAGGTGGTGAATTTATGGTTTGAACTATTCAAATGAAGTTTGGAACAAAGAAACTATTATAACGCCCTAGTAACAAATCCAGCGACTTTAGACAGAAATTTACAAATGTACAATATACAAAGAAGAACTCACTGTTAGAATTAGTTTTCACCTATCTGTGGTTCTACTACGGAATATAATTCGACCGGAATTAATCGCAAATACACAAGATTCAGAAAGGAATGAATTTAAGTTTAAACGACTGAAGGAATTTTATAGAAGACTATTTCATCCTAAATCGGCTAAATTTGCTATTGCGCAAAGGGCCATCTGAATTTTATCCCCCAAAATCAAATTGTTTGTTCAGTTAAGCGCTCTGCTCTATTTAGAGCACGTTTTTAAGGAACTTGTGGGTTTTAGAATTTATCCAGCAGGATATGAAAAAACTGAAATGTGCTTTCAATTCTTTTTAAATCGTTAGATTAATTGATTACTGAACGGGAACAATTGAGAACATAGAATTAGTAACGAAATCAGATAATTTTTTCAAATGTGAATCTTACTTAATTTAAATTAATCTCATTACAGGGAGGGTCAAAATTATCAACATTTCTCAAACAAATAATATAACTAATAGTCACATAAATAACTGCAAAACAATGAATAATTTAAATGTGTGGTTCAAGTGTAAAATGGTCAATAATAGCTTAACTTATCATAAATCCGAATTACGAGAAAAATGTGTAGTTTTATGAATAAACCCAATTTAGTTCAAAATAGGACATTTTCAAATTAAGTTTGAAAATCTAAATTTTTTTTTCGATTATTGCAGTAAAAAAAACTCTTTTAGGTTATTAATGGTCTTTTTTAAAAATTATCCTTAATTATATTAAGCACATATCCGTTTGCAATGCAACCGGATCAAGAAATAAAAATATAAAATAAAATAAAATAAAAAATGCGATCAAAGCCGAATTATTTGACCTCGAATAGCAATCACGAATGTTCTAGCAACCAAACAGACAGACATTTCAGCGAATTTAAGTAGAGTACGAATACTGATTCATCGCAGACTTAATTATTATCATCCTTTAACTCTGATAAATTCTTGTAACCATGAAATGTATCAGCAGCAATGCAATTGATCACAACGTATTTTAGTAACTATTTCAAAAGAAGGTCTGCCATAAACCCTAAATAAAAATTCAGGTCTGTTCCTGCTCTGAGACATTTCACGTTCAGATGTTGGTGTGCAATAAAGTAGCTTCTTTAGAGTAGGGTTGCGAAATCCCGAGTGTCGCATTTCCTCCGAGCAGTTTTGAGCTTAATTAAATTTATAAAACATAAAATTCAATATTGATATACCATGTACCTGGGGCGTATATAAGCGCGCCAAATGCAGGCACTGGAATCCAACACCGTATTGCACATGTGAGCCAGACGCTCGCGGCTGAAATAGTACAAAAACCGCAACCCATCGAAGCAGTGCCAATAAAAATTTTTATGCTAACCGACGGATAAGGTTAAAACAGTAAAACCAGCTTAGCTCTGCGGAAGAAAGCCAGCAAGGTGTTTATCCAAAGCAATAGACTAAGGCATGATGCAACTCGGTGTCGCTGATATCATCGGAATTGGAATTCCTTCGGACACATGAGGCAAACGCAAAATATACGGCTGTGGCTCATTAGGGCAGCCAGCTTGTTTACCTTGGACTCGAGATAAAGCGTGCGCACACACGAAGATGTCGGAACGGTATAGAGAACATAGAAGATAGACGTAGAAGTATCCATGCACGCCAGCGGTTGACACGAATCTCGAAGAAAATTGGCTTGACATCATTCCTGAAGATTCACTCTTCATAATCAATTCTCCTTGTTTTAGTTTTTTTTTTTATTGAACCTAGTTGTCGTCTAAATCATGAACAATAATTTAATTTCAATTTCAATATTTTCTACCCGAAATTTTTATCAAATTTCATTTTTACATGTATTTAAACAATGTCTAAATTTTGTGGACATAATTGCGTTAATATTTTAAAAATATGTCCTGCGTACTGTACTTAAAGAACACAGAATAATTTTCAAGTTTCTGTCTGTTGTTTCGTCTTTATAGCGGCACTAACAGATAAATTTTGAAATCTATTATAATTTTACGGAACTCTCAATAAGAATAGCTCTTAAACCAAATCAAAATATAATTTATAATTTTTCGTTTTACTTGTGCTCGAATTAAACCATGAATACTGCATAAAATTTTTCGTGATCATCTAAGAATAATTCAGATATTTAAAAATTTACCTTAAAATTGTTCCTAAAATTGGAAAATCCTAAACTGGAGTCTTCAGGCGCGTAAGAGATTTGGGAATTTGCATATATAATTGCAAACACTTATGATTTATATTCTATTTTCAACCTAGCTAAAAATCTGGACTTCAAAAAACATTTATTTAGCTTGATATTCTATGCCATAGTAGTTTTTAGAAAACATAAATACATATCAATTTTTTGAATTCAACTAGAACGAAAAAGGGACTTAAATGTTATTTAATTTATTAGAGTAATTCGTATACATATAGTAGTTAACTAACACGATATTTCATATAAATTATAATGAATTCAAAACTTTTCGTACCAAAAACTGAAAATTCGTAGGTATATATCAATCAATCAATATAGGAACAAAGGAAATGTTATATAATGCTACTATTATATGATACGTTGAAGGGCAGTCATGTACTCGTATTTCCATATTTTACAATTGATAAATTAAAAGATCTGAATGATTTAGTAAATCTATTATTTTTCTTGTCAGGGAAAGGCCTGCCAGAAAAGTGTCACCCTGATATGATAAATAAATACGAACGACTTGCTATTTTTATATAGAATTATGTGTTAACATATTTAAAGCAGATTTCTCTGGTTATATTTTTCCTAAATTTGCTGCGAATATATCCTTTTAAAAACAAAAAGTGACATTCATACATGATATAATATCTTTTTCGATCAGGCATATTTAAAAATTTTTTAATTTCAATTCTTTTTTTCGCTGAAAATGAAGTGGTCCGTGTTTTAAAATTATGTGGAGGAATTCCGGTTATATTTTATGACTTAATTTTGAATCTCCTTAACGAATATGATTTAAAGGGACTATAAATTGTGAATATTCCAAAATCGCAGATGTCTAAAATTATTACTTTATATGTGGGACTAAAATTTTATCAGTATCTTTATATTTAATAATAATCCACAATGAATTACAAGTGCTACACATTGTAGGCAATAAAATGAATAAATTGTGCATACTTGAATCACCATTTCAACTTGTCTTACCTAATTCAAGTTCAAGTTGGAAACAGAAAAAAGTACGACGCGATGAAGCAATTCAATGCCAACGTTTGACATACTTAAATTGGTTCTCAGCACGAGTGGATTAATAAAAATCATTTTCCATGTCTCTCACTTGGTAACTGAGCTCAATGTTAGTCCTGTATAATAAGCTGCATAATAATTCAAATATGCTATAACGTTCGAAAATGTTCGCAGTTCCACAGTCCGGAATATATTTCACAAAAGTCCCCAGAAAATGTGAAAGAATAAATCGTCAAAGGTCTGAAAAGCCAAAAAATATTTCTCGATATTTAGTGGTGGCCTAGAGATAAAATCTGCATAAAGTTGGGAAACGAGATAGAGAAGTGAAACATTCCAATCCATACATTGAAAAACTACCTCGTGGCTTTTATCGTTTTTTGTTTTTTTTTTTTTGTGTATTCCGAAATCCAACTGAGCCTTTCATTTCTGGTGATGATGATTTCAAAACTATTCGCGCAGCAAGAACATCTTTACTAGGAGGACCCACAATTGGGACCCTGTTAAAAGCGCGATCACTTTGCATATTCATAAAGCGGATAAACACGTTTATCAACTCATCTGATATTTATATCATCACAGCAAAGCTGCATAGACAGCGAATCGGAAATCAAATGATAAAAACTAATGAAAAAAATATGTACATATAAATGTATATAAGAGTTGATTATTAAGTTTTGTCAACGAAACTAAAACCGAACTGATTGCCATCGTTAGTCTACCGAAAATGTCGTCTATTGAAGTCATTGGAGGAATCGAAAGTATGTCAGCTCTAGACAAGACCAACAACTGTGTCAAAGTTAACAGGCTGAGGCAGCCTTGAGTTTTATTTTGATGAGCCATCAGATATCAAAGAGGATTGGCGTCAGTCCTTAAACTGGTTAAATTTCGTGAGAAACGAATTCATCGAATTTTCATTTCATAAATTTACATCTAAAAGGAAAGGTGTAATCTAAAATGCTCCTTATTTTTACATAAATTTTTTTAGAAAGTAATTCTAATGAATATTTCAGACAATAATTACCCACTAAGCGTAGATAAGAAACACAGTCAAATGTGTGACAGGCACGCATTAGAGCAACGTTCCCTAAATATTGTATGAATTAAATCAATTAAATATAAACAATATAAGAGATCTAGCACTCAGCGTGATCTTTATAATAAATATAAGAAACTGACAATTCCCAGCGTTTTTAATTGCTTTCTGTCTAAAAGTCCAATTTAATTTCTATAAAAATTTTATGCGGAATTTTTTAAAACTAAACTACTTGAGGAAATTGTAAAATCAACTAGACCAAATAAGACTTATTTTATAAAAAACGAATGAACATTTTCGTGTACTTTCTGAAAATTATTATTTTATTTGAACTGTAGTATTTAAGGGTTTATTAAATGATAAATATTTATCTGAATTTATAAAAAATTGTCCTTCACATCTAAGTACTTATATAGTGCGTTAATTTGATTTAAAATATTTATAACAATTTTAAAACATTTCCAAGATTTTTAGAAACGTGAATATTTTTTCATAATTCTAATTAAAAATTCATTTATAATTACTTTCCATCAAATTCGTAATAAAACGAATTCTCGAAATAAATATTGAACTGTGGCCAAATTTAGCCAAATTAAAAATATTCTGAAAATATGCAGCATGCTTTAATTATCGTCAGTGACTTAATTTATTATGAATTTTGGTTCTTTTAAATACAATTCATACCAGAAACATTGCTCGCTGCATAATTGTGTTATTTTTATCCTCTTCGGCGCATTGTCATAGATGCTACTACACACTAAGCTGCTATTAACTGTTTGTATTTCATGTTAAGTTTTTTGTTATATCTGCGTGATTTGATATTAAAAGCAAATCATCACGATGTATTCTTAGGCACAGTTTCGCAAATATTAAATTTGTTGGTTTTTACGTATTCAATTTATATAAAAAGATAAAACCTTGTTATATTTTAGAGGATATAAAAATATATGATAAAAAACTGAGAATGACCGACAGATAAATTAAATATAATCATAAAAACGAGTATGTAAATACGAATAACAATTTTCCTTTGCCAACGTACGAAATATGAAATATTTCGCGTGAAAAATGAATAATGCATTTTTTTCATTATTTAAACGCAATTGCGAAATGGAAACCAGTAAATACAAAGATCTATTTTATTTTTGTTGCGATATAAAAATATATTGTCAGGTTGGAGCCAGAAGGTACAACACCTGCCATACCTCAAGCCATAAGTTGATCTCAATGCAATTCAATCTACGTATAAATATTCATACCCTGTAGAAAATGATGGACTAGACAAAGCTGCGCCCAAAGTAAGCGACAGCTCATAGTATGAATTTTTGATAACAATAGCATGAAATGAAAAAACGAAATACATATTCGACATAAACGCGCTGTAAATCAATTGCTTTAAACAAACAGAATGGCATTTTCACACGATAAAAAAGTTATCCTACTTCTTTTTTTGCTTTTTGAGGTTAGCATTCATTCGAAAATATTTCCTATATCTTTTTTATAAATACGTCATGAATCGCCCACCAGTTTTTCTGGCAATAAAAATGCTGGAACTTCAGATGTGCTTTTAAATGTGTTGTGTATTATTTTTAGACATACGATGAGCTTAGACGAGCATAATTATTTTTAATAACGTAGGACAGATCAGAAACGATACTCACCTGGGCTGAGTGAAATTTAGAAATTAATCATCTGAAAGATATTTTTGATCATTACCTGCAGTGAAGTGTCCACTTGCACGTTACATGTGTATATATTTGGCTAAGTACTATACTATTGTTGTTCGAAGGACTATACTATCTCTTATTAGTGAATAACTATACTAGAAATTATTTTGACCAATTAAAAACGAAGGAAATCTATTTCTGGCACTATCGGGGCTTATGCCTTGAATAACAACAAGTTGGATTAAGTTTCATTACATAAGATCTTTTCCAATTATCTTTTAATTCTTCTTTTTAGTTAAGGAGGACTCATTTTTCGATTATTCTATTGATTTTGAACTTACTCGCGATGTTTATTAAGACTATTTTTATGTACATTAAATATGGGATTATTTATAAGTTAATTTTAGCTTGTATTTACGCAAAATACGTTGTAGTTCAAAGTGCTTGTACTGTATATAAATCCTTTAAGGCTTAATTAAGACAATAGAAAAAAAATGTGCAACTAATTCTGAAAGTTTTCACATACAATTTAAAATTTCACCTTTCATTTATTCATATTTCATCTTTTGTCTACTTCTCTTTCAGTCACTGAATCCCTTGACGAAAATAGAACGGAAACAGAACGTGGTAAGTAAAGGCTACTATACCTGAAACCATATTCGTATATGGCTGTGTTCATGTTTTCATAATACCTCTGTATAATATTGTCTTGAAGACTTGAGGATTTTCGTAAATGCGTTTTTTTAATTAAGTTAAATCGAATTATCTTGTTGTGTGTGCGAAAAAGGTAACACAACACTTTTCTAGAGAATCAAATTGTTCACATTGAATTAAGCATTTAATATTAATAAAGACAGCAGAATAACTCCTTAAAGAATTTTAGTTGGTCATTTTCAAACTTGACTGAGGATTTGTTAAGAATACCATGGATAGATCATATCCAAGGTAGAGCCTTTATATTCTCAGCTCCTGTAACGTAGGATGTATCCAAGCTGTCCTATGATTTAGAAATGATAAAGTGGAAGTAATCTAATAAAATTGATTTAATTAAAAATTAATCAGGATTTTTTAAAAAGTTTGAGCAGTTTTCTGCGAAAATCCTATAGTTATATTGGGTGCTTTTCAATAGTCATAACTCATGCGAATCAATGAACTTTTACACGTCAAAAATTTGACAGTAATTATAGCAAAACACAAAATGCTATTTGAATGAAATAATTAACTGGGCGATGAATTTTTGGAAATCACTCAATGTTCTACAGAAGTATCATAAGTTACTGAAATTAATTATATAATAACGAAAAGATATTCTCTTGACACAAATCCATGGGAATTGCCCCTAATTAATGCATATGGTGCCATACTACTTCTTTAAAGAAATATAAAATTAAAGATATTTTAGAACCTCTTTAAAAGATCATAAGATTAATAATAAATAAATAAATAAAATCAAAATAATAAACGAAATTATATGGGAGATTTTTAGTACTTATTAGAACTATAAGCAGTGTAATGATATAATCATATAACCTAAAATACTTCGGGCATCCAACTAAATACTTCCGTAATAATTCTACTAGAAGAGTTACAGTAATTTTGAAAAAATTAACAACCGAACACACATTTTTATATTTCAGTAAAAAAATATAAAGCAAGAAAGAAGAAAGACAGAGTTCAATGCGGTTTTTGGGACACTAATAAAAAGATATTTTTATAGGAATGAGCAAATTTATTTTCTTTTCAAATTCGGAGATTTATTGCTGATAGCTCTGACCTCACATTCAATAAAAATCAGATGTCTAAATAGAAAAAAATTACGAACTATAATACATCTTATTTAGCTATCTCAGTTCCTTAAAACTTCTGGAATATTTTAGCCATTCTCGTTTTTGAATTAGGAGGAACGATGATTACTGCTCTTTTGGTGTAATTTTTATTTGTTCTTTCTGTGAATATATTTTTTACAAAATAACATTACACTTAAAAAATAAGTGACAATAGATTGCTACAATTTTTTCTTATAATTCAATATGTTATAGATGTTATACAATTAGGGTTTTCCTAATTGTATTTCAATATTTCAATTCAATCGATCCACTCAATGCTAAATTTTTAACAACAAAAAGTTTCACTGAGAGCATTTAAAATCGAATTTGGGTAGCATCAAATAAATCATCAGATTTGTTCCTTATTCATTAGATAATGAAAGAGTGATTTATCTTGGCATTTTATTTTCTTTGCATCAACAGATTCTCATGATAAAGCAATGGGTGTTGAAGGCTGCATGAAAATGCTTGATATATCTCTGTTCACTTTTTGAAAGCCCTCCTAGCATTTACAGAAAATTGTGTTTTCTATTTCTCGTCGGAAATTTTCAAGGAATCATTTCAGTCACATTAAATAAAAGAATGAGATTAAGTGATTTCAAAGCATGTAGCATTTAATGTTTTAATATATTCTGTCTTGCCGTGTGTAACGTGTAATAGTTCTGCTGAGAAAAGAACTAATTTATTTTGTGCGACGTGATTTTTTATGTTCCGGCTTTATGTGAAGCTAAATTTACAAAGGCATGCAAAACAATTTGTGAATCAAGATGTTGACAAACTTTAATATAACGTATTATAGTGTGTTCTAGTTATTCTTCTTATGATACTCTGTGCTTTTAAAGTATAAAATATCTTTTTTTATAGAGGAAAAAATTATTTTGAAAAATTTTAAGATAAAATAAGCAACAACTTTGTACACGTATGACAAAAATAAGACAAGGTTTTATTTATTATAAGCCCTGAGCAGAGTTATGTTTCTACCTTGAGGTGTGTATACACAGTGCTCAGAAACTAAAACAACGATTTCTATAATCGTTTTCTCTTAATTATAACATATATTGAAAAATTGCAGAGGCACACCACTAGACGAATTTTAATCGGAATGTGACTATGGGTTCATTTAAAATCCAAGCGGTAGTTTTGGTGTATTTGTCTATATGTTTGGATACCGCGTCTAAGTTCTTGGACGGATTATATAACTTTGTCTGTCACGACAGAAACTAATAGCATTAAGCGAGTACACCTCTTTTGAAACATACTTAAAACCTCTAAAATCATGTAACAGGATTTTATTTTACCGAGAAAATTGTTAAACAATTATAAATACTATGACAAACTGTAGAAAATGTAGACTTATATATTTTTTAAGCCCTGTCATTAGTTAGTTCATCAGCATCAAGGACATTTGCTTCAATTTTCAGTAATTATATGGAATTTTAAGGACCTAGCTTCCTTAAAGTTGAATATCATGTAATAGCTAAATTGCAGGGGTTCACTGAAGCGACCAAGGAAACTTTATGTTCAAAACTTTCTGACTAACTGAAAATAATTTGAGAAACTTTTTCGAGAGACGAGCCAGATATGCTATTATATGGTACTCCAGAAAGGCTAACGATAGTGTAACATAGTCAGAAAGGTTTACATGTCTACATATATACAGTTTTCAGCTACTTTGACTTAATTCTTTGCAAGCGATTACTCTCATCATTTCTACTAATAGCATGCTTACGAGACAACGTTTTACGTACGTGCAAGACTGAATCTTGGTCAAAGTCATCTACAACAGGTGCATCATTACGTTATCATTAGAGAATGGTCGTTCTGTTAATGATTATTCGGTAGATGCATGAAAGTCTTCTTAGATCCTGCTTATATTGGTCGCATTAACAGAACAAAGTCGGTGCAGAAGGCCTGCATTGTTTGTGCTTTAATTTTGAATAGGCCTGCATGTGAGTCTAGGTCAGTCAGGGCAAACAACATGTGGGTTCGGGCTACGTAAAGTAAATTTTGCTTTGGGCACTTCAGAATTCTATATTATTATATTTAATGTTTACGTAGGAAGTATGACGCAAGTGCCTAAGGAAGTGGTGCTTCAAGTAAGACCCAATCTTATAAAATACCTGGGGGCTAAGTAAATAAATCTTACCCTAGATTTGCCTTATTCAAACTTTAGAGAGTGTTCTAGCGGTTTAAAGAAATCATGGATTGTTACACATTTTTTTTACAAATTTGAGTCTTTTATTCAATTTATAATACAAAAATTTTTTATTTAATCCATAGCCTTAATTTGTATATATAAATACAAAAGCACTGTGTCCGCCGTAAGTAGAATGAAATTTTCACATATGGAGCATGTTCCCATTAAACCCCAATTAATTTGTAATGTGAAGTTGTGAAAACTTGCGATATCTCAGAAGATGCTTCGTTTTGATTTTTATTGGCTGAATGTCACAGTTTAATTGAAAAAGTGCTGTAATTGATCAATTGATTAAGTTTTAGATTTTACGTAGTAAAAATTTCGAAGAACTAAGATTTGATTGCTTTGAACTTTTGATGCAAATTTAAAAGATCATAAAGGGATAGAGGGCATAGAGTGCAGAATAATCCTTTTTTAAATTTCAGTTTGGATAGAATAAAATGTCCCTTTCAAATTTACCTTCTGATATATAAAAATGTGAATGAATTTTGCGAATATCAGATAATATAGATTATAATTTTTAAATAATTTTACAGATATAAGAGAAATGTGATGTGTTAAACATGTGTAAACTTAAAAGATTAAAGATTAAAGTCATAGGATATAAAAATGTTTTGCTACAATACTCATTCAAGGATAATTTGCGATTATTTTGAGGGGTTTCCAATAAAGCAACCGACATTTTTTATGAAGAGTTTCACATTAGAAGTTCATCAAAATAAGGGGTAGACATTGAAGAAGCTTTCCTTGTAAGATTTTCGGAATCAAGTTTTACTCTTACCATAGATTATATTCACTTAATCTAAAAGAAGTACAGGGGACTGTAACTTCCTGTGGGTGTATGTTAGACCTTAAATGAAGTGGGTCTTTAATTCTGATTTCTTTTCTTCCTTAGATAGGCAAAGTGTATGAAAATCCATAAATGTGTTCACTATTCAACTTTTTATGGTACTTGGGGGACGGGAATCAATATGTTTTTCCTGCTGGAACACCCACGCCAAATTTATTGATTAAACTAAACTTTTTCCAGCAAGATACTGCAAAAGGTTCATCTTGAAAGAGACTCCTCTGAAGTTTCTGAAGAGAATTCGATTGGTAAAGAGAGCTAATGCTAATCACTGCAGATTTTTGTGCTAGATTTTGTTCTCTTGCTTTTGGTGCGCTTTCGTTCTCCATCGGTCTCCATGTTTCGATTTCAAGGAAAATACTGCGGCGTCTTTCTTGTCTTGAACTTAACACTGAGGCGATTGCCGAGCTATAACTTTCACTAGCTCCACTCTCGGGACAGACGAGTATCTTCTGGTTCGGTAAATACTTGCTTAATATTTCAATTACATAACAACGCCGAGCCATGATAGCTTTGGGTATCATGCAGCTCACCGTTTCTTAATAACGTCGGCCAAAACGAGAGGTGCTATTTTGGAACTGTTGCGCTGCCTCTAGCGTCGTCCACGAATTTCTAAAAGAGTCTTGCATTCGGTCCGATTAATTCTTCTAAATTATTTTTTCCTCTTTCAGGTCATGTTCTGTTTACCCAAATGCAATATGCATGTAAATTAAATGGGCCCTAGGGCGACATTTATAAATCAGTCCTTGGACACCTGAACGCGTTCCAGTGGAAGGTGTTGGTGGACAGTTGACTATTTGCACCAGACAAAGCCAGATCACTTTTTAATTGATTTTCATATTTTACATTTTATTTGTTTTAATTTTTTAAATGATTGCTGTTTGCCTTCTTCGTTCCATTTTCAAATTAAATCGAGAGGGTGGACTGTATTAATTTATGCCAGTCCTAAAAAGTTCTGAAACTTTCTATAGAAACTTAATAACTTTCGGTATACTTTAAAAAGAAGGATCTTCGCGGTCTGAAAGCCAAGAGCCCAGTCCTTTTAGGGGTATAGGCCTTTTGAGAGTCATCGCCCTTGAGATTTTTCGGTTACGTGATATTACAACTGATGTCCGCGCATAGGAAATCAATTTTCTTATGGAACAATACTACGGCACAGAAAGAAGAAAATTCCCTTCCCGTTTCTTATGTACCGACACAATATGCAGCAGCCGGGAGGTGTAAGCCCAATTTAAATTCTTATTAGTTTACTCCTCAATATGAGCAACGTGCGAGTCGATATTACCTCAATAAAGAATTCAATGAAATTAGAAAACAGAGAAAAAACACAAAAATTACCCTTAGGTTCGCATAAATATGTTCTATATTTTCTCTCGCCATTATTTCCGCTTACAAACACAAAAATCAATAGTGAGTCACTAATAGAAGCTTAGGAAGTACATAAAGTTTTTGGTAATATGATAATAAAAGAACAATATGTAAATGAAATTGAAGAAAATCGGTGTCTTAAGAAGTGGCGATATCTTCTTTCATTTGCGAGGTTACCTTTCTTTATAATAACGAAATTGCTGATTAGATTGATGCTTGTTCACTTAGCAGGAATAGTACAATGAACTTGATATAGGTGTTCCCTAGAAGAAAAGCATTATGGAAGTTCTGTACAAGAAATGACACTTTCGGGTCAAAAGATACTGAAAAAGGAAATAAAAGTGGTATTACTGCTTTGCAAGCGATTTAAATATTACAAAATATTGATCTCAGAATATCGAACATGTACAAAGACCGAGTTTTCAGTCTTTTCTATTGATAACATTGTGAAATATGAAACAGTTGGTATCTTATTGCTACTAACAGGAAAATATTCACCTCAAGTTCTTTGTTTTTCAGAAATTGTTTTAAAAACGCTAGAAAATAATTGGTTCTGTTTGTTAGTAAAAAATGTTTTGAGTCTTTTTTATCAAATACTCTGTTGGATTGAGAAAAGTTGCAAAGCATTGTAATTTCTTAGTTTTTTCACTTTTTTGTATGATTTTTGTAATATCAATCCACTCAAAAAAAACGCTTTCTTATATTTTCCAACAAGTCACAATTTTTATAAACAAAAACACTTTACACGGCTCAATTTTTTTCAATCTAGAATTGCTAGAAAAAAGTTCAGTAAGATCAGTCGTTGTTTCCCATTGTAAGAATTATGTAGGATTCCTACAAATGATTCATTTTTCATGCTTATGTCCTCTATAAACAATTTTAATTATAGTTTTAGGTTCTGTGGCTTAGGCTGGCCTTTGATGATTCCATTACGTGAACAGAATTAAAAAGATTCAAATTAATAAAATCATATATATAATTTAAATTAGGATAATTATCATAATAAATAACTTTTATATTTTCATTTCTTGCTTTTAGAAGCAGATTGAAATATTCCGCGGTTGCCTTAATACAACTCGAATTTATCTGATATATTTATTTGATGATTGATTAAAGATATAATTAGTTACCCTGTTCCATTTATCTATTTATTTGTCTCTAAGAGAATCTTTGAATCATTGGATAATTACTGGACCAGTCCTCTTTTTCACACAAACTGTATGAGATAGCTCATAGATCTATTTGCAATATAAGCTATGCACTTTTGTCTATTTGTACGTCCGTTTGCTTTCCTATGTTTATTTCGTCATGCTAATGCTAAACACAAGATGGGTTTTGATGACACTTTCACTGTTGGATAGTTTATAAATCTAGACTGTGAAATTGTGGCTCCAACTTAGCAATAATAAATGGCCTTCTATTGTGTGCTTCTATTAATTATGCTATGTGTATATTTAATTTAAGATAAAAAAAGTAGAATTCTATACAGTTCAATAGGAAAAAAAAAATTTACTCTACCTGAGGCCACATAAATAAAGTATAAACGCAATAGCCTTAATTTTATTAAGTCTAATTTAGTCTAATTCTTTTCACAAATTAATTAAGTATAGTAATGACAAAAACAGATTCATTACGAAATATTAAGGTAAGCCATTTTAATGACAAATTGTTAATCAACAGTAAAAAAACATTTGATGAGAATAATTTCGTGGAAAACTAATACCTTTGATCTATTGCACTGTTGAATTCAGGAAACTAGAGGGTCATCAACAGCCATCGTATTTGACTTTAAAAACAGTAGCGAAACGAATGAATTAATTTCCGCAGAATATTCATTAGTTTTGTGTATGAACTTTTCTTTAAAAAAGACTGTATTATTATTCAACATAATTATTTCGGACAAAAACCATACCTTTATACAAGTTATTGCAAAAAAACACTAAAAATTTTGTAAAGATTCAGCCAAACTATGCTGGCCCGAATTGAGAAATAGCATTAAAAGCATTTTTACTGAAAAATCTGGAGGTCCGACTTTTTCAAATTTTAATAATTCAATAAGCGCCTCAATGATTTTCACTTTTCTGAAACTAATGAGTCTTTTATTCAAAGGCCTCTGTTATGTGAGCGTTACAACATTTGCTTAGATGTTAAGCGGTTTTCGTTTCGCTGCGTACAAGCGGCTTACAGACATCACCTCACCAATTCACCAACAGTCGCAAGGCAGAAGCTCGGCAGAGTCTATTTATAATCTATTTGTTTATCTGTGTGTAGTAGACGGTTGACCTTTCTGTTATTATGTCAAGCACTACTCGGATGTGACGGTGGGCTCATTTATAAGCTCCATCATCGTCCTCACTTTCGAATCTCGTCAATGTGAAGATGCCTGGGAACTTGCATGCCATGTGAATTTATTGCTTTTAAGTTAATTACAAAATTTTTGTTTAATTTCTGTTATCTATCACTGTGCGTCGCAGTGCTCTATGTGGAGTGTCATTGTTTTTGCGCTTTTGCCACTCTTACGTAACCTGAACGGGAGAAAATAATAAATTGTAATTTTAGATAAAATCAATTACGAGTACAGAAATAAGTGGGCTTGTATTTTATCGCACCGCAATTATATGTCGGCACAAATATCTATTATATCTCTAACTCCATAGCAGAAGGGATCATAAAAGGTACACAACTCAGCTAAAAACAATAAAACTTTAAAAATTAAGTGATCATGACGTGACTGTTAAACATTTTTTATTTTGACTTCGATACAAATTTCCTTTGTTCTATAAAATATTTCTGGCTTTAGTTAATTTAAATAAGTAATATCTTGCGGAATATTTTGTAGGCAATTTTCTGATCCACAATTTTTCTATACATCATTCTAATTAATATTATTAATATGAAAGTGTTATTTTAGGCACCAATAGATAAGAACATGAAAGCTGCATTTTAGTATAGATAATTTTAAAAATATCCGAACTACTTGATTCCTCGATCGACTAATCAGCAGTTAACTAGCTGACTACCATTCAACTGATTGACCTCCTCACCCAGTGACCTCTTGACCCAGTGACCCACCTTGACTCAGTAATCTCCTGATCCAGTGACTTACTGACCGCCTGGCCAATCGATTGTTTCTGAGCATCTGACCATATAGTCAACTTACTCTCTGGTTCATTAATACCTTAACCGTCTGACCAGCTAAGCTTCTGACCCACAAACACACCAACTAACCCAGGCCGGCGGCCCTGTAAGCGCCCAACTGGATGGCCGTTTGACCGCTTGGATGCCTTTCTAACACTGAAGTATAAGCGCGATATGTTCTGATAATATTTTTCGCAAAATTTTATTATATAATTGTTCTCGTTTATTTAACATTTTTAACTTTTTCCTTGGAGTGGTTAAACATTTGAAAAACTAAAAAAGAAAAGTGTGTGAATTAAATTTTTTAGTGATATAAAATTTAAAATTTCATTAACTATTTTTTGAGACTATCACAAAAATCCCCACAAATGAAGTTCCTGTCTTTATAATAATGTAAAATAATATAGAAGAGAAAATTTAATCACTCTACTACTTCATATTTTACTTTGATTTCAGTTCTTGTTCGCGTTTGAATTATATTTTTAGAATCTACCAAAAATTGTGCATATGAGCAACTTTTTTTAGATTAATTTCAATTATAATTATAATTATAAAATGATATAAAATATGGAGCACACGATTATTGTACTAATATAGACATATTTTTCGTTTATTTCTTTCTTTTGGAATTAGTTATCCAGTTTAATTAAGCACTTGTGGAGTATTTTTATTTTTATAATCATTAGCAATTTAAAATAATGTAGCATTATGAACATGTATCAAAAATTAAAAGCTTATGCAACCGCCATAATTTCTGAGTTTTATACAATCTAGACAAGCCTTCTAATAAGTTGGAATTTTTGTTCCAAAAAGTAGTTAAAAAGTTTAGTTAGCATTTAGGAAATTTAGATGGAATTATGGGAAAAAATGTTGACTTACAAAAAGTTGATTTATAAATTCAAACATCAAGAATTAAAGAATGTTTGCTAGTTTTAAAACTGTTTCTTTCATAATAGTTGAAATGGATAAATAATTTTGATAAAATTCAATTCCTTGGAATGTAAAAGTGTGTTAAATTTGCTGAATTAAATTCAACGTTAATACTTTATTCTTTTGAATTTTTATAAATTGAATTAACAATTGCTAACTTCCACCGCGTGGTTCATAAAGCTGATATTTAAAAAAAATATTTAGGAGTATTTTGTTTTTTGCTTAATTCTTTTACTTAAAGGGGAATAATTAAAAAATATGTTTGTAGAAATGACGCGATTTGTTTCTTTTTTGTTTACGTCAAAGAAGACGAGACGCTTTGTGTAGTCTTTTGTAGTCTTTTTAGCTAAAGAAAAACAAATTTTTATTTAAATATCATTTAATTTCCTATTTTTACAAAATGTTCTTACATAAGTATGGCTCAATACTGTTCGTTATAGCTTTAAATTTCGTGGTACTATGGAGTACATTTGTGTTTTCAAATAGTTTTTATCAGTTCCAACCTGGCTATTCAAAAGGCTCCTATCAATGGCTGCCACTGCCACAGTTTTGTTTTTCACTCGAAAAAAAGTTATATCGTCATAACTCACGATAACCTAATGATTGTATAATATGAGGAAGGGAGGATGTTTGAATACTGCCAGAGTGGCTTACATGCCGAAATTCCACTCATATGCATTTATATGTATTGTAATCTTCAACGATCGGGAGGTCTTCTCATTGGCTGCTTGAAATCAGTCAAGAAAAAGAAAAAAAACTAAGCGATTCCCAAGAGCTTGTCGGGAGCTTTTTGTGAAATATAGTTAGACTGTTATTGACACGTTGTTTTGTTCCACAGAAATGAAATTTTTACCTAAAACTAGTCGGGGGAATGTTTTCGTGATCGTGATCGCGCATGCTTATTCCGTCTTAGCGAAATTGATCAGCGTCGATTCCTAGAACCTGCTCATGATCATTTGATGATCACTTTCGAGAAAGAGCGTCATCTCCACCACCTGTTGTGTCATACAATGCGATCACAAGTGAGGATATCGCTTCTCCGGCGGAATCCACCATCCACCGTAATGTCCGATTTTTATTTAAGCTATAAATTTTCCATTAGTGGTGATGATCGTGTGGGGCTGGGGACTGGATCGGGCTCCGCGCGCACATACACTCGAAGCCCGAGCTGAGGCTCTATCGACGTATCTATGGGCATAATCGCGTTTTAATAGAAGCTTTTACCACGTATCTATCTATCTACAACGGTGAGTAGTTGGCGCTCGCTTCGCTCATGCTGTTGGCGGCGGCGAGTAATGTGAACGTCGTTTTTAACTCTTTTTTAATCTCTTTCCTTCCGATCGGACGAAAAAGGAAAACGCAACACAAAACGCTTTTTACACAATATTATTTTGCGATCAAGCGACGTGTCAATTTCTTGCACCGTGCTGTTGCTGTTCGTTTTTTTCAGTTTTTTCTATATACTAATATTTTTTTTGTCCGCTTGATCGTTTGATGTGTTTCTACTGTTGTTTCTCTCCGCGGCTCTGCTGTCGCTGCCTCCATGTCGGGGGCCCAAGATCTATTACAGCTTCAGCTTCAATTCCATCACTCTCCGCCACCAAACATACTCAAGTTAACTTTCCGCGAAAGCCTTCAAAATTTCATTTTGTTTGGAAAATCGTCTTCTTACTTACGTTTTCGCTAAATTGCCGCCATCACATTTAACGTTTCACAAAACGTAGTACTTTCCTCAAGTGTATTTATTTATTTATTTACTTTTCCATTATTCGGTAATTTGGGGCGTCTACGATTGATCTTCAAATCGTGAATCGCTACAAAAAAATAAGGTGTACCTATATATAAAAATATATATATTTTTTTACGATATTTATAAAAGTGAACATTTTACCTAATAGTGTGTTTCGCATTGTGTACTCAAAGATCGATCACAACTGAGAAAGATCGTGAGTTCAAGTGGAGATAAATAGTCGCGAGTAAAGTGCAACTCTTGGAAAAATATTTTCTGCGATCAAAAAAATGATATTCTTGTTAGCAACACTTTATAATACAATGGTGACCATGAACTGGATCTGGGAACGTGTTGTCACCACTTGTTGCATGCAACAACATTTGTGACCCCTGCACAGTGCCCACACTTGTGATAACTCCAACTGCGTCTGCATAAAATGTTTTGTCTGCTTATGTACATTTTAGTAAAATTTCCCGCCTGTTGCTAAACTTGTTATAAATTATTTCTTGTCTCTTCCGTCGACGACGTAATAATAAAGTGTTATTAAATGATTTTCATGTTTTACAATTATTGTCAGATTTTTGACGCGATTTCTTCATGTGATCTAATACAAATCATCGAATACGGCACGCGTTTATACGAGACTTGCAATTAAATTGCTTGAAATACTTTCATAAATTCAATGATTTCAATTTGCTGTTTTCAACTTCAAGATCATCACCGGACAAGATCAAATAACCTGTTGGGAACTAGCAATCTGTTGATATTTTATTAGGAAAAAGTTTTTATTGTTAATTTTGTTTTTTAAACTGTTTAATTTGATATTGGAAGACTATGGCTTGAGTATATTCAGTAAGGAAAAAAACGAAAGTAGGATACAACCGATAGTTGTAATATGATTAATTGGGTTTGTTTTTTCTTTGGCTTATTTATGTTCGTAATCATCAACTTTTGAGCGAGGCTAGAAACATCAATTTTAAAGCTTAAAACTACCTTGGCACGCTTGTGTGACTCGCTAAACTAGCACGTTATTATCTTATAGCTTTCAATATGCCACAAGACATAATCAAAAGAAATTTCGATAAAACTACATTATTTATATCAAATTTTATTTTTCTTATAAAGAGACCTCTAATTAAGAAAAATTTGCTAACATTTTTAAATTACGTTTTAAATAATTCTTGTAAATGACCAGAGATTTTTTACATTTTACCTTTGATACAAATTACATTTGTTTGCTTTATTATTTATTTAATAAAAATTTCTCCAAAAACAAGAAAGCGAAGAGATACTTATAATTTTTAATTAAGAAGCAAATTTTATTAAATCTAAAATATTTTGAGAATTCAGTATTCAAAGTCAAAGAATTTTTAAATGGACAATAAATGTTTTACAAATAGAGGGCTCTTATTAATTTTACCTGTCTCATTTTTTGCGTCCTCGGACAATAAAAGACAGCACTATGCACTCCACTACAAGCCTATACTTACCTGTAGGTTACATAAACAAGAATATTCGCAATATACGTATATTTACCAAAACGTGTTATCTAAGAACGAATGTTTCACCGAATTTTCCTTGGCAATCACGGCATGTTTACACTGGCAACGTGTACACCGTGCCACGATGAGCCCCATGATGAAACCCAGCGAATTAATCTGCATCTTGTATCTAGTTACTTTGCCTAGACCGTCTCGTAATTCCTAAGTTACACTCGGGTCTAGCCGAGGCTGTCTCTTCACTTAAGTTGTCGCAAAGTTTAAAGTGCATAAAACCGGATGCACTCTGAGCACACAAGAACATGAACATCATAACCGCAGCTCATTGTGCAATGGCATTTATTACTTTGTCAGGATTAGGTCAGTTGTAAAAATAGTCAAACAATTGTTATTCCCGCCAATTATTTAATCACTGCGAAAATTACTTACTCCTTCGCGTCTTCTTTAAACAGAAAAGACTGAAAACAGTCAAATAAAGCATAATTTAAATCAAAGTTATAAATTTGTGCAGCGAGCGAATAATTTAAAAATTTTAACCATTAAGTTACTAAATAGACAAATCTGAATTCTCATTATAGAAACAATTTGGTAATATTTCTAAAGCGCAGTGAAATAATAATTTTGTTGATAAGACCATATTCCCCGTTGCACTGTTATCAGTTTCTATGAAATAATTAGAAATAAATTTCTTTAAAAAATGCCGCAGCCATAGTTGCAATATCATGAACAAATACTTTGATTAATTCTCCCCTTTGTTTTTATACTGTAATCATTTAATTGTAATTTTTAAAGCGTATTATACAATTGTCTCATCTTTTTCCAGTTCGTAGAATTCCTTATATTTAATGTAAATTAACTGATAAGAATCTAATAAATGTCAATATTTTGTTAAACATCCAATTCACTAAATTTTGAAAAATGCCAATATCAACAATTTGCATTTTGCAAGTAAAATAAAATAAACTGTAGAAACAACAACTCTCTGCAATTCTTCTCTAAATACCCTTTTATTGTTTTATTTTTCACTAGACCAAGCCTAAGGTAAATTCAATTCAAGAACTTTATTTAAATAATAATTTCAAAATACAAGTGGATTTTTGCAATAAGGCGGGAAAACTTTCTAATAAAAATCGGGAAAAACGTAAAACGTGAATAAACGTTCAATAAGTCATACACGTCTTTTACTTATGATTCTCTAAAGCATCGAGATCCCTTCATTTATTCTCAAAACAATTCATGGAGAAAATTACGTAAAAGATGGAATGACTAACGATAGTGTTCTTCTTTTATTTTCTTGGATACAAAAAGGAGCATCATCTAGAATTTAGATTATCTCACAAATCACCAAGTTAGAAAACATCGCATTATCAACTAAGTGATAGTAATTAAAACGGAAAAACGTCTGTGGTATAGTAAAAAAAAAAATAGAAAATAGTGACGAAATTAGGTCCTGCCTGTTAACCTAAAGCATATGTGATAAAACGTACTTAAAAATAGACTTTGAGTACAAACCGAAAATAATTCAAATGATAAATAGCCAAAGTGCATCCGAGAAAAACGATCATTCGTACCATCAAGAGCAGCAACAATTAGTGGGACAGGAAATTGTTGCCAGTCTACAAAAGAACATAAGTTCTTCAATAGTCCAGCTCGAGGAACCACCAACAACGGCAACCTCCATCTATTCGGACTCTAATGCGTACCTGGGTCATCACGGCCAGTTGACATCACCGAACCATGACAACAGTAGACTTTTCTCATTTAATGACTTGACTGCGGCTCTGCAGCAGGAGCAAATCTCAGCACACCACTCTCTAAAGGCGTCACTTCATCCATCTTCATCAGCATCTTCCATCTTTGCTACTGCTGCTGCGTTCACTTCCAACAACAACACCTCATCGAGTTCGAATCGCTTTTCATCAACATCGCCGCCATCTTCCCGTTCATCGAGCAGCACTTTAAATTTAGGAATTTCATTAAACGGCTCCTCAACTAGGATAAGTGACCATTTCCATCACCTGAGCCTTCAGCAGCACTCTCACAGCGCACCACTTCGCCAGTTCAGCATGTCAACTCAGCCATCGCAATCACAACCGAATTCCGTAACCATGGCTGGAGGTGACTTCGTGTCCAGCTCCGCGGAGCACTACCCTTATCAACATCAACAGTCCAGCCAAATGCAGATATATCAGCATCAGCAACAACCGCAGCAATCCTCGTCAACGTCGTCGGCACCTCACCATCCTTTGCAACGCTCGATGTCTTCAACATCATCGTCGATTGGCTCGCCGACGTCTATGTCGATGTCGATGTCGCAGCAGCAGCAGCAGCAGCAGCAGCAGCACCAGCAGTTGCAACAAACGTCCTCTAATCCGACAACATCCGCCTCTTCGAAGTCTTGTTGGTGCTTCGGTGAGTTTTATCAATTTCTAATATCAGTGCACTATTCCATAATAAATAATTGGTAGCGCGCAGAGGCTGTCGTGGCCTCTTTCAGCTTGGCGGCCCCAAAAAGGGGATCGCAGGGAGGCCCAGGGCTCCAAAGCGCAAGGAATAGTCGCACACTTGAGTCACCAGGCTCTAAATCTGCAGAGTTCGCATCAGGAGCTTTAGAGCTTTACTTCTTCTTTAGTACACGATTCGTCTGGGGCCCTGTTGACCTAGTTGCCGTTCGTGACGATGAATGGGGCTCCGCTGCAGCTATGTGGGACACTAGAGTGTCTAGAACAAAAGTTGGCAGGCTCTCGAGCTTTCACTTAAGTCTTGTGGAGTGAAAAGAAAACATCCAGTTTTTCGCGATTCCTGGATGTTTGATTTTTTTTATATCTTCCTTCATTTCGAAATGAAAGTCGGAATCGGGCACACCATGTAGGAGTGAACTCTATATAGCAGTCGGAGCTTTCTGTGTCACAAAGCAAATAGCACACGGTGCAGAAAAAATAGACTAATTTGTCGGTTCGTTCGCCGTTGGCTATCTTTAATTACATTTTAGAATATTTTGAGCCCGGATTCGCCAACGACCTCGAAACCCTGATAATCAAGTCCTTGCTTTGCTCCGTCTGTCCTTGAGCTCAATATCTATACAATTGCACTTGTTTTCTCGCCTTACTTTTTAGTTTCTTTCAAACTAGAAAATGATGGGAATTACTTGGACACTAAGGACGTCCCATGGCCCTGTCGTGCAGTCTGCCAACAAGGTCGAGGGGGTCGTGGTCTACAAGGATGCACTACTTGCTTACTTTGCCTGAATCTTGCTAAATATCATTAATATTGAAGAAATTCCAAACACTAGTACTTATTGAATATGTAGCAAGTGTTAGAGGAGATATCTGATTCCTTTCTGGTACCTATGGTTTTATAGTTAAACGGCGTTTAGAAAACTTATTTCAAAGAGCATATGCTTTCTGGAATTTTATATTCACTTAGGGGTATTTCTTTGGTGCATGCAATATTGCTCCTCTGGTTTTATCGGGTGACAAGACCACACGACGTCTAGAGTTCTGTTGGTCTGGTTGACCCTTACTAATTTGCCCTTTTAATACGTTTGGAAAGCACTTTACCTGTCGTGTTCACGGAAAAGTGGAAAGATAAGAAAATTGAGCATTTATAGACCAAATAAAAGTTTAACATTATCAGAGAGAAGGCACTACAAGTTAAATTTCTTTTAGCTAATCATCGATTAAACTCACACAGTGAAAAAAATTAAAATCTATGGTTTCTTTCCTTTTGGAATTGAAATACTTAATAATATTTAAAAACAAAACGTTCATGCACAGATTTCCAAGCTCGTTATTAATTCATAATTTTATAATTTCCATACGCTCAAAAACAAAAGAGAAAAATCGAAAGACAATCGAAAAAGATAATTTATTTCAAATATTTTTGGGAGTGTACACCCAAAGTAAGAATTGTTGCTTTTATTATTAAAAAATGTGAAACATATTTAACTATTGATAATTTCTCTATAATACGAGTACATTGTTTTTCTTTCACCGATTTTTTATTAGTATTTTATTAAATAAATAAAGTTTCTATTTTTAAATTATTTTTTATACTAACCGGCAAAATTTTAATTCGTCTACTTTTTCTTAACTAGTTTAAGTTCCAAAATGCTCCTTAATGTTTCCAATTTAACTTTCTGATTCTTTCTTAATTGTGCGCAATTTTAATTCCCTATGTCACTTATTTTATATTTCTAGGTCTTCCATTTTTCAAAAGCCATAATTATCCAGTTTAACCTGTACAAACTATCATACAAATTTGTAACCTAGATTAATTATCCAATCTTGAAAACTGTAAAAATGTTGAAAGGAAATTTAATTTCCTCTCAAGGCTAATTCATCTAGTCTTTAAATAAGTTGAACTTAAAGGAAAAAGGCAACTCAAAATGGTAAAATTAAAACTGAATATAAAATCCATCTGGTCTACTACTCTTCCATGGCAAGGTATTAATCAGATAAACAATCAAATAAAAGATTTATAGCTTTTTCGTTTTTGCACAGCCATAGTATATTGAAAATAAATAAATATGTAGTTCATACTTCTTGGAAAAGAACTAATTAATTTTTTTTTCCGAATTTCATAGTAGCAGTTTAGTCAAATCGGGGATATAGCCACCAAATAATAATCAAATACGCACGTCGTTTTTCTCTTATATAATAAAGTTTCAAGTATATTCGAAAGTTTTTAAGTCTACATACTTTTTCCTAAAAGCCAATTATGAAATAACGAATGACAAAGGATGAAATTCATATATGAATGCTATTTTCCAATATTTTACAATTTGAAAGGCATAACCATCATCATATATATATAAAATGAAAAAATAGGCAGTGTATCACAGAATCCATAAATTTAATATCTAAAACTTGCGACCTCAATAAATTCCACATTTTCAATTTTGCGAAAGTCCATTAGAGCTAACAAAACAACTACCCTTCATATGTCCAAGTACAAATCCCCTTAAAAGGTTTATAACTTTCTGACTTTTAAAAATTTAACTTTACAATGTTACCCAGATGTCAGCTAATTATTCAAAATATAGTGTAGATTTACTTGATTTAAAAAAAATAGGAAAATTCCTTTATTGTACTATGATTTTGTGCTTCTTTGAAACTTACAAGTAATATATTCCATGCACAGGTACATGCACAGGTCATTAATTTTTGCGTAGAATGAATGTAATATTATTTATTAAATCACAGAAGCTTTTTCCTGCTTACGCTCCTCCTCCAGTCGCTGAAACTACGCCTTATGAAATGAAATATGGGATAACACAAAAAACTCTTCCAATTAAACTTTCTGCCTTGACTTGCAGCGGGGATTTTCTAAAAAGTTTTTTGGTCTTCTGCTCGTTTCTAGATTCTGCGGCCGCAGCATGTGCTGGTAATTTAAAAAGCAACTTTGTTTAGCTCTTTCAATAGGAATAATGCGTAGAATTACTTTATCATATTAATTTAATTGCGTTGTATCTCTTGCATCTTTTACGAACTGTGATTGATAATGCTGCACTGTTTCTACCGTGTGATGGATTAAGTAAGCGCGATCCTAATCCTTAATCCTGAAAGCAATTATTAGTTTCTTCCTGGAAATCAGTCGGTAGTCGTTGCATATGTGATTGCAATCAGCGAATTTGCATGCATAAATAATGCAATCAGAATTCCCAATGTTCAAATTTTTCTGATAAGAGGGTTTCTTTTCTAACCCTCTGCAAAAAATGGCTGAGATGCTTTTGAATTCGTGGTTTCATTGTTTGGTAATTCAATAAAGGTTCAATCAATGTCGATAATTTCATCTTTGAGCATTTTGCAAATTTATAATACCAGGAATTTAAACTGAACGTGATGTCACTTTAAGGCCGAAAGAAGATTTAAAGGATTACGAATTAAGGTAAATAAAGGTTCTCTGTTGACCATCATATTGCTATTATACCAAGCAAACAACAAAAGGGTAGAAAATTAATGGCAAATGGAAAGTTACTCCAAGGAATCACAAAGGCCATAGAGTAAATGGAGGGAAAAATTGTGTGAAGGTCCTTACTTCAATGGTTGGATAAGGGTTCAAGAACTTGAAACGGCAAATGGGAAAAAATTCCTCAGCAATTCTTAATTAGACGTAAATAATGTTATCACTTTAATGGAACATATAGTGAATGAAATAAAAATCTGAATTGAAGAAAAATTAAATTAGAGTGTAATAAACTTGAACACAAACATTTTCACAAAATTTCATTTTCGAAGTACTTGAAAAATGCTACATCTACTCAGTTCTGTTTATAATACATAATAAAAATATAATTTTGAACGCAGATATTTTCGTTTCTAGTATTTTTATTTAAATCATAAAGATAAAAACTTTTTCCATTAAAAATTGTTTCTTGAAATTTGTACATTGTTCTTTTTAAATTAAAAGTGCCTTTACTCGAAATATCAAAACTATGCGATCATAACTTTGTTATTTTTTTCACTTAATAGACGATGGTATTAAGTTTCATTATAATTTAATTGAAGAATATGAGTGGAAATCGTAGAAATCCTTTTTCTTAGACCTTTTTATAAAAATCAAACCCTATATACCATACTCCTCATAAGGGTTATCTGAAACCAATTTTTAATTTTATATTTAATAGAGAGAGATGAGCAAAACTAGTGAAAAGAAATTTGGTTTTTCAACACTACCATAAACTATTTTATGTATTTTTTTTTTGTTTGTTATTAAATACAGATGAATGAACCAATAAAGTTTGCTTTATTATATAAAATGTATAAGCAGTTGTTTTCTGTACTCCGTAACTTAATAAAACAGTAATAAATTTCCACCAGATATTTTCTGCCGTCACAAAATGTTTTCAATGGTGTTACTTTAAATGATTCAACGACAATAAATTTGAAATGTTTGTTTCATGTCATTTTTAAATTTAATCAAAGCATGTACATTTTTATTAACTTCTGCATAAGTGACTACGTATTGGAGTTTTGAAAAATTTTTTTTAATCGTCGAAATAGTTCTCCTTATTAAAAAGTAAATGATCACATTTGTTTAAATATACTAGAATCTTTAATAAAGATATTTAAATATCAAGATCCATAAAGGAGAATTTTAAATGGGCCAATAAAATCATTTTAGCACTAATGCACTTCATTTAGGTCGATGTAACCAGTGCTGAGCAACAGCATGAATAATTTCAAGAACTTAGTTCAGCATTGTACTTAAGAGTGAATAAAGACATATGCAAATCCACCTCATTCGAATTCCGAGGCTACCGACGTAAAATAAGTACGTACATATAAAGCCTCATGCACACGAGCTCATGTCAATTTACATTCCTCCAATGTTCACATTCGCCTCTGTCGTCTGTACGAGAAGCATAGACGACAACAACAGACTACGCCAACAGTACGGGGCTAGATGATGACTCTTACATCTTACTAGAAATTATCTTGGATTGCTCTCGGCAAGGCGGCTCTGCATATCAAGTCGAGCAGAATGTCTTCGTAGCCACTTCTAGACATTGTAACGACATAGAGACATAGTATAAGATGGCCTGGCCTACTTTCGGTGCGTGGTTTTCGGCCGCGGTCACGAGCTAAAATGAACTTCGCCTGGACGATGGTGAATAGGTGGTTTCAATGAAAAAGAAGACACGCCACATGCTGCACCAAAGTTCACTTTCATTTCTGGAATCATGAACCTCTCCACGCTCTGATGGAGCTAGTGAACAGCACGTGGCTACTACATGAAATTTTTTCCGCACACGTGACGACTGTGATATTGAATAAATTATTTAAATGGCTTTCTAGTCAGCATACGTCTACAGAGATGTGTAATTTAGACAATTCTATTTGGATTTAGACTGAGAAGTATTAGGTATCCTTAAAATTTTATCAATTATGATTGATCTTGTCTATTTTGACTTGATCTATGTACTTAAAAAACTGATTCTTTTATACAACTCCATACATGTGTTTACATACGTTTTTTTTTCCTTTGTTCAGTGGCCAAGAATTAAGAACCAGTCAGCATGACAAATTTGTATCAACATATTTTGTTGCTACTGTTTTTTATTTTTACGACAATGAATGGGAAAAAATATCTCTGCAACAAAACAATGTTTTTCACTTTACTCATTCAGTTTTGTATGACCTTGGCTTGCAAATGTTTTGATATAATTTTTATGGCGCAGCAGTGCGAATGCTACATCTTTTGTAGCTTTTACATTTCTGCGATTATTGACCATAGGTCAACGATGAGTTTTTATAACCACTAAAATAGAAATTATAAATATTTTTGTTTTCATATTTATTTTAAAAAGCAAAGACTATTTAATTGAATTAGAATATAATTTACAAGAAAATTCTTATATACCTGCATTTTGCAACAATAGTCATGTTTTCATTCATATTAGAAAATTTCACAATAAATTACTTTTTTGCACGTCCTCTCCCATGTACCTTATCTTGTTTCTTGAATTGTATGAGGATCTTCTGTACAGTGGTGATCAGTTTTCTTAATAGAATTTTGAATTTCTACCAAATCACTTTTACTTAATATTCGCGTGGACTGGACGTCCAAATGTATATAATTATATCTATATAAATTTTTGGAAGATAGGTTCGTAAAGGTGGACAAAACTTTGAACAGCTCCATGCTGTGCGTTGTGTGACCATCATGAGTTGTACCTTTACGCCAGGTCGTCATTAATATGAAATGGACAAGCTGGCACGGAAATAATTATTGCGCTCCTGCCGAGCAACTTGGTATATGGTGCGTAATTTTAGTCAGATTTATCTCAGGTAGTTCAGCTTCACTCACATGTAGATAAATAAATAAACAGCCAGTTAATAAATAAATAATGAGGTGAAAAATCTATAATAATAAATAAATGAATTTATTGAAAACTTAGATGGCGCTTGTATGAGCAATTCAAGAAATCTGGTAAATTTTTATGAAGTATAATAGATTCGAATAAATCTACGAATATTCAAACAAGTTTTGATAATCTCCCTACTTTGAAGTAAAATAATTTCATCTAATTGTATTTTATTTTACTTTATAAATAGTTTCCTAATTTATAATTATAATAATTTTATTTTTTTCTCTTTCCAGGTAAGTGGTCTCCAAATGGCATAGTGGTATGAATTGAATATTTCGTTGTCGAATTTCAATAAGAACAAAATGAAAGAATCAATAATATAAATATTTATAAAATTTAAAATGCCTGAACAATTTAAATAACAATAAAAAAGTATAACATTTATTTATGATTTTAAAAATATGTTTGTTTTTAATACGTGAACATAAATGCGTAAAATTAATTAAAAAATATATAAAACCGGTAACGATAAAAACATTTACTTGTCGTTTTAGTTTATATATTTTTTATTTTGAACTGATATTATTTATCTATGTAGGCTCTGAACTATACACTGAATACACTATACCACCTACATTACAGGACCTTATCAAATTCAGAACTCTTGATTGGCATGAATTATCCTTATATTTGGAAATGATCTCGAGTGCTTAACCCTTTTTGGAATTCTCATTCATAATATTTAAAATGATTTCAATAATATTTCCCATTAATACTGTATTTAATTTTTTATGGGATTTAAACTATAAAAGAGACGTAAAACACCGTCACACAATTCGTTTGAAAATATTTTAACGTTTTTAATAGTCGTAGATCAAAATAAATGTACATATTTCAAAACTCCGCTAAAGAACTCTCAAAGTGCAAGTCTAACTCGCGCTTGACCGATTCAATTTATTATTGTGTAACTTAGTTTTTAAATCTCTATGGAATTTTATCCATTTCATGTAATCTTCACTGGCCTGAGAATGTGGAAAAACAATTATATGGGTGGATGGCACCGAAAACCGGAAACAGGGGAATTTTGTCCTCTCCTGTATTTTATCGAAATTTAAACTTTACAAAAAAACTGCTGTAAACAACAAAACAATTTCTGCTGGTGCACATGAAAACTACCTGCTCCGCGAAATTGCTATTTACTAACGTGCTCCACATTTTTCCATGGACTCGAAAACAGGAAAACAAAAGTGGCATCCACCACATGACAGCGATATAGAAATAGATACCATAAGCAATTTCCTGTCGGATTCGAGATCTATGATGTGATCCCGTGCCGTATGGGAATGCCCGGGAGCCAGTTTTCGGTTCATGCACCATGGTGCTTCGTTCGACTATTCCATCGAGTGACCTCAAACTCCTAATTGCAACACGGTAACATAATTATCATTAAAACTCAGAAAAACACTTTTCCCTTTCGTGCAATTACGCCGATTGTAATCTGCGGCTGAAACCCGGCACCGCGGCATAAAAGGGAAACTGCTTTTTCGCCGCGCGAAGAACAGTCTTGATAGCAAATTTGAAACGTTTCCTCTTCATGTCATGCGTGTAATCGCTTTATGGACGCAAATATTCGCGCTCTTCTGTTTTTATTCTCTTTATTCCCAGGTTTTTTTCCACCCTTTTGGATGATTCAAACGACCATAGGGGAGCCACACTATTTAGATTTATTAATAAATAACAAGTTTTTTTCGACGACGGACCTCGAAAATTGCACCAGCAGACGGACGTCGGCTCTCTATCCCGTCGCTCGCTGGTCTATGCTTGCGACGATGATGACACATACGCTGGCACGGAAAAAAGTGAAATGCCTTTTTTTTCAATTTTAACAAACTACTCCGAATGGCCATGATAGAAGTGCCAGATTGCAATATTTTAAATTTTTCTCAATCATCTCAAAATTGCACAAATTGTGTAAGGTGGCCCCGAGCGGAATCACAGTATATTTCTGCCCTAAATATCAAAAGACTTTCCTTTTCACAATAGTTTTCTGTAGTTTCTTTTTGTGTATCTTAAGAGGATTTAAACCATGGCAGCTTTTTTCTTTTCTTTTTTGTGAAACTGCCGCCAAATGCAGCAGTGTTGTAAGTTCCCTACGGACCGCACAGCATCTAATATTCAGTTTCTACCTATTTATGTAGATAAAATTTCGAAAACATTTTGTTGTGACTGAGAAGCAACTCTATATTATGAAATATTCATGAACCTTATAGAAACTGTCTTTTTTTCGTATAGGGTTTCTAGACGTGATCATTTTTTAACATCGTCAAAAATTGCCTGTTATGAGCATATGTCCCCCGCCGATGAAAAAGAAACCAATGGATCCATGAGGTACGCGAAATGTTAGCTTAAGGTCTTCGAACTCGAGATTAGCATGCTTAGATTATGACTACGAATTGCGAACATGTAAAATCCACTTCGGTGCCATCCAAAGTCCCTCGATAGAACAGTATTTAATAGAATCTAGTTAAAAGCTTTGTAAAGCCACAGATAGATTCAGGGGATTCCAGTACATTCAGAAGGGTAAGGTAAATTTCCTCGCCTCAGTTTGGGGAAAGAAAACAAAAGCTTAACTCTGTCCTAATTTGTATTCTGTGAGCATGGTCAGCAGTGAGTGTGTTACAGTTTCTATTTGTCTTAAAAGTTAAAGCAGCCCTTTATCGTATTTGATGCAGAATTAATTAATCGAACAGGCAGTATTTCAGAACGTTCTTCCTAATTTTTATTTAGCTTTTAAAAACAGCATATAAAAAACATTATATAATTTTTCACTTTTCTTACGTATAGTTCCATTTTCAAAATTTCTCAAAATTATCTTGTTTGTTTTGATTTCTTCTTTCAAAAATAAATGAATTTATATACATTAACACATCATATAAAATTTAACACCTTAAAATTTAAAATATGCTGTAATAAAATCTAAACCCGGTTCCAACACAAATTCATTTAATTTATTTCATCACGCTTTTCTTAAAAATGAATTATTTGATTCAAACCGAAATACGAAAATATGCAATTATGGAATTTGATGGCTTATTATTATTCATTTTTTGATGTAAAATAATTAGAGAAATAAAATGGCTAAAAGTCGTCGTAGGTTTGTTGACGCATAACTTGTTTGTCGGAAATTAAAATTTCAAGAAAATCAAATATTTAAAACTCTAAAAAGGTTTTTTAAAATTAAGATAAAAAATAAAAAGTCCTAAACTGTATCACACAGAAAAGTGTTAAGTAAAAACTAACAAAAATTTGGTACAGTAAATAATCGAACTCTGAAAAGAAATGTACATTTAAAATTGTTCTTTTCTTGTAAAAGAGGTACAAGAAAAACATTTTCAAAATTTTAAATAACAAATTCGGAGTATATCTCTTAATCTAAGAAAACCCTTTAGATTTAAGTCATATAAAATAATTTGGAAGACATAATATATATAATATATAAAATTTTGTTCAATAAGACTCCAGCTTGTCCTCGTTTAAAAACTAGCAAATTGACGGGACTTCATAGTCGATATTTTTATTATTTGTAATTGATAATCCATGAAGACGACATTTATATTCTTTATAGGAGTAATACTCAGAATTGATTAAATAATTCTACCGCATCATGTGATTTCGAAAAAATTGCGTTTGTTATTCTTAAGAAGCATCTGTTCCAAGACTTTAATTGCAAAAATTCTTAAAATTTTATTCTGAAATTTCGTGGCTACATTTTTCCATAATGCTAATTCAAACAAATAAATTGGCTTTCCCATTTTCTAAATACAACTCTCTCCTTAAACTAAAGTTAGCGGTGCTTCACAGAATACCATCTTAAAACTTTTGTTACCAAGCGGAATTTTATAATAATCCAGGTAAAATATATTTGAATGTTAATTATTTAGTGTTTTCGCTCCAGTTAATACTCAATTGACAAGCTCTTTAGGGCTCTTCAATGAAGTATCAATAGATTGAAGCAAATATAGTTACTATGAATGAGAATATTATGCCCATGGATCTACAGCAGGCACCACTTAAAATTGATAACAGCGAAAGAAAATGTGCCTCGCCAGAATGAGATTCGATTGGTTGCGGCTATGAGCAAGTGCCTCTACACTTGATAGCTATAATCTCAAAGTTTCCTAAGATCTATAGACGTAGGGAAGCGCGACTCTAGCTCTAGCAGCCAGTGGACATATGTGGCATAGAGTGAGAGGAAATACACAAGAGAGTTTTCCCTCAAGGTGAACACGAGTACATTTCATTTATCTGGCGGTCACTTTACGTAACAAAACTTGTTTATGACAGGTTTTCTCAAGCAGAAATTTTTTCCAACGTACGTCGTCGGCGTTGCTAAAAGTACTCGCTCAGCATGCACTTCAAATTTTATGTAATCGTTTTTGTGTGCGTGTTTTCCACGAAAAGCTCTTGCTCTGTGCATCGGCTTCGATAAGAGGCTTTGTAAAAACTCTAGAGTTAATTACCTGGTAGTTACACTTCACCGTTGAAACACCAGGTATTGGAGTAATCTACTGCGATAATTGCAAGATTCCCTTGATTATAATGATAGGTATCGGAACCTGGAAGCCTCATTACTTTTCTTCTTCTAAAAGTAATGATTGTGTTTTACGGATTAGAGAAAGAAATTTAAGTCTTTTCCTTTTACCATATAAACCAGAATTTTACCGAAAGCAAATTTTTGAGCATTTCAAATACCCTTTAACTTTGTGAATAAGCAATTTTAATAACGTGGGAAAAATAAAGCCAGCAAGATGAAATTCTTCGGGCTTAAATAAGTCTTCAGAAGAGTAAAAAACTTCTCTGTACCTTCATTTTAATTAACCATCAGAGTTGATCACAGCAAACGAATAGACATAAGCAGTTTTTATATGCATGGACCTAGTTTTGTTGATACTCATCTTGTTGTTACCATTTGCATCAAAGTACCAAACAAAGTACTCCTTGTAGCTTTAAAATCTATTAATCCCTAACCACATTCGTTCACTGCCTACTGTTTTTAAGAGGATGATACAGTTGGCTTTATAAGGTTTTTGTAGCCGTCGTGTGGTAAGCAGACATTCGCTTTATACACTATTACTTTTTATTATTCTCCTACTCTCTTTTCCGTGTATATTCTTCACTAAGGTTTCTCACAAGACAAGATGGAATATTCTTAATATGATTTATTTCGGAATATCCCCAATATCATAGTCTTAGTATTTAGCGTAAAATACGAAGGTAAAATTTATTTTCTACTTAATTAAATTTCAACAGTAATTTCTTGAAAAATGTAACATTTTTCTTAACAAATTTGTATTCTTAGTCTAATTCAAATTATCTTGAAAGCATTTGGAAGTAGAAATTGTTATGGAAATTTAAATAAATTTTATTTCATAAATCATGTGGTATATGATCTCAGAAATTACAGATAACTATAAAGAAATCTGTTAAAAATACATTAAATAAAACAAAATTATTTGTTTTGTACTAGAATTGCTTCCAATCCAAAAACAAAAACAAAATAATAGTGTAAAAAATACAGACCTTTTTGCTCTTTTGATCATGTGATAAGAAACACAATTTGCAGAAAAGAAATTGTAGAAATCATAAAATGCCTAAGACTTGTTTAGATAAACTGACATAGTTATAATATAACCAATATTTTCATTCTAAAAAAAAAAACAAGAAGTACTTCTGAATGCATCAAATTTTAAACACGCACGATATAAACAATTAATTTCATGGGCAGTTAGTGCAATATCATGAAGTGTGAAATTTATAGACTCATTTTGTGTTAAGGGTACTTGATTTCCATTGAAAACATACAATTTATTTACAAATTCCTCTGCAAAATTTACATATATCACTTGAATTTTAAAAATTCTAACAAACATGTCGTCGCTTTGAAGAATTTAAAAGCATGGCGATTATATTCACACAATTATGAAAAATGTAATATTCTATAGAAACATCTATTAACTGATTCTAGCCAATGGCCTGTGCACCAAACTACGAATGCCAATAATTCCAATATTTATCTCTTATGGTCATGTAAAGCTGCTTGACCTCCAATATCGTTTTTCTAAAAATCCGACTAGAACAAAGCTGGAATTCTGTCGAATTATCTCTGCGGGGACAAGGGGTAAGCTGATTGTTCCCCGAAGTGCATTCCTGAGCAATGCACATGCAAGAAAATCTTCATTATTTATTCAGGGACTGGAACAGTTCTAACTTCGCAATGCACTGCGGAGAAATTCTCTCGCGAATTGCAGAATCGCATTGAGGCGTGCTAATTTGGATTCGAAGTTACTGGATTACGTTCTAAATGCTATTATAGAACTTGTGACAGGTTTTCCAATAATTATAAATTGGATTGATCGTTTTACACGTGGAACGGAATAATGCAACAGCCAAGTATTTTCATTTCGTAAGCATCTCAACGACGTGCTCACAGAACTGCACAAAGTCCCAATCAAAGACTTCTTCTCAAACGAACCAGAATTTCCCCTAGGACCGAAAATAATTTCTATGTGAAAAAATGTGGATAGGATTTTATTAGTTTCATCTAAGAATACAGGAATAATTAAACAAGACACTATTTTATGCATAAATATTGCTTTCATGATTATTTAAGTAGAATCAGCACGACATTCGTGTTAATTTTCGTTTCTCTATCATCTCGCATGATTTTTAACTTAAATTTTTAATTAAACTAAAAATGAAGCACTATCTTATCTTACACTGGTCAAATTTTTATCACCAGAAAAGCATCAAGTGGATAATTTTAATTTCATTAGATTATCAATTGAATTTTCGTATAACAACTTAAAATTTACATTCAGACACAATGAAAAATAACAAAAAAATAAAACAATTTTTTTCCCAATTGATAAAGAATAATTATAATAAAATTAAGCCATCGAATTTCAATGTAATTACTTCTTTATAAATAAATAGCTTTATATTTGAAACCAAATTTTTACTTTTGATTTTGTATATAGCTATTCTTGAGTTATTTAATAAAACCAGGTAATTTATCACATTTAAAAGCTCTTAAAGTAAAAAAATTTATTAAAAAACATTTACGTAAAATTATTTTTGTTTACCATTTATTTACAAAATAATGAGAACGTAAATTTTTTGCTAGAAACCCGAAGTATGAAACATATAAAGTAAAATAAAATATATATTTTAAAAGTTCAATCGTACTGGACTTTTAACTTTTTAAAATAATAATGATAAACTGCGTAAGCTCTAAATTAGAGGAATTCTTTTCTATTTGTTATTCCTTTACTACATTATTTTTGTTTAATTCGCATTTTTGTTTAAAATGTAATAATGCTTCAAAAACTTTTAAAAAAGTTTTTAATGAAGTTTTTGAGATGAAAACTAAAAACTCAGATATCTACTTGTTTCCTTTTCTATTTAATTTTCTTATTTTGGCGCTTAGACCACGATCATGTTTTTACAACAATGTTATGTTCATCAAGATAATTTTGTTTCCTTTTTTTTTTTGTTAACATGGCGCCACTTGTATTTTCGCTTAGTCTTTTCCATGTCACTCAAGTAGATGCTAAAAGTTCATAAATTTTTGCTTTCAGACGAAATTCAGGACTCTCAGGATTTCCGAGGTATGTTCTTTTACAACCTTTTTGATTTTTCAATTGAAAATTAGCTATGTTGTAAAAATGGACATTTCAGCCACCACAAAAACCTAAAATTTAAATATTAACAAATAATAAAATTACTCAGCATATGAGCCGTAAAAAATTTAGCCTAACTGACACATTACACATAAACTGGCTTTCAGACACTGCACTAAAAGGCATGTTTTTACGTTTTGAGGGTCATAAAATTCAAATATGGCATCAGTTCACACGAAAATTTTTAATACTAGTGCCACATTTCCTGTTCCTTCAGGAACCTGGAGTTTTATGACATAAGAAATATTATCCAAACCTTTAAAAATAAAAAAGTATGCAGTTGAATTAATAAATGATACCGTCCACAGTTTGCAGTATGCAAATTCGTCAATACTTAACCAGGGTCCACTCATTTTAGCACAGAATTTGAAAACACTTTTGATAAGGAAAAACGTCCAACAGAAATAATTTATTATTTTGCTAAAAGTTCACGTCATGACTCACGTCCCTTTGATAAGATTTTGTTGTAATTTTTTTATCCGCATACGAGTCCAATTCTATGAGAAACTCAGTCTTGAGATATGGAAAAAATTTAATGAGCACATGCAATGGGGCTGCAATTTGCATGCTTGCACACAACATGAAAAATGGAAATGGTTGGCATGTCGTGGCAATAATATCACCTTTTGAACCGAAAGCGAAAAATAAAATAAATCATTCGGAGAGCTTTCTTTTCGGATACCAAAGACCTGGCTGGTGTTGTTTAGCTCATTATAATATATTTAGTACGTCTTTTCGTAGCGCTCGTTAGTAGAACTGCATCGCAAATAATAGACTTTTGAGAGCTTCTACACTCCGCAGTCGCATAATGGCTATAAGGAAAAGAATGTTAGAATAACTGGGACAAGTTGGCAGCTTTCCTGTGTTCTTGCTCTAATTTCTGCCCCACATTACACGGACAGTGCAAACGACGGTGCAAATGTGTTGAGTCACCAGGCTCAGATGTGTTCAGAAAGTCGCACATCTCGGCGGCATTGATTTTTTTAAAAATATGTAACACAAACGAAAATAAGTTCACATGAATTTTCCAACACTGTACTTGTGCATGCAGTGCAAAAATTTCGCTTTTATTCCATTAAATAGTGCAACAAAGGGGAGAAGTGGGCATGCGGAAGAAAACCCGCCTGCAGATTGTGATGCTAATAAATGCTCGCATTGGACTTGTACTAAGGTCTCCAGTTTGAAAAAACATATGTCGGTATACACCAGCACCACTTCCCCAAGATCCCCAATGAATTCCGCTGGCTTCATTTTGCACTAAACAAGCCTATAAAGCTCCGTTGAGCTGCTCTAATTAGCAGCCAACGCAAGACGTGGAACAGAAAGGAATAAAGATTAACTAATCGTTGGGCAATTGCTTCACTAGCTTGGGCTATTATTGCTCATTTATTGTGCAAATGGATTTTAATTTATCGCACGTGCACGTGAAGCAGTAAACCTAAAAATGTTGATAAGTATTTTGGAAATTAATTCCTCATTCCCTAATTGATTAATTTACAATTTTCATGCACGTCATTGTTACTGACGGAATTGCAACGTTGAAATGAGAATGGTAGTCACATTTTCCGAAAATGAACATTTAACTTTTACCTTTTTCTTAAATTGTTCTAATTTATAAATATTGAAATTGAATTTTTCAATATTACGCACTGCAATTAAAGTGCATATCTTTAGAATTCGTTACATATAATACGACTGTTTCATAAACTTTTCTTTCACCCTTTTTTTTATTTGCTGTTCTTTCGTAAAACTTTATATAGAATTTTAAAATCAATTTCAACATATTTTGCTCACGTTTTAATACCCAATAATTTGTAAATTTTGATATTTACGAAATTTTTCAAACACCTGCTTTACAGAAGATTTTAAAGTATAGACCAACCCGTGCAAGAAGTTTGCCAATTTTTGCTTAAATATGGGCCGTTAAATAGATTAAGATTTATTGATGACCTTAATTTCGCCCATATTGTTTGTTTGTTTTATTTTTCTATTCATTTACAATACTTGAAACTTGTTTGCTAATTCAATTTTTAAATCACTCATCTAGGAATTCGGTCTTGACGTAAACATTATTTAAAATTCTGTTTAGAAATATGTGAATTGCCCAAAATGTCGTCCATGTAGCAATACTAGCATTAAATTTTATTTATAATAACTACAATGAAATATTTTATTTCTTACAGGAATTTGCTAGCAGTAGTTAATGTAAAACACCAACTGCTAAACCATTATTTTAAACATAACATTCTTTGAATATAAATAATAAGCTCTGTCCTATTTATATCCGGTTCTAATTGTTTTGGCAAATGATTTCTTTCATTCTTGTATCTATGGGATATGTACATATATACATTTTTTCAATGATAAAATAAAAATTATCTTCATCTGTTAAAAAATATTTCATATTTGTAATTGTCTATGTTAACTATTTAACACAACATCAAAGTATTTAAGTAATTTATTACATGAATAATTGCTAAAAAAGACACATTACATGAGCCACAGAAATAATCTACTTATTTTAATATTACCATAAAATTCAATTATGTTTTTGCAACCCAATTAATGAGGCATACTTGACATGAGTATATAGGACTATGTTTAAGGAGGATATCAAATCTAGGGAAATAAATGGATCGCATTTTTCAAAGTGTATAATTTATAGTTAAATACTTTTCGCAAATAAATGAATAAAAGTCTTACGAATTATTGCAAATACTTACGTGGACGTCTGGTGCTCTGATAGAATCACACACAATGACCAGAACAAAAGTGTCTCTATCTTTATCACTATCTCCATGTGAGGTAGTACCCGCGCAACTCACGGCTTAATTCGTGTGAGCTATTTACCTGCATTGCCGCAGAGAAATGTAGAAATGTGTATTGGCGTGTGCCGAGCACAAACTGGCAATGACACAGATTTAGAGATGATATAAAATTAGTTCATGCAAATTACATGAATTTTATTTACGGCAATGCAATTTGCATTCAAACCTATTCGAAATTTATTCAATTTACTCTCTTTGAAATTCTTTACTCTCTATTAAATCCTCTGAAGAATTTTCAAATTTGACTTTAAGATATAAAAAAATCCTTTGATTTTTATAATCATATCAATTTCTGAAACAAATGAAAATCGGAATTAAAGTGACAAAGCAATTTCAGTATCTTAATGTGGGTCACATTTGGTACACAACTAACTCTGGAAAAGTGGCGACCCAATAATGAAGCATCCGAGAAAACTGAAATTCCGTCTCCATTGCAGTTGCTCCACTTTCAGGTTCAATACTCATTGAAAAAAAATTTCCACGTGTATACGACGTACATCTTGGAACATCCACTTTTGCTTCTGAGCCCATCCTCGCGCTGGGGCACCACAAGCAAGGACCACACATGGATTTAACATTTTACTTTTATGCAGCTTTGTAGGGTAAGAGCACTCAAGGCTTGTAAGTTTTATATACTCTTACGATTGTCCCCCATTTTCACTTTTTTTTCAAACAGTTCTGCATGGTAAGAAACTTTCTGGGAATTATTCATGTTTTCCGAGAGTAAAAGCATTTCCCCTTCTATGGGATCCCATCAAAATGCGGTGTTTTATTATTTCCTAGAAAAGGTAGCGTTTTCTGAAAGAGGTATACAACGTTAAACAAGATCTTCTGCATTTTAAATTACATGGTAGCAGAAATTAATCACATTCTTAGAAATATACACGACTATGAACACTATTTGGTTAGGATATGTTCAGGCAATGGTGAATAATTAAGTCCAGCTTTGCAACCAACTAATAACTGTTATTTTAATTACACTCGTATTTTTAATTTACAGGCGGTGATGCAACATATCACTTTAAAACGCTTGTCCCAGCGGTGGCAGCCGGTGCAATTATTGGGAAAGGAGGGGAAACTATCGCATCACTACAGAGAGATACGGGGGCTCGGGTGAAGATGTCCAAGACACATGATTTTTATCCAGGTAAATGATATTAAACACATTTTTATCACTCTTCACAAAAACATAAAGATGCTCATCACGATATATGGAAAAGATTTCATTACAGAGATATAAATTTTTATTATACAAATGTGTCCACAAAATACAATGCACTATGGAACTATGAATAAATTTGTTACATAGAATTTCTCACTAGTGGAGTATTTCATAACTCGAAAACTAAGGAAAGGAATATTTTATAATCAACAAAAAGTAATTGGAAAGAAAGCTTTCAAGAAAAAAATATTTTTTGTTTCAGATTTTAATCATTTCAATAACGTGCCTTTAAGGTCCAAATTTAAAAAAAAACATTAGTCATTCTTTTGGACCGGATTAACAATACTATTGCATTGAGTACTAAGAAATCGAACTAAAATAAACAAAAGCCTCTCAAATACGAGAGTTTCTTTTCGTTTCAAATCTCGATGATTCGAACAAAATCAATCGTTGGACAGATCGAGATCTTTTACCTATAGACCTTAATTTTGATGAAACTTTTGAAAATCCACCAATGGCAGCGCAATGCCGAAATTCAATAGAATTGTATCGAGATAGCATTTTCCTTGGATTTGATTTATTGAAATTGTGTCATATGAAAGAGCATTCAAAATTCCAGATTCCTGTTTAAGGAAAAAAATCTATAATAAGACAATTTTAGTTACAATTTCCTTTCTAAGTATTAAATTTGCTTTCCTAAAACTAGGGAAGACAATACATATTTTTATTTGAGTTGAATTTCGTCAAAACGATTATCCTACTGCTGTTCTATTAAATAAAACTTTGAAATTACTTTTTTTAAAACTGCTGATTAAGTTGTTTGACTAGAATTACAAGTAATTAATTAGAAAGTGCCAACGAATTGCATATTGTATCGTTCACATCCTTGTACCACCTATTGGAAGATTAGATGTATTTACAATGCGATGTGTACATACACTAAATTTCCTCCAGATGAATAAAATTTAAATAAATTTTATGTATGATTTTAGGAACGTCCGAGCGAGTTTGCCTTATCACAGGCTCCGTTGAGGCAATCATGACAGTGCTAGATTTTATAATGGATAAAATACGTGAGAAGCCCGACTTAACAACAAAATTATCAGACATCGAAGCTAAACAAGCCCAAGAGCGCGACAAGCAAGTGAAAATTTTAGTACCAAATTCTACCGCCGGTATGATAATTGGTAAAGCAGGTGCCTACATAAAACAAATCAAAGAAGAAAGTGGTTCCTACGTACAGATATCACAAAAGCCAAAAGATATTACATTGCAGGAACGTTGTATAACAATAATTGGTGAAAAAGAAAATAACAAAATTGCATGTAAGATGATTTTAGCAAAAATTGTGGAAGACCCACAGTCGGGAACATGTCTTAATGTGTCATACGCGGACATTAATGGTCCAGTTGCTAATTATAATCCAACAGGTTCACCTTATGCAACTAATCAAAATGCGATTAGCTCGAGTCAGGCTTCACTAAATTCCGCACTAGGTACAACTGTAACTGGAGCTGGCCTCCTCAGTGCTACTGGTATAAATTTGTCCTTCAGCCTGGGTAACCCTAATCCCACACATAACCCCGCAATCGCTACTCAGCTATTAGACACCATTAAGGTAAGTTAACCCAAGGACTCTGCACCTAACTACTTTGTATAAAATATATATATTAGAAGGCATATCGACCTTATTGAATTTTTTTGGACTTTAACCAAACAGTGCCGTTTCCTAATAGTTCGTAGCGCCTGAAACTTTGTACATACATACTATACATATGTATAACAACTTGTAGAACTATATATATAACAATTAAGGGAAAGTTTCCTGTTGGGAACCGGAAATTTGACTGATTTTTGCAGTAGATAATTGGAGCTAGCATACTAATAGTTTGGAAATTGCAGGTAACAATGCGGGGCTTGGGGTACTCAGAAACTGTCATGGCAGAAGTTTGCACAGCCTTGGGAGTGCTTGCCAAATATGGAGTACTTGGGGTAGGTGTCAGTCTGCCACACACAAATGGAGCACATTCAGCTCCGGTTAGTTATCTCGGTGTATCTGCTCTAGAACCATCAGCTGCTGCAGCTACAGCGGCGGCGGCCGGTAGTGTGTTCGGTGCCCTTGGTCAAGTTAATTTGGAACAATATATTGGCCAGTCATCGGCAGCACCCCGTCCTACACTAGATGCAGCCACACAATTCGCCGATCCATTCCGTCATGCAGGATCACAGGCAGCTACACCTATCTCTATTAATAATAATAGCTTTGGATTGGCAGCAGCTACAACTGGTGGTGCTACAGCACAAGCTATAGGTGCACAAACACTAGCAGGAGCACTAAGCAAAAGTCCAACACCTGGTGACCTGGGAGCTAAAGACTCAAAAAACGTCGAAATACCTGAAGTCATCGTAGGCGCTATTTTAGGTGGGCCACAACATTATTTTTACCAATACTAGCTTGTACTCGTATTAATACTTAGTTTTTTTTTAATTATTATTTTATTTTGTTAACTTTTTTGTTTACATTTGTATTGCTACCCTTTGCAACTTTTAATTTTGCATTAGGTATAGTCATGGTTTTTGCTTTAAATTTGTTATTTACCTTAAAAAAATTAATTTTCATTGGATACGGTTTTACAGTAAACATTTTACAATTAACATTTTTTTTTGTGCATAAACCACTTAGAGACCAATTGCTTGCTCTTCGTCGTCATCGTTCGGGGTATGTCGCTCCGCGAACGCGTGAATTTTTTGTAATCTTAACATAAACGATAATCTTAGGTGAACAGTTTTCATAGTAGTAAAATAAGCGTTTTGTAAACATTTGAGAGGATTCTAGTCAAGTGATTACTTGCCAGTGTATTTTAACCTTTACGTGCGTAATGTACCTCCACCAAACACTTGTTCTATGTACAAAACTATTAACTTCGATTATCGCAAAGATACCTGTGATGTGTCCCTTTTAATCATAACATTCCTGCTTCCAATTATATTTTATGGACGGCACCGAATTATATGTGATTTATGTTAACAAAGACATTCCAGTCAATGTATTAAGCATATGTTACCCAATGCAATTTCAAGTTACCCATTTATGATGGCGCATTATTCTAAAATTCTTGTGTAGCTATTACTCTGTTCTGTTCTGTTGAAAACTTCAATTATATTAAACTTTTAACGTGTAAAATGGAATTTTTGTTGCGAATTATCTAAAATGTTTTGGTTTACTTACTGCACTTATTAAAAATTTCCTGCTTTTTTGAGAGCATTAACATAGAAAAATCCTTTATATAAATTTTTAAGATCAAGGAAGTACACATAAAATTCACCTTGATGTCTAATTCTCGTTTAAAGGAACTATCGCTTTGAACTTGAGCAACTGGAAAGTAAAGTCTTATTTTACGGTCGGTAAAAGCAATTAAAATAATCCGTGTTGAATAATTTTACCACTCAGTCTAAAGCATAAAAAAGGTCAGCTTACCTACCACAAGAATTATAAATTCTAATCAAAGCGAGCATGCAAATTACTGTGTACATTTAATCACCATTTTTTAATTTATACTTAAAGAATTAGCAACACTCAATAAAATATGTATGGGACCAAAACAATGAACCACAATATTTCAAAGTGAATGTTTCCCACCACGTCATACAAACAAAACGTTTAATTTTAATTTAAAGACATCATGCGGGACCTATTATAACCGTTTTTAATTGTTTAGTGTAAATGTATTAACAATACGTAGAAAGTTGTCGTGGCATAGTTGTTTTAGTATCAAAAGAGCAAGCAGTTGTTGTATACATAAAATAAAGAAAATATAGTGTAATTAAAGTAATTATAATGAAAAATAATGAGAAAAATATTAAACTGGATTGGAAATTGGAAAATGGTTATTTCCCACTACCCAATGCAAAACTAATTTAAAACATAAACAAATGCACCATTCAAAAAAGAAAAAAACACATACACAAAAACCTATAATTTCCAATTTATTACCTGTTAGCGAGTTTTTATAGCCGTTATTCAAACATATACTTATATTAAATGTAAACAGAATATAAAAAATGAAATAAAACCATACAAAACAAACAACCAATCAAATTCCAGGTCCAAGTGGTCGTAGTTTAGTTGAAATACAGCATATGTCTGGCGCTAATATACAAATATCTAAAAAAGGCATATTCGCTCCTGGCACTAGAAATCGTATTGTTACAATAACTGGTCAACCAAACGCCATCGCAATGGCGCAGTTTTATATTGAACAGAAAATCAACGAGGAGAAGGCAAAGAGGGCGTGTCAAAATACTTTAACAAATGTTGTACAATAGACAAGAATATAAATAGTAATATTTTCGAGAGACAGATGACATATATTTCAAAAAAAAGAAAAAAATACTAGAGATACAAACTTATTAAAGATAATAAAGATATTTTTAATTAATCTAAATCTATAGAGAATATCAACGTTTATGTACCTATGGAGGCTGAGTCGACAGTTGCTGAGCGCAATCCTACATATTTAGTAAAAAAAAAAAAAACAAAAATTAATCTAATACTATAATCTAAATCATCTGTCGTATTTTTTACGTATTCGAGTATTGCGCGAATTTTCTTTTTCTTCTTTTCGTGTTTGTTTTAGCACTTGTTCTTTGCCATAGCACGTGACGAAAAGAAGTAAAAGTAACTCTTTACGGATTCATTTTCTTTGTATTATAATTTTTATACGTTCCAAAGAAGAGATATCGAAAAAACGCATGATTCGCATTGGGTGTAAAACACCATTTTTCAATTCGATACAGAAGTTTTAAAATATATGCCTTATATTTGGCATACCAACGTAAAGGTGAAATTTTTCAATTGGCCAAATACTATTAGTTTTTAGATTTCTTTGTATAGTATCTATTTCGTGCTCTGCAATCCACTTAGTGAACAAATTGCAGATTGCATTCCATTTTGCTTACGGCGGTGCAAATAGCAAACTAGCCAACAGCAATTGTCGATTCAACTGATTTAAAGAAGAGAAAAACAACAAAATTTAGACAAATTTAAAGAGAACTTTGTTAAATAAAAGATAAAGTTAATATTTTTAAAGGTGTTATTATAAAAGAAAAGAAAACATTTATATACAAAAGAAAGAAGTGAAGCAAACGGAACGGTTAGTTGCAATTATTACTCTAATTAAATATTTAGTAAATTGAAAAGGAGATCTTCTAGTTTTTAAAATAGACATTTTATATGTTTACCAGATTTAATATGTCGAATGAGCGTTTTCAGTGAATGTGTACCAATCTTCTTTGGAAAATATTTTACCTTTCCTTTATATTTTGCTTCTCACTTAAAAATAAAAATTTTCAATTACTTTCTATAGAAGTTCTAGTATGCAAACCTTTCGCCAGAAATTTATAAACAGGAGGACAAGGTAATTGATAACCAATTTTATATACTATTTATATATAAATGTGATATGGTTTGACTGCTCTTTTTGCAGTTGTTTTTAATGTGTTGTGATAGTTTTATATATGGACACTTTAAGAGCTAACTACAAAACAAGAATTTTCTTTATTCCCGCTAAAGCTAATTTAAAAAATAGAGCATATCATCCTTCCACTTAGGGGGTATCAGTGATTTAGCTTAATATGCATTATTATTCAAAAATGTATCCGCACAAGTGGGTATTTGTTTTTAACATACAACGAAGATAGCTTTTACATTCTTATTAATGATTAACACGCCAGTTATATTTGCTTAAAACTAAAAGCAGTAATAACTTGTAGTTCTTTCAAATTTATTTTACGAAATTTGAATATCTACATTGGATGCGATACGAATGGTCTTCTAGTGAAAAAGTAAAGTGATAATAATAAAGATATAAAAATTATATATATTTTTAAAACTAAATATCAGTTATTGATAAAATACAGTAAATTGCCTTATCAAGATTATAAGTGCGTTTAATTTAGAATTTAATAAATTTATACACTTTATTAAATTTATTGATCTTATTGATCTATTTATGAAAATAACGTGATATAATAAAATTAAAAATAATTTCCCTAACTTCTCGAAGGCCTTTCATTCCTCCAGAATTGTACGAACAAATTGAATAACAAAATGTTAATAAACAATTAATACTATATTTTTAGCATAGATATAAAATAACAAACATCTTCCAAAATTCTTCTAGGGTTTTTAACCTTGAGACTTACTCAAATTGTTAACAAAACACATAAATATAGCAATGAGCATAATAACAACTCGTTGTCGGATACTTTTTGATTAATCAAATAAATTTAATTAAATTTTCAATATCCGTATTTTGCTAACAGCCGAAATCCTTTTGCTTTGAAAACATCACTGCACATCTTTGAATTGCTTTCTGGCATTTTATCCTTTTAGTAATAAAATAATTACATTTTTTTCGTGCACTATTAATATTTCCAAGAAAATTCTTGTTAAAATCCTTATACAAGATAAAAATTGTAACAACAGAATTGGAAAAGTTGTAGTTTTGTGCGCGCCATTTTTGTTTTGCACCTTAAACTGATGAACTTTTAGTGATACATCACATAAATGGGCTTTTTAGTTAAACTAATAACGATATAAAGCCTTATTTCTATGCCAGGAGTTTATTACTTTAAAACCCCTCTCCCAATCCCTACAAACTCTTATAGTTGAATATTTTGTACCAAATCTAAAGAAAAAAAATATATATATTTTTTTTTTAAAAACAAGTTCTGCTTTTGATGATTGACGAATTTTTCTTTTTGTTAGTTATTATTACTTTTTCTTTTGTGCAATCGAACCAAGTCAGAATATGCCTTGCACATTGTTATAAGTGCTCAACACATCATGCACAGCGCATTATTATATTGTTTGTTAATATTTTAGTTTGTTGTGTTGTCTAGTTCTTAATATTTTATATTTTTAACTTTACTTTGTATATGAAGTACGTTACGATTTAGTAAATAAATTATTGTACATTTTCAAGTTGACGCCTAGTGTTTAATTTAGTTACCATATAGTACTTCGACAGTCATCACCTCAGTCATCTGCGCAATTGTATAATTTCTTTTTCTTCATATAGGGCCCGGTCCGTCTCAAATCAGGGCAAGAAATATCGACCTTCACTGAAAACGCTCATAAAACTCATCATCTTGACTACACATTTGCTTATATCTCGGTTCACAGTTGTATTTTACTTCTTTTGGTTATCATATTGTTATTTAATTATAAGTGAAAAGTAACAGCGAAAGTTAACCTTGTGGTGCGGTAAGGTGTCTAGTAAGTGGGTATCTATTGTTTTATTTTATTATTTCTAGAGATCATTTTTTTTTCTTATTGCGCTTTACGTTCTCTCGTTACAAAATACATCCGTTTATTTTTTCTCAAAACGTTTTTTGGCTTTCACATTTGCATCCCAGCATCACACACATTGTCATCGCAGTGTACAAATTTCTCAAAACCTTTACAGCATAAGATCAGAAAAACAAAGTAAATAAAGACGTGTAAATATTCTATAATTCTCTCTTATTTCAGAATACAAATATGTTTCAGAAAATTCCGTACGTTTGCATGCTGCTGTAGAAAATTTATCTTTAAATCATCCGATACACAAACACACATAAACACTCCTAAACACACACATACACTATTCAAGCAAAATTGTAATATTTCTGTTAGGAATAATCGAATCAAACTGTAGGGAAATTTTTTTGGTCGTATTGTTTTTCTAGGAGGACTTCACCGAATTCCTGGTCCCGATCGAGATCAGTAAATTTCTAACAGCACCTGCTGTAGCTTTAAAATATAGCCAGACAAAAAGACCCAGGTCATGGCAGATTCTTCCTCCTCTATCTCTCCGCAGAGATTCGATGACTTAATATAATAAATCAGAATTGGTTTACCTTAACTGTCTTTTGAGGTGTTAAAATAGCTTAAAATAATCGTCGGTGGTCGATATGCAAACACTACATAGAATAATTAGCAAACTACAGAAGTGATATACTTTCAGGTGCAAAATGTATAAATCTGTGATAAAGTAAAATTATTTTATTTTCATCGTAAAGAACGTTTTTAACGTTACGTTTTTGTGTATATAATAAATATTATTATTGTACTTTCAAATACATCAAATAATTTTAAAGAGAATCTATATGCATAAAATCATGGAAGATAAGTACATTAGGGTAGAGAATAGTCGTAGAAAGCCTCTAGCTAACTCGTTAAAGTAATAGTTTATTCGATTAAATTACGTTTCCATTAAACCGGCCGCAACAAGGTTAATTTTCCTATTAGTTTTAACTAGATTTCTTTTAAGTAAGTAATTAATTATATTATAATTATCGCGATTACAAATTGAGCAGAAGAAACATTGAAGATATAAAAGACGTTTACTTTAAGTAGACTATTTACTTTGAGCTGTAATACAATGTTATACCTCTTTTAGTTGTTTCATTTTCTGCATAAACTGAATATATTTTGTTTACGAGCACTTTTAAGTTGAAATGTGTTGAGAAACTTTAAATTTTATATAATGACCGTTGAAGTGTTTTTAGAATAATTTCAATTTAACAAATATGTTAAAGATTGTTATGAGCGAACGAAGAAATTATTTAAAAACAAAAGCATACATATATATTAGCATAAATGTAAGGAAAAAAATATATACATTAAATATAAATATATATACAACATATAAATTTGCCTTATAAAATTGTTAATTACGTCGAATAGAAGTTTTATCGAAGTTATAACATTGTAGTTTTATAAAGGAAAGGATGTATTAAAATAAATTCAATTAATAAAGATGTCTTTAAAGTATTAATCATAGGCAAAGTAGAGTAGATATCTTTTGATTCTAACAAGCTTTTCCACAGCACCTTCGATTCAGTTTATATTGCATTGATCTGTTAAAGCCATAATTAACTAAAGGCAAGATTTACATTTGTTCATTTACAAAAAGAAAAATGCATACAAAATCTGCAGCCAATTTTGTAATTTTTAAACTATTTGGCTTTACTAAACTAACAAACCTTTCCTCATCAGAAATACATGAAAATACACAAAAGGTTTTCCAACACACTCACAAACATCCTGTTTTTTTATTTATAAATTACATACATATTTACATCGTCGCACATAATTCATTAAATTTTTTAAAATGAATGTTTACATATAACTTTTAAGAATATTTAGTTATTAAGAATATTAACACCATTAACAAAGTAATAATACTAGACAATTGATTCTACAAAGAAATCTGTTTCGCAGAAAATAAAAATCCAAGCGAATGAGAGCAAAGATAAAAACGCTTTACGCATTTTCAGCATACATAGCAAAGGCTTTTGATAAAAAAAAATTATGTGCGGCAATGAAAATACAGACCTTAAGAAGAAAATTCCAACGACCACAGGAACATTTGTAAGTACCTGCTGCTTTCAATCATTGACATTAAACTTCATTCTCATCGAAAGTTTATCATATTGTTTTCAAATAGTTAAATTCCGTTTTGTCATTAGACATCCGGTAGTTGAATAAATGCTAAATCAAGCGAATTTTGCTTCTTTGCTGTTGCATTTGTTATACAAATAATTAAAAAGTCCAGAAATTAAATCACAGCGTTCAACCCAAAATGTGGATTGAATAGCTCTTTAAAATCTTTCATCCATAATAATGTAACTACATTGCTGCTGAAAATTCCTTCTTGTCCTATGTGACGTGATTACATTTGCTCGATATAGGTAGATATATCGCGTATTCGTTATTTGGCAAAAACGGGGTCTTTTCAAATCGGATTGATACAATTAATACAATCCTTAATTCCAATTAAATTATTATTTAATTACATTATTTGCAATTAAGTAAAATTGAACAAATACTACTCTACACCAACTATTACTACTACGACTTTCATGAACTTTGTACACTGTATTAGAATTTGAAAACATTTATTTGATTCATCGTAAAATCTATAACTGTTGTATGTTTTAGCATAAAACAAAATCATACATTGTTGCCATGAATCCATTTTTCAGTAGTGCTTATGAAATTGTGAAATTTATGTAGTATAATCATCACTTCATTTGTCTAGGTAGACATTATGTATATATATACATTATAAAATAAACTTCGTACAAATGTCTGTACAAATTTACGTTATATTAACATTTGCTCGATACATACATTGCCATATTTTACCATATTTTGCCATATTACAAATCCTTATTTTGAATTCACTCATCAAACCATAATTTTCTTCCTTTTAAAGACCATTTTCAACAGCACTACTTTAGTTGAATTAAATATTGTTTTTCTTTCAAATTATATTTCTTCAGAATATAAATAAAGGAACCTAGTACAGAATGTAAACCAAAAACAAAAAAATTTAGTACATGAATTATAGAGAGGAAATTTAGTAGGAAGAATTTGACTTCCACATCCTTTTCCGTCGATAGTGAAAGTAAACAATTTTTGCATGTCTGGTTTCAAAATTAAATAAATAAATATAAAGCTGCGGATTTTCGACATCTACTTAACGTATTCATGAATAGCATTAGTCGAATATATTTAATGCCAATTACATGTTGCATATAAGAGCAAATTTCTCACAAAGGCCTTAATCGATAGAACTGTCTACTTCACTTTCGATGGCATTTTGTAAAAGCCCTAGGTGCTATTCCACGGCTCCATGCGACTGCAGTACTTTTATGTTGTGCTCAAGGCGACATCGCAACTCATTTGCCAATTAAATTACAGACGTGTACAAGTTTTAAGTGTTTTAGCTATTAAATCAAATAAAAATAAAGCTCTTCGTACCTTAAATATGGCTCTATCGAGATAATAAATCATTTAAAAAATGAAAATAAAAAAAATGAAAAAAACAATGTGTTAAAAAGAATTAGCATAAAATAAAAGCGAAATGCGACAAGGTAGGTGAATAAGCTCCTGAAATATGTAACTTAACATTATTATATGTGTTTGACGTTCAATATAAGAAAGGTGTTATGTAACCTTGTAAGGTAACGAGTGTAGTGTAAGCGATAAATCTTAAATTATGTGTATAATAGTTTTTAAAAGTACAGTGAAACATAAAATTAAACATTTTTTGCTAATAGAGAATATTGCTGTGCAATACGAAGACTTTTTCTCCTTCTAAAATATATAGTTAGAGAGTGTCTTTCCCCTTTTGTAAGGGATACAGTTTATTATGTAGTATAAATTTACACAAGCATACATATATAAAAATTGTTGTTAATACATAATTGTCACATTTTACCATATTGCCAGTTGTTAACCCATTCATGTTGTCGTCGTCACTTAAACACTAAATTTCTTCTTAAAAAATAAGCACTAAAAACAAAGTATTTTATAAATGGTATTCGTTTACTTTGTAGTGAAGGATGTTTTAAAATTTTACCTTAAATTATTCGATAAAATGTTCGGTTTTACCCAGCCGGTGCAAAAAAAGAGAAGCATTTGATTGATATGTGCAAATGTGCAATATTATATATAAGAATATAATATATCAACATTGAAAGATCACAAAAGTTGAATACATTTTTCTGCCTTTTTAAAACTGCATTTATGAATTTGATATATCGTAATATTGATTCATCAATTTATATTGCCTCTTGTTAAAAGAAAAATGAAAATAATAGGCTTTTATTATTATTTAAGTTTTTTTATCAAAAAATAGTCAACAAAGGCAATTACATAATCTCAGATATAAATTCTATAAAAAAAAATTAAATTAAATGAATGTAGAGGTCACAAAATCCGTCCCTACAGTTGCTTATGATAGCATTTTTAGATAGAATAAAGAACCAAACGATGTCCACTTCCAGCTTTTAAAAAAATTTGCTTTTCCATTAATTTTAAAAATTAATAATTTGTGTAAAATATCTGAAAAAGTAGGGGCTCCTTTTTCTGGCATATTTTCGATAGATCAATATTTTGAAATTTATTGTTTTTCTTATTAATAACATAATAATTTGTGTCTGTTTAAATCTATTTCAATTTTAGTATCTACACTAAGAACTACTCTATAACATGTTTTTACGCTTCAAAACGGGTTTTACGGGGACTACAAATTGAGATAATATTTTGAAAATGTTATAACATAAAACTGATCCTTTGAAAAATTTCAAAGTAGGTTGTTCTTCGAAATTTGCCTTTAAAAAATTTAGTTTGGTTCATAAATAATTTTCACACCACAAGAAAAATTTTTTCCACTACCATTCAAAAAATCTCAAAAGATCACTGAATTATCGAACGAGTAAATGCAGTTTTATTTTTGGAGAAATAACAGCTGCAGTGCAGGTAGTATTATACGTATTTTGATAAAAAATTAATAGTACTATCTCCACGCGTTAAATATACCAATTATTTCGAATCCAAACAAGAAAAAACCAATTTAAACACTCTGGCATATGAATTCCCGAATTCGACGAAATTCTAATCGGTAGAACGTATTTTCTTAAGACAAAATTTATAAAGTCTTTTGATAAAAACTTAAGTATTAATATACCACTTACATCCGACATACGCATTTCATTATTCGAAACCAAATACAATTGTTGGGAAAAGAAGCGAAAATAAAATTGATTAGGAAAGAGCCCCTAAGAATGGAAGAAATACACACACTATTGCATTAATAAACATTTCAGTATTCATCGCAGACCTATTCAAAGTGCATAATTTTCTAACTGTGATGTGAATCATATTCCATCTTAACATTTTCATATCATTCTCATTTCAAACAAATTTCGTACATTCGCATTTTGCATTAAGAAATCGCCTAGACAACATTAGAAAATACAAATCAAATATGATTTGACTGTGATAAAATTGACGAAAAAATTTAAATAAAGTATAAATAAAAATAAATTAGCAAAGGTATTATTGAACTAAAAGCGCAATTAATTTCGTTTACTCTATATTTATGATTTTAAAACATCCTCGGAATGAAACTGTACAAGTGAAAAAAAATTAACATGAAAAAAGGTATTTTGTGACGTCCAGTGATTGCTTTTCCCAAAATAAAGCGAATCAATTGAAAAATGATACCAATTTTTTCCTCAGTATAAAATAGAGTTGTGATCGTACACCAAGTGTAAATGTTTTGCTGATGACTCATAAGAGTTTTATTTACTACAAGGATGCTGTAAAATATGTTACTAATGTAATAACACAAAATCTATGGAAAATATAATGGAAATGTATTTAATTGTGACCCAAGAATGTAGATGTAAAGAAAAACCGTCTGCAATGAATATTTTTCTCATGATAGTACGGTTTACAAAATTGACTTTTTCAGTTGAATTACCGGCTAAAATTGCAAACAAAATAACGTCTGTTTTTAAGGATATTTTATTACCACAGTATTTTCCTAAGAAAATAAAATAATACTTGTAACTGAACATGATCTTTTATTCAATTCCTAATCCCAATCCAGCTTTTCGGTTTTCTTCGAAAAAAAAAAAATTACAGCGAAGAAGTCTAATTAAATCAAGATATAGTAAAGAAGTAATTTCACGATAATTCTAATAGCCCAGCTTATTTGAATTAGTAAATTTTTAAGCGTTCGTTATTTTCGTTTAGGTATTGGAAAAATTTTAAATAGAAAGAAAATCTTAAAATTTTCTACTTCAGTAGGATGTTTCGACAAATGTTCCTTCTATGAAAATCAACTTTGAAGTAGTTTTTCAAAAACGATATACGAAATTGTAGAGTTGACCAATTCAACTTCCCGTGTAAATTTTTAAATTATGCCCATCTGTACAAGAATTATGACTATCTATGAAAAACAAGTCGGAAATCTTCAGGGTAACCCATGGCACATAGAGCAAATGCAAAGAAGGATGTAAAATGATCGTAGCGGAAAACAATTTTAAAACTAGTATTTTACGTATTAACCTTTGTGCATTCTAAGCATATGCGGGATTTCTAAGGGAAAAGTCGCTGTTTTTCTCTCAGATAAGTAGAGCGCACTACGAGTACAAAGCGAATACCATGGGGAATACCAAAGTGGCTTTAGAGCAAAATAGAGACTTATGTACGAATAAATAATCCCCAACTGTGAGATATGAACTCGCTATAATCTCGCAGGAATATTTATTTTACATTTACCATAAGACTAAATGGTGCCAATAAGTCTACTTATTGATTTCAAAATGAGATTTATAAATAATGAGCGAGTGGCCGTTAAAGTAGTATAACTCCATCATACGAACCTCAGTTTAACTTTAAATCTTGTGGTGACTACATTGTGGGTTACAGTTGTTTTCGTAACAATTTTGACTGAATTAATTTCTTAGATAATAATCTAAAATATTTTACGAGTCGTTTTTTAATTATCTTCATTCAGTTTGTCTGCAAAACACTTTTCTTAATAACCATTAATTTTTATTTCCTAATTTTTTTGTTTACTGTTTTCACTACTGAATTATTATAATGTAGCCTCTGCTTTATATTTGCTTTCTGAAATATTAAAAAAATAAAAAAGACACTATTTCAACGGTCTTCCTTTTATACGTTCTTATATTAGCACTATTTCGGTTTATTCAATTGGGGTTCCTCTGATAGGAGTCTTTTTTGTTCGGCGTAAATAGAAAATAAAGACACGATTTACACAAGATTGATATTTAAGATAAATTTCTATATTGATTCGAAATAACACATTACAAGTTTCGATAAAGTGAATACTTTGTTACTATATGATCCTTCAAATATAGTTGTACACTATAGATTATAATTTTTCCATTCTTGCATAAGCTGAAGTAATATTTCGTTTTTTGCATTTTTCTTTCTACACTAGGGCATAAGAGTTTACTTGATTTTACGTCTAACGTTTTCTTTTTTTTTCTACTGCGTTTATATTCATTTTTTCCGTTTATTCATTCATATTCTTACATTAAGATTGTAAAAATTAAAAATAACTGCAAAACCAATTTTCCACGCAAGAAGATTTGATTATCTACCTTATTGTGGGAGTTTTGTCAGGCAAAGAAATCGAAACGATATTTTGGTAACGCACTTTAATAAAATACTTGCCTGCTTCTATAAAGAAGACACGCACCCTATGAATATGTACCTAAGCAGTCATTAGTATGTTAGATAACGCATCTAGGGCGAGTAAGAACAAGCCCATTTGACATTTGCCGTTGTTTTTAATAACCCCTCATAGAAATCTTGGAACATACCAGCCAAACTAAATTTAGAAGTAGGAACAAAATTCAAAACTAATCCACATTAGTAAGTAAAGATAATGTTAAACGAAATACCGGCACTACACAAGAGCATGTAAAGTGGTTTTGCTTAACTAGCCTAGGAATAAGAAGACAGTGGTGTGGAGATGTTTCGTATCCGACGAAAATTTCTGCTTATTTTATGTGCCGCATTCGTGGCAGTAGTTTTGTTCCTCTATTTAATGATTAATAATTCGTTTCCAGCCGAGAAACAGGTAAGCTTACATCTGATAGCTGAGCTCGATTGCATTGATTCTATTTACAGCAAAATTTACGCAATATTGAAAAGAAGCTAAAACAGCTCGAAAATGGTCTGAATCAGCATCAGGAGGAGATGGGGAAGCTGAAGCAGCAAATACAAACCATGCATGGGAAACCTCCCGAAACAGAGCAGAACGACTATCAGTCCTTGGACGGGAAACCGGCTCTTAGTAACAAGGAGTTGTTCAGGGAAGTTGTTATGAGTGGAAGCAATTTGAAAACGTGTCCTCTAATAACTGATACTGTTCCACAACCTGATATTCAGGTATGCAAGTTAATTTCAACGTTTTGAGCTACAGGTGGAATCTTGCAGATGTTGTCCATCTATAATGAATTGCCCTTCAATAATCCTGATGGTGGACCATGGAAACAGGGGTGGAAAGTAACCTATGATCCAAAACAATTTAACAGACATCACAAATTGAAAGTTTTTGTTGTTCCACACTCACACAACGATCCAGGTATACCCGCTTTTCTTATATGTAAATGACATAGCCGCTTTTCTTACGTGGCTCTGAAATATCTTTAGGTTGGATAAAGACTTTTACGGATTACTATGAACACGATACTAAAAACATCCTGTCGAACATGCTCAGGCATTTATCGGAAAACGAAGGAATGACCTTTATCTGGGCGGAGATTTCATATTTTTCTTTATGGTTCAAAAGCCTACAAGAGAAATCTATAGAAACTGTGAAAAAGTATGGACCAAAAATTAGGTTGCTAATGTTGAGCTTTGGTGTTTTCCAGGTTAATTAAGAATCGACAGCTTGAATTCGTTACGGGAGGCTGGGTTATGTCTGATGAAGCTAACTCACACTGGCTTAGTATTTTAATGCAATTAACTGAAGGCCAAATGTGGTTAAAAACAAATTTGAATGTAACACCTACATCATCCTGGTCAATTGATCCTTTTGGGCAAAGTCCCACAATGCCGCTTTTGTTAAGAGGGTCTGGAATGGAGAATTTGCTTATACAGAGGACGCACTACTCTGTTAAAAAGCGATTAGCCCAACAAAGACAACTCGAATTCCGGTGGCGGCAGATTTGGGGTAAGTCAGAAATATACACCTATTACCTTGGCATTTAAACGTTTTATGTAGATGTTAATGGCGAGACTGAACTTTTCACGCATATGATGCCTTTTTACTCGTACGATATTCCCCACACCTGTGGACCTGATCCAAAGATTTGTTGCCAATTCGACTTCAAACGGCTCCCTGGCTTTGGTTTAAATTGCCCATGGAAAGTGCCGCCACAAGTGATCGACGATTTAAATGTTGCTAACAGGTAATGGACAATACTTCCATAAACATGATTGTTTCATCATCAATTGTTTCGCAATTTAATTTCAGGGCTGAATTGATTGTAGATCAGTGGCGAAAGAAATCTGTCTTATATCGCACACGGTCGGTTCTAATTCCATTAGGAGATGACTTCCGTTACAGTCAGAGTACAGAATGGGAAGCCCAACGAAAGAATTATGAGAAACTCTTTGACTATATTAACAACAATCCTAGTTTATATACTGAGGCAAAGTTTGCCACTCTCCAGGATTATTTTGATTCTGTTCGTAAAGAAAAGCAACTCGTTGAATTTCCAACTCTTAGTGGAGATTTCTTCACTTACGCTGACCGTGATGATCACTACTGGAGTGGCTACTTCACATCTCGACCATATCATAAGAGGATGGATCGCGTCTTACTGCATTATATTCGATCTGCTGAAATGCTCTTTTCATGGAACAAATGGGCTGCTACTTCAAAGCTGCAGGACCTCTTGGAAAATGCGCGACAACAGTTATCCCTCTTCCAGCATCACGATGGCATAACGGGAACAGCGAAGAGTTTTGTTGTGCAAGATTATGCGAACAGAATGCTGCAAGCAGTTAAAGATAGCAAGTTTGTTATTCAGCAGTCAGCATATCGCCTTCTTACAAAACCCACGGTAAGTAGGCAACGTTCTAGCAAATATAACCAATAAGCATTCCTTTTAAAGATCTACGAGCCTGATTATGATTTCAATTACTTTCACATGGATGATTCCCGGTGGCCTGGACCGGAGGATAGTCGCACTACTATTATTTTAGGCGAGGAATTGCCAACAAAACATGTGGTCTTACACAATTCACTACCGCAATGGAGGGAAGAAATTGTGGAATTTTTCGTGTCGAAGCCTTACGTTAAAGTAAACAATAAAAATTTAAAATCTTTACATTTTGTTTGACCATTTTTTGAATTAGGTGACTGATTTTGAAAACAATCCAGTTAAGTGTCAAATAGCGCCTGTTTGGTCATGGCACAAAGGTTTCAGCAGCATAACAGCACCACAGGCGTCCACGACCAAGTATCGCTTGATCTTTAATGCTAAAGTACCACCCTTGGGTTTAGCAACATATATCGTTCATTCCACAAATCCAGACGATAAATATACGTAAGTGCTTTATTGCCGACAGAAAGATTAAGAGCATATTTTAACTGCTACTTTCCAGGGAAACAACGTATGTAAAAATAACAATTTTAACAGATATACCATTTTCGGTGAATCTTGGAGACTATCCCCTTAAAGTAGAGTTTGCAAAACCTCGAGAGTTGTCCCTGCATGTAGGAAATGGACCTGTAGTCGCCTTCAGCAAATACGGTCTTCTAAAATCAATAGCTATTAACGAACACACACAACATGTGCCTGTGCATTTATCTTTTTTGAAATATGGAGTTCGGCACAATAAAGGAATGAGTGGGGCGTATCTGTTCCTACCTGATGGACCAGCAACTCCGCTAATGCTAGGTGCTTTGTCTGTTCTAGTTAGTCAAGGTCCATTGGAATCGAGTGTCACCACAGGTTTGCCTTTCGCCAACCATCAGACTATTCTGCGAGGAGGTGCTCCGGAAATCAGAAATCTTGTTGATATTGGAAATATGGATAATACGGAAATCGTCATGCGGATATCAACAAATATCAACAGCGAAGATCTTTTTTACACCGATCTCAATGGCATGCAAGTAATTTCCTTCCCTCTATCTTAAAACGCATTTAGTCTAACAAAAGTGTTATAGATAATGAAGAGGAAATCATTCGGCAAACTACCACTGCAAGCGAACTACTACCCAGTGCCGTCTAGTATTTTTATAGAAGACGATTCCTATCGACTAACTCTTTTGAGTGGTCAACCTTTAGGCGGATCCTCACTCAAATCTGGGGAAATTGAGATAATGCAAGATAGGAGACTGGCACAGGATGATGAACGCGGCTTGGGACAAGGCGTACTGGATAATCAACCGGTTTTACACATATTCCGATTGAATCTAGAGAAACAGGAGGAATGCTCTAAACCAGATCAGGATTATCCTGGAGCCTTCCTTACATTTAGATCCCATAGAGAACTTCAAACCCTTCTGCATCCCTTCGATAAATTAATTTGGAACGAAAACGAGTGGGTCGGAGCTTTGGGATATTTTGGTAAGGAACGTGAAGGACTGGATGATGGAGTAGAAATTGGTGTACTGAGAGCCCTTCCTCACCTCCAGCAGAAAAATTCACAGCAGACCATTTTCGGTGCTGTCTTCTTTAAACCGTATTTGGAGAAGTGTGGGGATATGGCGAACGTTTCCGGAAAGGTGAGTGCTTCAGATATGAATTGATATTTTCTGAAACTTGCACATATTTCGTCTAGATGAACATTCGGAAGTTACTCGATCTAACGGACGAATCTGAGATACACTCGGCGCCTTTAACGCTTCTAAAACGAGATGAGCCTATAATGGACGACAACATTCACCTCTGCTCTATGGAAGTACAAGCATTTATTTTGCAAAGATGACTGACTTGAATTTCTCTTTAGTAAATTTGTGATACGTTTGACTAACGGTTTAATTATTGTGTGATACTTACGTTGATAAAACTTCTGTTCCAAAGGAGTATTACAATCTCCTTAACATTCGTGCAACATCTGTTCCAAACGGTGGACATACTTTTTGCGTTTAAGTACAAGACTAATATTACATATGATCGAAAGTAATAATTGTAGCTGTTAAACTCCATGTACATTTAGCTTAAAACTAGAACTTTCTGTTCTATTTAGCTTTGTAGGAAACAACACTTTACAAGTAAAATTTGTCACGGATTTCAAAATACAATTGAAAATTTTCCTACACATCCTGTGTGTAATTTTTATCTAATACCCAACTGAGGCTATGATTAAACCCCCCAATTAACGCAATAAAAAGTGCCAGGTTTAAAAGATATAAAGAGTCGATCAAAAATAAATTTTATTTCTCTTTCACATTTTTTATGCTTCTATAAATAATTACTTAAAAAATGTCCATATTTACATTCTTATGGTTTGATCCTAGAAACTACGTCAGCATTTATAAAACTAGGTTTGATAAAACTGTTAAAATAGAATAGAAAATGTATAACCGTAGTACATTCAATTTGAAGATGATGTAAAATTACTTTGACCAACCGCGCAAGAAGGATGCTATGCTTGCGGCAGCGCTAGTCATGAGGCCGCCCGCAATGCTCGTTGTTTGTTGATTAGAGGACAAGAGTGGCGGACTTGTGTCGTGTGATGTAAGCAATGGAACAGCTTCCCAATCCAGTCGTATTGAGTTTTCATCTAAAATATTAATTTTAATTATACTATAACGAATAAATGACTTGGCATTCACCTTCAGATTCTGATTCAGTTCCAGTTTCGAGATCCAACAAAACTTGGGAGTCTACGGAACGAGTAAGAGGCGCATTTGATACATCTACAGGACCAAAATGCCCCAAATCACTGATTTCCATATCGAGAATAGCCAAAATGTTCTCCAAGGTATGATTCTCATTTAAAAGGCTTAATTTAACGCGCTGCGTGTAGGCCAGGTACATAATGTTTGTGTTCAAGCGTGACACTCTCCTAGTAAATTGGGGCTCATTTAGACGCTTACAAAAATCCCTGTGTAAAATCAACATTACTAACAGTTATCTAGTATCTCACGAGCTCTTCTCACCCATAGGCTAATTTATGTGGAAGCCTTATATCCAGGTAGTAGCTTAACAAATTCACGAGTTGTGTTACGTAAGTAAGAGCAGCAGTAATGCGAAACGCCATAACATTGCTTGGTACTATTTCGCTGGCTGCATGCACACCGTCCTTATTTTCAGCCAGCCAGTCCAGATAAGGCGAGTAGTCGCCATTAGCCGGCAAGGATGGAGCCACAATGCAATGCTGTATCTCGCTTATACCACTGCCATGGATGATCCATTTACCACGGATATATGAAGTATTTTTGGCGTCAGCTAATGCTGCGACAGTGACTGATACATCCGGTGCTTCCTCCTGGTTCTCATCCCTCAGCACAATCTCATATATAGGAAATATATACTTAATCAGTTTCTGTATGTCCGCACGAAGAGTTTTTTTGAGTTCAATCTTAATCTCAGTGTCCTTCTCTTTTAGACTAGAAACCTGCACTAATCGATCGGCAGTATAGTCATTAAGATTTTTCATTTTAAGTTCATACTTAGGAAGAACTTTTTCACCAAAGTCATTTGCTTTTAATAAAGATTCTTTATAGATCTCTTTATCGCCTATACTTCGTTTCGTGTTGGTTACCAGCTGGCCTAAAAAGGCGATTTTTTCTTTCTTTTTCTTAATTTCATATTTTAAATTTTCGTAGGTTTTTGACCGTTTTAATAGTTGAGTACAACGATCGTTACATTTTTTTAAGCTCGCTTGCAAGTGCTGGTACTTTTGCTGCTTCTCCGATAACCTGAAATAGAAATAAATGTAAAAAAATTTATATCTATGTCCGGTCTGAATCATTTATGTCGTGAAATTTGCACAAGCAAACACAAGCTAGTATTATCTCGATTGTGGTTAATATTATAAAACCCTAGGTTTCCTTCACAGTTCTACTGTTCAAGCGAACATGCTTTCTTTGCAAGATGCAAATCCTTGTTGTTGATTCTGCACACAGGCGCGATACCTTCTACGACATGTCTTCGCATGTTTGATGTGTTTGTACCGCTATTGCTACTGATATGGAAAAGTGATTGCGTGCAAAGAATCTCAAACTTTCTCTTCCGCGTCGCGTTTTCTTACTGCCGATAATTTCCACCTGACCTAAAACATAACGTTGGCATTTTAATTTATATCCGCATTCCATAAAATTAGAGTAGGAAGAGGATCCTTCAACACAGATCAGGCTATGCTATGATATGCTCTATTAAGATTAAAAGCATCCAATTTCTGTAGCTTGGCATTTCCGGGCAATAAAAACTTGCAACACCTAAATATAAATACCTTTAAGATGCAATATAATTCCAACTTACCTCTCTGGTAAGTGATGTGCGGAATGTATGAAATCACCACTTTTTACGCAATTACGACAATAGAACGTTTTTCGAAACGTTGAACATAATGGGCATTTAAGTGAGTAACTATTTAAGTGACCCTCACAGCCCTCGTATGCCGATGATATATGAAAATTCTTTGGTGCCTTGCTACTATCATCCGAACTACTGGCGGCCATAACAAAACTAAAAAGAAAAATCAAAGCTCCTGTTGGCTAAATGTCAAAATGCCAAAACATATTTCTACCCGTGCCCAGATGATTTGTGACTTCCTTTAGAATCACAACAGTTCTTTGAAGAACAAGAAGACCTCAAAATTAAACCGCACTGGTGAGCTGGAAACAACCAACAACACTTCTAGAAGTGGTTGGGGGCTATTCAATTAATCTGCGAGATAAATCACATCTTCAAAAGCAACAAATTGAGTAAAAACCGTTCATTACAAAACCAACAAACTTACAGCTTAGTTGCGAAAATATTTCCCAGACCTTAGCTGCTGCACTGTTCAGTCACTTGCAGAAAAAGAAGAAGAATTAATACCACACGTGCATCAGGTAGTGTCAACAAAAGTATTGCGTAGGGTTTTTAAGGTTCGTAAATAAATATATTTATGTTTAATATTGTAACAAACTTATGAAGATAAATATAAACAGAATACAAAATGTCAGTCGATGTATCGTCCTCCTCTGGACCCGAAGAGGAAAATACAGTCATGGAAGATGAAGACCAAAACTCCGAGTCAGACGACCAACGTGTAAGCAATTGACTTGGTAATGAGTAGTAACTTTAATTCACAGTTCTTTTGTAGGTAGCAATTCGTGAAGAACTAAAAAACATGACTTTCGAAGAGCTGGCAAAACTGAAGGATCAATTGGGATTAAAAGTCTACAATGAGGCGGTGTTGGGTGTTAGCCCTAAGAAACAGGAAAGTTCTTCGAAGAGAGTCTTCAAGCGAGAGAATAAAAATCGGCCTCGGGAGATGACTGCAAAACGACAGGTTCCTCTAACTGCTCCGACGGATTCAAAGTTAACTGAGATTCGGGACCCGCGCTTCGATGCGAAGTGCGGTGTTTTCAACTCAAAAACTTTTAAGGATAATTACAAATTTATAACAGAAGTAAGGAAACGAGAAATTCGAATACTCAGGAAGAAGTTAAAATGTTGTTCTGCAACTGAAAAAAGGGCAGAATTAAAACTACTTATTCAGAGGTTAGAAAATCAAAATCGAGAGGAGGAGACCAGGAATAAGAAGGAGCAACTTCTGAAGGAAGAGAAGGCTGAGATAAAAAAGGCGCGTGAGGAAGGAAGACAGCCCTACTACCCAAAGAAAAGTAAAATCGTTAGTTTAATTAATTCGTACCAATTATAACTATATTTTTCCAGAGGAGCTAAAAGCCAAGGAATTGGTGCAACAATTCGTAGAACTGAAGAAATCGGGCAAGTTAGCAAAACACCTGGAGAAAAGACGAAAGAAAAACGCAGCAAAGGATAGAAAAAAAATAAGTGTAGAGTAATTCTAAGTGACTTTATTAAATTATCCTGTTCTCAACATCTTAGCCTCTCGTTTCTCCTGCAGCTCCCTTTTTTGCTGCTCTACAACGAGCTTCCGTTCTTCCAGGAACTGTGCATAGTCCTCCGCCTTAAGTTCTTTAACTACTTTGATGCCACATGTTCTAGCAATATTAACTACCATTTGGCACATTTGCTGTAAGGGATTGTATTAGATTCCTTCTTCAAATTAAAGTGGTTTAATCACCTCCATTGTGACGAGTGCATTAGGCGGGTCTTTTAACTTAATTTGCGCAATCTCGTACACATGCTTCAAAGTAATCATTCCAGATATTTCTCTGCCAGGGCACATTGCTCCTTTCTGTATCCCTGCAGCCTGTTTCAAAAGGAAGGTCGCAGGTGGTGAATATATGACTAGCTCGTAGCTTCGATCCGAGTTAACCCATACCCGACACGGTAAGGGGATACCTTCTTTCATATCTTTCGTCCTTTCATTGAAGTCTTTACAGAAGGCCGCAATGTTTATTCCTCTCTAAGAACAAAATCTCAATTAAAAATTGGAGAAACATACTTAAAAATTACTTGTCCGAGCATGGGCCCAAGGGGAGGCCCTGCTGTAGCCATGCCGGCGGGGATGTTTGTCCGCATCTTAGTTGTGTGAACGACTTTGTCGACAACTTTTTTTATACTTTTCAAACGCCCTGCGGCCTTCGACATTTTACTAGTACTTTATTAATTCTTATTACGCCGATAATCCCCTAACCTCATCCGCTCCGACCTGACATTTGAAATACGTCATGTGAACTGTCAAACCGGTCGGTTTTATCCACAGCTTAAATTCGACTTTATATTGTAGGAATTTCAAAATGGTTAATTTCGAAGCTGTGAGATTCCCGATAATATTTGGAAGTTTCCTTATGGCTGTTAGTATGGCATACGTCTACAGGTAAGGCATGTTCCACACCGCTATGGAGCCTAACTAGATCTACTCTAAGGGAATATATCAAGCCGGACTTAACAGAGGAAAGGAAACTCTTCGAGAGTGACGAGAAAGGGAAGCAAGAGATTTTAAAAGCTATAAAGTCTATAAAGTAACCGACAAGTGTACTTTTGTGTTATACATTGCAATCAATAAATAAATATGATTTAATCCTTGTGGACTTTGCTGGCTCTTGGATCCTCCGGCCGCATTACTACGATGCCGGACTTGTATCGCCTATTATCGCCGTCTTTGCTGTAATAGTTCATGATTCCAATCCCGGCCATACCGATTCCGATTAAGGCCATTGCCGTCCCGCCCACAACGTCGGGAATTTCATTCCATGCTCGAAGAAATAAGGCTGCGATGCCTCTTTGTGCTGTCGCCATTGCCTGAAATTACAGCCACAAATTTTTCTGAATAATTCCTAAATAATCAAAACAGACTTATACGTAACAGTACGATATGACAAATTGTGTTCTCAACTGTTGCAATATAGGAAAAATGACAAATAGTACTGCCAACTACTGCACAATAATTATTCATACTTCGACTAGGGTATAGAGAAAATTAAGCGCCACCACTGTGTTAAACTGTCATGTACACCCCCCAAATTACTATCTATACGAAATACCAGCGGGAAATTTGCGTCGAGTTCCCACAAGCAGGAAAGCAATGAGCGAGAAAATCGTCCCTATATAACTAAAACCTTTATTCTATATTTAATTAAATGTAAACAATATTTCCTTAAAATTACAAATCTTTGATTCCATATCATGCTGTTTGGAATACAGCTTCTTTCGGCTTAGTGGACACTTGCGGGTCTACTTTATCGTTTGGAAGATTTTTCGTTCCTAACGAGTCGTTGGTGTTTTCACTTGCAGAATTCTCTTCTGAATTTGATGTGCATCCCTTCTCCAAGTCCTTTCTACTTTTCTTTAGTTTTGCAGGAGCGTCTTCGTCTGACTCCGAGTCGGTTTCCGACGACGAGCTGAGATCATCTGATATCCAAAGCGCCGCCTTCTTGCTACTCGCTTTCTTGCTATCGATCGCCTTCCGCTTGATAGCTATTGTATTCATTGGTTTCAAATTCGCCTTCTTGAATCCCTCCTCCACCGCCTCACTAACTTTCTCCGTCAGCTCAGACCTTGCACTTTCGTATGCAGAGTCCTTAAATTCATGTTTAGGAATTGCGACAAGTTTCTCAATTTTCTTCCTTCGTTTCTCTTCAGCTTCAGCCTCTCGATCTTTTTGTTTTTCTAACCACGCCTTCAGTCGCTTCTCCTCATTTATATCCCTCAATCTACGGCCACTTAGATCTCTGCACGCCTCCCTGTTTGTGGTCTTCTCAATCTGAGCTCCTATCGCCCGCAACATTGATCCAAATCCACCTTTACCTCCCACGAGGCGTACGACACATTGTACATCGCTGCTAATTTTGCAATCTTGACCAAGTATTTTCCCACTTTGCAGTAAATAATAATCATCTGGATTAACGCCCTGGAATAATAGTGTTTTAGAAAAAGTTGTGATTTCACAATAAATAAATGTCCAGTAGCTTACCATCTGTGTGTAAATTAAGTCCTTAAGCTCAATTACATTCAACTCATCAGAGATCGTTAACAATTTCTGCTTCCCTAAGAATACACACTTTCCCATTATGCTGCTTATTTTGTATTATTTTCACGCCGTCTTTAAGAAATTCTCAGCCTCTCCGCAGCTGTTTTGATATCCTTGCTACGACGTATCTACAGTTGTCAAAGGTATTTTGACGTTTTCATTTATGGGTGCACTCGTAAAATGCAATTTTTACAAACGATGAAAGTATTCCCTGCAAATTATAAAACAAGCAATTATAACATATTTATTCATCGTATCTAGATTTTCTTTCATGTAAATCAATAGGAAATCAATCAATCATATTCTAGTATAAAAAGTTGTTTGTTTTTTAAATTATTCCTCTGGGACCGAACGCGTCCAAATTGGCAATCCTTGTTTATAAAAAGGATTCATCTCCATTAAAGAAGACGACTCTGTTGGAAGGACGTGTGATCGGCTCGTATTTGTAAAAGAATCCTTAGAAGATCTTAAGAGCTAGAAAAAATGTGAAGTAAAAGTGGTTAACTAATGAGTGAATGCATTATTCCATAGAAATCATAAGCTAGTTTGTAGTTTTCGCAATAACACCAACAAGAATTGTTTATTGCAAGGAGGACGAATGGTGCGAAACAAGAGCACCCAGTCGTCTTCGGGCAATGCAAGCAGCATTTCGAATAGTAGTAAATCGCCAAACAAAAAAACCCACAGGAAGAGTGACAGCAGCGGTGATTCAAGTGCCACCGACGAGGCGAACTCACAAAGCAGTTCGACGGAAGTGCGGGCGTCATCGGTCCACAAGCAAAATTTATACATTGTCTCGTTTCCAATAATATTTTTGTTTAATGTCCTTCGCTCGCTAATCTATCAGCTGTTTTGCATATTTCGATACTTGTACAGTGCGACAAGCCGAGTCATTCACAGGCCAACAAAGAAAGAATGCAATTTGGAGATAGTGGTGGGCTGCAGTGAAAATCAGGGACGCAATCAGACGCAAAATTCACAGGCGCTAAGCAATCACCATTTTAGTCGTCACAAGCACAGGGAGCTAGAAATGTCGCATAATAGATCAAATCCCAGTCCCGGTCCTGGGGATCCTCTGCTTGCTAAACAAAAGCACCATCACCGAAGAGCCTTCGAGTATATTTCGAAGGCTCTCAAAATCGACGAAGAAAACGAAGGTGAGTATCATGCTAAAGAAGTTTGCCATTCAAAGGGCTCTAACAGCACAATTTCCTGAAATCGATAAGGCATTGGTAATAAGTTAGTAGTGTCTAATATTCCGCAACATAATTGTGAGTCAGGGGGTAGGAGAGTCGACTGGTTTACAGCAGTTGGTGTCAGCTTATACCTTACGACTTTTTCCAAGGCTGCAAGAGCACTGTGATTTTTTTTACGTCAATGGAACGGAAGGGAAATCGATAAGAGTAACATTCACGACAACAGATTGTTTTTACACAAAAGCGATAGTACTGAAAGAGCTTTTTATATTCAAGCAATCCCCAGGACGCTTCTGATTCTTCTCAAAACCAAAGGCTGAAGCTGACACGTGATTGCTGGAAGAGAACATAATTTTATTGTCACATCTGATCTGCTTCTATATGAATGCTTTTTCAGGAAATAAATTCGTGTACCGTAAATGATTCAGTTCGTCTTATTTGCATAGAAAATCTGTTTACAGACATTCTGACTTGGAATTAAACTCAGATGTTGTTTTCCAACTATTCCGTTATAGTAACAAAGAAAACAAAAGTTTGCAGAACATAATGTGTCTATTACTAAATATATCATTAAGTCCACATCAGTTAACTGATTTTATTTATATTAAAGAATTAGTTATTTCTGATTTATAAACAGTCCCCTAAGAGACACATTGTATAATTCAGTTAAGAGAATTATAGGACTTCAATGCTCGAATAAATTTACAATCATCGAGCTAAAAGAATTGTCTTTATTTCACCAAAAGGTGAAGGAAAACTAAACATTTTAAACATTTCAATCCGTGTTCGTTCGAGTGATTAATTGTTTAATATTTCAATATTAAAAAAAAGAATATAATTCTATAAGCAATGGCTTAATTGCTTTTTTATTTGCATCGTTTCTGTACTGTTTACTATTAAAAATAAACGCCGCTGTTTTAGTTTCTACCATCAATTATTTTAATTTAATTAAAAATGCCAAATTTTGTCAAGAATTTGTATGCCTCCGCAGAAGTGGTTACCGCCAAAATCCTTATTTTATTTTAGCAATTATATAAATTACATGTAAAGACATATTTTTAACTACAACACAAAAGTTTTTTTTTTAAATATAACATTTAAGAAAAGATCAATCTACAAATTCGGTGGACAGTTTTATTTTAATACAATTAGCCATATATAAGAAACATATATTATTTGCCAATGTAAAAGGCAAAATCTTTATAGACCATGTTTTACACGCATATTCCTGAGGGGTGTGCAGATGAAATAGAGTGATGGGTAAGTAACGTCTACTTGCATTAAGAGTAAAAGTGAAAAATTCACAATTTATTACGTCGAAAAATCTTTAATTTTTCATTACATTATTTATTGGGAACTTATTGGAAACAATTGTTTTAGAGAATCAGTTTACACCTGTAAATTCTACTCTATTAATCTTGGATTATGGATTTAAATAATTATAAGGCGGTAAGACCTAGATAAACCTTAAATTTATACATAGTTGCGAATCATTTCATTAGGCATTCAATTTGTTGCACTTATTATCTCAGTTCCTTTGAAACACCAACTCGTTTGTTTAAAAAAGTCAGCTTAACATTAAGAATAGTCCAAAAATGATTGCAGATTGTTTGTGGAAAAATTAAAACTTAACCAAAGAGATAATAAAATATAAAAAACGAAAAAAATGCATGAATTAAAAAAAGAAAAAAAAGCGTGAATAAAAAAGAAAATAAATTTGAAATAGACCAGAGAAACTTTGATCTCAATATATCAGACGGTATTACGGTTTAATCTATTTAAACTATGTCGAATTTTAGCATTTCGTAAGTTTGCATTAATGAAATTTAAAAAATACGGTGGACTTTTATATATTTATTAAGCTGACGAATAAAACTAATGTCGATAGTTTAGAATTCAATACAATTTAATTTTAGCTTTTTAATGAGCTAAGTGGCAGAGTAGAATTAAAATATTTTAATTGATTTTACTTTTGCTTTAGCAACCGCTAAAAAAATATACCGTCACTACCTTCTTCATCGCAAAAGCCGGAGACAAAGGATAAAGCAGTTTTAACAATGAACTTAATTATTAATCTTATATAATAATATTTACATTTAAATTATTGCATAACTAATAAAACTATTAAACGGTACTCTAAATATATTTTTAAAAACGACGAATAATGAATATTTGTCTGGAGAGAAGATCTGGGAATTCAATCGCATTAAAGATTTTTTCTTAGCTGCTTGCTAGAATCTGTTCATGAAGGTGGTTTAAATTTAAAAGAAAACTAGAAAGTAGATGGTTAATTGCGCTACATAAGTCACATCATCTTTGTTGTCGTATTTATGTTTACAATTTTTAAATTCCAACAGGAAAATATTTAGAAAGAGCTATTTTGGATTTTAGTTGTCTACTTAGGACAATTTTTTAGTTTTAATTTTTAGAGTGTACTTTGGAAATATGTGAACATTTTAAATTGTCCTTTGTTAGTGCATATCTGTTTTACTCATGAAGACGTTAGATCCCAAAGACGCACTCTCTACACTAGTTTTAAGAGTAGATCCCCTTTTTCTTGCAGGTCACAAAGAACTTGCGATCGAATTATATCGCAAAGGAATCAAAGAATTGGAGGATGGTATCGCGGTGGACTGTTGGAGTGGCAAAGGAGAGGTGTGGGAACGTGCTCAAAGACTTCACGACAAAATGCAAACGAATTTGTCAATGGCCAGGGATCGTCTGCATTTTTTAGGTAAATTTCAATAAGCCTTTGAGTTGTTATTTTTAAAATGCCATAAATGTTAGATAATTGTTGCCTCAAATCTTCAAGTTCTTCCATTTTTTATTTGTAATTACGTTTATTTTATTATTTTGAAATATTTATTTTATTACAAAATGCCCTTTATGTTATGTGTACAGCACTAAAAGCGGAAGAAGAACGTTTAGAATCACTAAATCTGAACAGTGCTCAGTCCCCCACAGCCATGCCTGAAAAGAATGTCGCGTCTTCTTACAAGAAAAACAAAGTGCAGATTGTTACACCAATGCTAAGCAACCAGAATACATCTCAGCAAGATAAAGTCAAGACAAATAAATTCGTGAAGACTAGTGGAATTAGTCCAGTTAGTAGTAAAATTGCAAGTAGAATAACCAAACCACTTGTGCCTTCGAATAATACAAATAATAGTAGCAAAAGGGTCTCACCCTGTAATAATAAAATAACTAGCAGATTGTCTGGATCTGACTCTGCTTCATCGTCAGGTAAGAGCAATATTGCTTTTATATATACATTGAAATAATTATTCCAAATCAACAGTTGGGGAAAACGTTCTCACGCTTTTCGCTTATTTATAATTATTATTTTTTATCTATTGCTTTGTTTGTTATTTCGCATGCTATTTAAGTATTTTGATCTTATATTAATAAAATGGTAAATTATTAGCAAGAGGCGTCAAAAATGAATTAACAAGATTGGCTAACTTTATTATTACCCATTTTATTGCAGTATTGATCGTATTATCGATTTTATCAATCTGTGCACATAAATATTTTAAGATTCCTCTTCAGTATATTTGGGATTGGTAAAAAATAATAAACCACATATTTTAATTTGAAACATTTTTAGCAAATAACTTACCTTTTGAAATATATTCAGCAATAGTTCAGGTTTGAAAATTCTTCAATTTCTCAGGCATTGCCTCATTTGAAGTATATTTAATTGTTTCAATCCATTCTGTATGTTACAAACCTTAACAGTAGCAGGAGAATTTGATTATTGATCCGTATTTTATCAAGATATGATGTAATTTTGAATTTATTTACTAAAGCAATGTTTACTTTTCGAGCACATTTGAACCCAACGAAAATAGAATACTAGTGATTATGTTTAACTTATAAGAGTAGCATTACCTCAAAAAACGTAAACTTGGGATGATCACACTTACTGACACACGGTCCAGAGGCAAAATCTACTTACATCACTTGATTTATAATTAATTTTGATTCAAACGATCTTCAACTTTTTCTTGAATACGTTTAGCTTCCGGTAGAAAACTGACGATTAGCGCAAAACGTCCGGGTCACATAGGCGCACTGAACAAGTCACAAACATTGCCTCGAAACTTAGGATCGAAAGCAACCATAAATGGGAACTCAAGTACTCCGCAACGGCAACCAGGTAAAACGGCAGCCACACCTCCGGCAATGCGGCGACAATTTTCGGTAAACAAAAATTAATTTATTTAAAATGCGAATATCCTTTCTACAACTTAACAGATATCTAATTCTCCCGTCCGAAAGTCAAATTCAGGCAGGAATACGCCTCCTCCGCGATCGCGGACCCCAGTTGGGATCCCATCCAGCGGAGCTACATCGCCATCCATAAATGTAAAGGGTGTTGAACCTAAGCTTGTGCAAATTATTCTTGACGAGATTGTTGAAGGAGGCGCAAAGGTGGAATGGTCTGACATTGCTGGTCAAGATGTGGCGAAACAGGCACTTCAGGAGATGGTTATTTTACCATCTGTGAGACCTGAACTATTTACAGGTATAATTTTTAGTCTCCAGTTTGTAATCGCACCTCACTTCCATCGATGCAATTCTCTGGAAATCGTAGCTTTACAGGAATTTCTGTTATTAAAAATTTCCATTTGCAGGTTTAAGGGCACCAGCAAAGGGACTTTTGCTTTTCGGTCCACCAGGGAATGGAAAGACACTTCTTGCCAGAGCAGTAGCAACTGAATGCAGTGCAACATTTTTGAACATTTCTGCAGCCAGCTTAACGAGTAAATATGTTGGTGATGGGGAGAAATTAGTAAGAGCTTTATTTGCCGTTGCGCGGGAGCTACAGCCTTCCATTATTTTTATTGACGAAGTCGATTCGTTGCTATCTGAAAGAAGTTCGGGAGAACATGAAGCTTCAAGACGATTAAAAACAGAATTTCTTGTTGAATTTGACGGTATTCCAGGGAACCCGGATGGTGATAGAATAGTTGTTCTTGCGGCCACTAATCGTCCACAAGAACTCGATGAAGCTGCGCTTCGTCGCTTTACAAAAAGAGTTTACGTTTCCCTTCCAGACATTGAGACCAGAGAGCTGTTATTGAAAAGATTACTAGAAAAGCAAGGCAGTCCACTGGACAATGAAGCTTTGAAAAGGTTGGCAGTTGTAACAGAAGGATATTCAGGTTCAGATCTGACCGCCCTTGCTAAAGATGCTGCATTGGAACCTATACGAGAATTGAATGTAGAACAAGTTAAAAATTTAGATATTAGCGCAGTGCGGGCCATAACGGAAAAGGACTTTTATAACTCGTTAAAACGAATTCGTCGATCTGTTGCACCACAAAGTTTGGCTACGTACGAAAAATGGTCAGAAGAGTACGGAGACATCACAATGTAAATATGTAAAAGCTTATATTCACGAGTTTTATTTAATTTTTGTTCGGTTTGTATGCGAAGGTGTGTGTGAGTTGACGTTACTTTGGATTGTGCAACAGATCTATGAATGGACTTAACGACTATATCTGGAAACTATTATTTAAAGTATATACTCTGATTGATTTGGCTTTAATTAACTTTACATTAGATAAATTTTGTTATTAATTTTTCAATAAAAAATTTTTTTAACTTCGGACGTATTAGAACTTGTTGTGTCAATAACAGTTGTAAAAGTTGGGCCTAAAATTATTTTAAGTGTTTTTTCTTGTTTTAAGAATGAAATTCGATTTCTTTTAAATTGCTTTACTGCCAAAAAAAGTCATTATCAAGTCATTTTTATTTTACTCAATTGTTCTTTGTTACGAAACCAGCCCACCTAATGTTGCGCGATGCAGTGAAGGCTTACAGTGAAGATATAAGACGAATTTGGTCATTAAATAAGAGTTAAAAGCTCAGCAACTAAGAAAGACGTTTAAGTAGTTAAATTTTTATATTTCATTTCTTATTATATTGCAAACTATGCTCCCTATCATTTAAGAGTCCTGATAATGCAAACGTTAGATTTAGAAAGTCTGAACGCATTTCTGTTCCAATTAAAAAGTTAATCAAACGACTTTTGCGTTCTTTCTAAATTGTACTGATGGCAAGGTTATAAAGTAACTAACTGATACCCGAAAAAATCTGTAACTAGATTTCTATTAAGGAAATTGATATGGCAAATATTTTTCATTTCGAAAAGTAACAAAGTGTATTCAGAATTAACGATCTCATTTTATATCTATCGGCTTGAGCACAAAGTTTGAAAGGTTTTACTTTGCAACACTCTTTTTCACGAGTTTAGTTTTAAGATTTAGTAAGAGCAGTATAAACGTTCGTTAAGCGATTAATTAAAAAAGAAAAACAATTAGATATTTTAATTGACCAAGCGCTAATAATCTTGCTACTTTTGTATCTGTACACGGAAAATGTACGCGAAGAAAGGACAACAAAAAAAAAAAAGGTAAGAATTAAAAAATAACGTGATTCTACCGAATTTTGAGGTAAGCAATTTACATTTTAGGAAATTTCGTTCGAAATAATGCGTTCATTCCGTTTTATGTATTAAGAGATAACTGAAAATATTGTTAACATTTGTGCCACTAACGTTTTAAGTTGTCTGTAGTTCGAGTTAAATTTCAATGATTGTTATGAGTTTTTGTAGCTTTAAACTGTTCGTGATATGAAATCATTTCAAGTATACATATCTGGTGTTTTCTTTCTTCCTTTTGGCTAAACGTTTTTTTCAGGTGTTCATGATAAGGTTTCCTTCCACATTTGGCAAACGCTTCAGTCATCTGGCACAGTTCAGTTTATTTAAGGTTGCATTAGAGCAATTTATAGTCTGTTACTAAAAAGTAAAATCGTCATAGCATATACACCAGTCCACCATTGGACTGCAACCGACTTTGGTAAGATCGTAGTGTAAAAATAAGGCCTGCACAAAAATTAATGGTAAACAAAATATTAAAGAAGAAATAGCAGAATTAAGTCACAGGTGAAAATGTTAAACAAATTTGCTTTTCAAATAAAACAAACCTAATGAACTCTAGATTTAAAAACTTGCAAATGAGTGATTCTGAAAATACAACTTGCATATTAATGGGAATTTTAACATGAATTGTACTTGATTTCGAGTCTCTTATCGTGTAATTTTAGCATATTGCTTAAAAATCCGCATACCTTTCAATCTTTCTAATTTGGGAGAAATGAGAATAATATAATACAATAAGAAAAAAAACTTTTTCAGCGTCCTTAAGCTCAGAAGACACTACTTAAAAATTTAGAGAGTGTTTGCTTCAAGAGTTTGGAAAATGTTTTTATTTGCGAAATTCAAATTAATGAAGATACAGATCTTTAACGAGTCAGAGAATCACATTTCTGCTGCGTTTTATTGCGTTAGTATAAAATAAAAACAACTAAATATACTTTTTTCACTTCCTGACTTTACCCACATTTGATCATTTTTTATTGACCGATTAAGGTAAATTTTAGCTAATAATACATAAGAATATTGTATTTTAGCTTAATACTTTTGATATTTGTACAGAAATTTCAAAAATGTTCAAGGATATGATTGGCCTTTAAATGGAAAAGTAGTGCAAAATGGCACTTTAAATCATTGTAATTTTTAAAGTTTGAAAATTATCTTTAAAGTAATAGAAACTTCTCTTTTGGAATTACCAAAATCGTATAACGTTTGAATATTTTTACAATTCCCACAAATTATTATTGTCTTCCTAGATTTATAAATATATATTTGACTTCGGCAGTACGCTCAGGTAGGACTAGTAAATAAATAACATCGATATTATTCCACATGTGTACACAGTAATTTTCTGTAAGAATCAAATAAAATATTGATTTAAAAATACTATAATATTTACCGAAAATACTTGGTAGAAATTAATATTATTAACTTTAAAAAAGAAAAACGCAGCTAAAGGGTTAACTAATGAACTAAAAAGATAATAAAGGTGAATTAGAGACGTTAATTCTTTAAAAAGTAATCGAATTATTTATTATTCTGTTTGTCACTTAATAAAATTATAAATTACAATTAACCTCTTACAACTAAATGTAGTAAAATACATTCTTACCGTACTGGTTCACGAAGAGTAATAGTTCACTAGTTCTCGTTGCCAAATTTTAACGTGTAAATACAAAAATTTATTTTTTGCACGTGCATTTAATTGCTTACGCGTCCCGCTAATTAAGCCAAGTGAGGAACTGCTGCCCCAGGCGAATCACATAAGAATTAAAAACGTTTTTATTTAACAAATGGCAAGAACTCTCACTCAGTCATTGTAATATTATTTCCATTATTCTTTTTTTTGTATTATGTACACTTCACGAGTACCGAGATAATTCTTGGGAAAGGATTCACATCAAGTAGTAATATCTTTTTCATCTTTTCTTTATTACCGTAAGCAAAATGCGTTTTATATATTTTTATTTTTACCAAAAAAGAACAACTGTCGCATGAATGCGGTTAAAAGGAGCGGTGTCTCTGTAACAATTGCCGAGATTCAAAAGTTTTGTATAATTTGACTTTTATTTTTCAAAAATTTTATCAGTAGTTTGACTTATGTTTTTTAAGTTTTATAATTCAGTTATTTTTTCCCCGGTTGTTTTGAAGCAAGCTTCATTATCACATGGATTTTCTCTTTGTACGAAAAAATATAAATGTCCATGGCCTTCGGCTGTAAATTAATTAAAAGTCCTTGAGTTAACACGCTACGTAAAGAAATAATTACTGTTACTTTTAAAAAATAGTAATTTGTACAATTTATTATTTCATTTTCTTCTGTTTAAAAATTCTACCTTTCATTGAATTTTGGCACGGATTAGTCGAGAGAGACACGTATGAAATGTTCTTTACCTTTTTACGAGCCCAGATTGTTGCATTTAAGAATTTTACTACACGCATTGTATTTGAAAAATCTTTGCATCAAATATTATTACAAATACATCATTTTATTGAATGCTAAGCAAATGCCCTCTTTTGATAATGTCCCTAGGTGTTACTGTGTTTAAGTGAACTAAGGGTAAAAACTAATTTTTCAAGGAACTTATTGTGAAAATCGGGCAAACCATATCAATTTACATTTATATTTTGTAAAATATAAAAATTACATACAGTTCCGCTAGAAGGAAAAATTTGTTTTTTCATTATTCTGTAAGGGCATTAGCATCACTTTTAAATGTTTATATAGTAATTTTTTTTAAAATTCTTGCTTTCCATACCTAGTGAATCACTTTCTAAAAGTTTAATTACAACCTTTATTTACACTGCCATGTAACAGTGCAAAGCATTACGATTATTCATCAGTAACGAAACTAATTAATGGAACTTCAGGATCTGTAAACTGATTTTCCGTAATGGAATGCAAAATGCTAAATACATTACTACTCTTGGTGCTGTATATCAAAAGCGTATTAATAAAAATAATAAATTCTGAGTCAATTTCGGCAGCACCACATGACTTAGCGGAATGTGGCAAACAATTTTGAGAAATATTAGTATTTGATTATTATGTTTATGTGTGTTTAGAACAACTTCAGAGTTATTTTTTTTTAATTTAAAGTTAACATGTTAATCAACAGAGCAAATGTAACCAGTCGGTGGGTTAAATTGTTGATTTAGTACCGTGATTTTAATAAATATATTAATATTTACAAACTACTGATCAACCATGTACAGTGTTTTAAAAATGCTTCGTTGCACTGAATTAAACTTATTGTTTAGTGTTTCAAATACGCCACGATATCACCATCATAAATGTACGAATGTTAGAGTTGTAGTCCAATAGTATAATTTATATAACTTCAACTGCACTCTTGAATATATTTAAAAAGAAATTCTACTTCCCCAGACCATTATACGGACGGCTACTTGTATCATCGAGATAGTACAAAAATTTATTTAATCATTCTATTAACAGAGTATTCTCATATTAAAAACATTTAACTTAAAACTTCAATGATACTTCTGTATTACTGAGCATGAAGTTATTTGTTTGATAAATATCTGTCGTGTTATTATGAAAAGTCTACGAGTTCTTTTAAAAACAGGGAAATAAGAGTGAAATGTGCAAACAAAAAATGTTCCCGTTTTAATAAAAGGCAATGTAAAAACTTTAAAATTATATAAAAATTTTTCTATCTTTTGAATACACTGATTGATTTTAATAAACAAAATGAAGATAAAATTTGTCTAGAGACAGAACACGATACATGTTATGAAATTCTTATCTATTTTGCAATTCAATCGAAACCAAATAGAAAGGTGTAAGACTTTATGCGTTAAAAAAGTGTACGAAAATTCCCGTTTGAAACAACAAACAAGTTTTCTGATCAAATATACTATAAAAATAAATGGATTTATTTGGTTTTACCAGGATTCTAAAACAGAAAACAAAATAAAATCCTAAGAAGCCAAATTTTCTCTTAAAAAAACGTTCGCGATTTGATTTCGACTGAATTTCAAAACGGACACGACTGGAGTATGTTAAAAATATTTGAAACGTATTTAAATTGTAGCAAATGTTATGCATAGATTTTTTTATATCAGGAAAATACCAAGACAAACTGGTAATTAGTTATTTAAGAAATCATGGGATATTATTTTACAGGGTATTGCAAAATTAGTTTAAAATATGCACTGCTTAATTAATTAGGTAATATTAGCTTTCTATAAATATTCTGCTCAAGAACAAAATTCAAAGACAAGAATAATTCAAGATTATAAATTGTGCACTTTGTACACATGTTACTCTTCCTGGTTGAACAAAGTATTTGTTTTTAAACCTCAAACAATTTTAAAATATCCAGTAAAACAGTAACGAATTCGATTTAAAAATCTTAAATTGTTTACTGACAATAAGCCTAAAATTGGAATAAGTACAAGTATATTGAACTTTAAAATTCGCAAGTCGTGTAGTAAACTTTAGAAAATCCTTTTTGTATTATACTTTAGAGAAAAATAAATAACATTTTTCTTATGAGCTGTTTATGTGGCTAATTCGGAAGCACATTTTAGAACTTAATTCAGTTTGGTGGACATTTAGTTCTTCTTATTTTAGTTAACATCCACTTCGATTTGTTTACAGCGTTTTGTAACTTTATTATTAAAAATTTTTTTAAGACAGAATGTAATATTTTCTGCTTCTTGAAAATATAAGATAAAAACTTTTTGCAATCACTTCATGTGTTAGTTTTAGTTAACTTCTTCCTGATATGTTTTAAGTATATTGTATTTAAAAGTTTCGACAATTCTAAGCAGCATTTCGGGTTTCCCTTAATTGATATAAGGATTTTGTTAAAACAATTTTAATTACATAAATTAATTATTCAGAGAAGCCAGAGAAAAACGGACAAGTGATATTTTTCAGAATTTGTGCTTGGACATATCTCAGACTTACCTGACTGGGCAAAAGTAATAACAGGAGCAAATAGCAAAGAAATCGATCGTAATATTTCATACAAAAATTTATTTGAGGTCTTATATTTGCCTTCTAAGTATTTCTCCCTATATACGCAAAAGATAAGAATTGAAGTCTTAAACTGTTCAATCCTAGACGACCTTAAACTATGGAAATATCACTCAAACACAATCCACTTAAATCATGACGGTCTGAATAACTTAAAAACTGATCGATTGTTTTAGTGAACAATGCATGTTTAGTGTTCAAACAATATGCAACAATACCATTTCCGTACCTGCCTCTCTCTTTACACAATTTTTTTTTTAATTTTTTTGTATTTAATCCTAGTTACACTGTACTAAACATTCAGATCAGGCTTACTTATAGACCATATTTCTTTCTCAATTTTTAAATAAATAAAAAATTAATTTTTTATTACAGCTGATTGCTTTTATTTTAAACCTTTTCGCACTCTGCACATACTTCATTTCGTTCTTGTTACCGTTGACTGTGGTTTTCCAAAAAAAATCTTTTTTTTTCTTTTGTATTTTCTTAACAATATTCTGTCAATATTGATACGGTTGCATAGCTTAGTTTGTCACTGTTTTTCTCCAGTTCCGGTTGTGGACCAATTGTTGAAATCAAATTTAACAAGATTTAGCGGACGAAGTAACTCATTGCGTTTGATATTGTGGCATTGCCGCACTGTACATCATTTGAGGTGTGGCACTACCGTTTGTTGCAGCTGCCGCGGCTGCTGCAGTCACGCCAGGCACTGCTCCTGGTACCCCCCAGGCGGGCTGTACCATGCGATAGCTAGCTGCAAACGAGAAAAATCAAAAGTAAACTGAGTTTGAATAAGTACACTTGATAGAAAGTACAAAGTAAACTTATATGTATTTATGTATTCTTAACACTTTGCCTTGCCACCAGTCATTGTACCACGGCAAAGATTTAAGATGCATTCAACTTTATTCTATCTTTTATTCTCTCCTGTAACATCTATGACTTTCCTATGTAGTTTTACACATCAAGAATTTTTTGGTGATGCCATTCATCATAGCATGAAAAACCTAATTTTATGTCATAAGAACGGCACAGCCTTATTGTTTATAAAGAAAAATTATAAAAACCATGGCAAGGATTAAAGAAATTTTACCACCATACACCGTTTTAACAGCGTGAGAAAAATACAAACTTACCTCCAGCTGCTTGCTGCGCACTTGGATAAGCATAAGGATAGTATCCCTGCTGCATATATTGAGTTTGCATTTGTGCTGGGTATCCCTATGTGAAACAGATAAAAAAATACAAGTCAATATTGCACCTGTAAGCAGAGCATAGAATACCTACTGCTGGAGCATACCAATAGCCCATCTGTTGATAAGCAGCATATGGATATTGTGCACCTTGTGGCGTTATAACTTGTCCACTTATCGTTTGAGGTGTGGGTACACCACCAGGGCCTATAACAGCACCAGTGGCCATCATCATATCCCCTCCGTTCTCCTTGCCCCAAAAGCATTTTACTGGGTAACCATGGACTTCCGTCATATGTGTCTGTTCAATGGCATGCGTCGCTGAATCCTTCGTGGCAAACTTTATAAACGCGTAACCTTTATCTTTAAACACTCTAACATCTTGTATATGTCCAAACTGGGCAAAATGTTTGTGCATAAGATCATCGCTAATTACATTTGGTGGAAAACCTCCGCAGTACACCGTTGTGTTTGTAGGACTTGTCTGATTATACACTTCTTCAAATGTTGGCCGGCCAGATTTACCCCCAGTTTTTGTCTGTTCTCTTGGCGCTGGGGGTTTTCTTGTTGACCAATTTGTTCGGATTGATCGTGATCCCAACCATTGACCATTCATGGCTTGTATAGCATTTTCGGCTTCAGCCTTTTTAACGAATGACACAAATGCATATCCTTTTGATTTCATCGTTTGTGGATCTCGCACAATTCTGCAATTTGATATTTCACCAAATGGAGCAAACGCCTCCCGTAATGTTTCTGTTTCTATTTCCGGACTTAGATCACCAACAAATATATGATGATGTGAACTAGTATCTGTCTTTGGCTGATTGCCTGGACTTGTTGCCCAATTTACCTGAAATTTAAACAAATTGCTTTATGTAGGATGACTAAAGAACTTAAGTATATTATAAAAAGGTATTTTTATTTCCATGTCTGTTTCTGATCTGTAAATTTCGTGCGTATTTTCTATCTTGGCGTCATAGAGTTGTTTTTGCACAAATGAAGTTAAAGATCAAAACAAACGGCAAAAAAATGTTACTCATTTTATTATTTCATAATAAAATGTATCTATTCATAGGAAGTAACGATTATAAGTTCAATCCATAAAAGGAAAGATAATTTGATGGGTAAATAGGAGAATATATCGTTGGCAAGTCCTTTTCAAAATATCGCATGAACCATAAGGGAACAGCTTGAAATGCAGAAATAAATTTTGCTGAACTCTATCGATTAGCGCTCGTACAACGCACGCCACATTCTAATAGGTATTTTTGGAGAAAAACCAGACTAAAGCGGAATACTACCAACACCTTTCGTATGACTTTAATAATATTGTGAATTTATATTACTCCAATTTAAATATTCGAGATAGAAAATGCGATTTTTATTTATTTAGTAATTTAAAATATAGTGCTAATATAGAAAGTATACTATGATGTATATTTAAAAAAAGCAAGTTTAAACTAGTGACGACGTTTTAATTTTAGCTAGAAGATAAAGTTACACATTAAAATACTGCATCAAACTTCTTTCAAGTTACGAGGTAATAATTTTATGAAAACATGAAAAATAAATAACTACATATATTTGTAAATGTCGTTTTGAAATTCCCTCAGTAAAATTTGATACGATAAAAAAACTGTTTTGCAAGTAAAGTAAAAAATAAAATAAAATAAAAAAAATAAAATTTAATTTGTCGTGTAAATACCGTAGATATCGATTTGGTTGTTTTATTTTAATTATCTGACTTTTTCTTCTATGTCTCAAAAATAATTAAAAGTAATATAATAATATATTAATTATAAGTAATATAATTTTAATAAAAGTCGTTTACATATTTACGTTCTTGAAAATCGTTTGTTGAACGGTGAATGGTAATCCGTACAGAGCTCTTAGAAGTTTCTCTTATTGTTGCATGATATAATTCAAATACTAAACGTAGCATTACCATTCAATTCCAAAGAAAGCAACATTTAAAAAATAGTTGCTTTTTTTAAGTATGTATTTTTAGTCAGCATTGCTGGAAATTAGGAGTAAACCTGTTTAAAATTTCTCTTTATTCAATTACAAATTAAGACGAAAAATGACACCAATTTAATTTGAAAATTCTAAGTAAAAAGTATAATTAATAAATTGTTCATAGAGTTAACAAAAACTCAAAATTTATATCGAAAGCTCTTTCATTTTATTAAAATAGAACAGCACTGATTGCAGTGAACAGCAAATTTGATGAAACTATCCTGAAGATGACTCCTTTGAATAACGTCTTTCATTAAAAGCCGGTAGACATATGCTAAGGGTAGCAATATTCGAACAAGGCGCAATTTTTATCATTTTTTATATAAATTACTATTAGAGGAAAAATGTAACGTCAGTCTGCTTTTTTCGCTGCAATTCGAGAACGCTTTCACGAATTGTTTGTTTCGTCTGGAGGATTTTAGAATAATTGCTTGCACGTGCTAATCGACGTGACATTGAACTGTGAGGCTGCTCAAAACAATGCCCCGCTCTGCTCTTTAAATGTAGATGTTAAAAAACATTCGGAGAAATATGGCTATAGTATTTATTATGAAATTAATCTACATCAAATCTTAACTAAGTCACGTTTCTATTTGTAAAATGATAAAAAATGCACAAAATATTGTACACAAAGAAGAACTAATGTTTAAAAAGGATTTTTTCGAAATTTCGTCTTTTCTGTGTTCACGCAAAATTATTGAATAGGATTTACAGAAGTTTTATTTTTAGGTTAACAAATATAAGAAAAATGTACGTTTATTGCAAGCAAGACATTAGTGCTGGAAAAAAACTTAAGACTAAACAATGGTGATGTATATATCTGTTTTGGAAAATGGCAAACTTTTTATGCCGCACAAAATTATTTGAGAACCCCCGCAGAACATCTGGACGGCTTTCCTTTTTACAAGAAAACAGCAGTGTTGTAACTTACGCTACTCCTGGCGCACTTTGACTTGTTAGCAAACTGGGAAGAGGATTTTAATCCCACAGCGATGTCACACAATCCCGACAGACTAGATCATCCCCTTAACCGTTGTGCGTTTTCTAGTTTTTGAATAATTTAAAATCTGTGTGTTGGTGGAAAAGAAAAACTGTTGTTGTTGCTATTGCGAGTGTTTTAATCTGGTTACATTTTACAAAACTAGTTCCTTTAATTAATATTGAAGTAATAAGTAGGATAAAAATATTGTCATAATTAAAAATAATCTTATCTTGTAAATTGGAAAAATAAATGTGGAAAAAAAGGATAAAAGCTGTACATTGAATTTACGGGGGCAATTAGCATAAATATAATACCATTTTAATAAAGTCCTAGTTAAGACATGCTTTCCGCCGAATCATTTGCATATTCAAGTAGACTACATAATTAATGGAACAGCGGTTTAAAGAGTGAAGCGAAAAACACGGAACGAAGAATATATCGCCAATGCGCCCATAAAATACCATAGTTGCTTGATATGTTTGCGAAAACGGCGAAATTCCTGGCAAATTTTTGTTAAAAAAAAAATCGAAAAAGCCATTTAATCGTAGTTGACAGGTAAAATAATGGACAACCTGAAATACCGTCCTATAATTTCTGCAAGGTATTTATATATATATATTTCTGGTGTTCCAAAAGATGTGACGAAGAAAATCGTGACAACATCAACGCTAAAGAAGTGACATAGAATGTCACAAGCAGCAGGCTTTCATGCTTAACCAAAAAATAAAACACATTCGCATATGCCTTACGAACTTTTCCCAACATATAATAAATTTAATCAGTATGACGCGAAATGAACGCGTCGAGCGCAGAAAAATAATGCCGCATACTTGCATAATAATTATTCGGGCAGGGAAGGTCCCTGACGAGGTCCGCAAAGGAGCAATAGCCGCCATAGAAACAAGAAATAGCGAGCTTCTCCAATTCGCGGTTTCATCGGCCCGAAAGGTGAGCAGCAATTATAAGCAACTAGCCGAGCCGAATGTGTTGCGCTTTTGGAGGCGAAAGAATTTACACAAAAATCCACATGAATAATTTCCCGATCGAGTTTATTTGGCAGCGTTCGCCACGATCGCCTTTACTCACCTTAATTTCTTTATCGAGGAAGAGCCGTTTGTTCATAGCAGTTAGTGCAGTTGCAGCTGATTGGTGTGAAGTGAATTCGATAAAAGCGTACGGATCGTTGCCTGGTTCTCTAATTATTTTGCATCCCTTTACGGTCCCTATTTGATTAAAGAGGGTAACAAGTAAGCTCTCTGTGACGGCATGGTCTAAATTTCCCACGTAAAGGGTTTTTGGCTGTGTTTCATCCATTTTTTTGTCGGAAACCTATTTCACATACAACAAATTATTATATTTGGTGAAGTCCGATGCTTTTATTTCAAACTCTCTTTTTCACACTCATCACAAAATTTCGCCTCTAAACATCAGCGGCACTTGATGCGGAGGGGAGAAAAGGCGTCTATAAAATTCGTCTCACTGCCAACATGACGTGGCTAAAATCAACATTACTGCAGTTAAACACGGCTATTTAACTTATTTCTGGTATTACATTCAACTTAATTACACTTTAGCTAAACACTAAAAGTGTCAAATGGGTAAAACTCAGTTTATTTCCAAAAAATTCTCCCTTTGTCGCCCAGACCTCTTCCCGTTTTGACACGAATGACACGATATACATCGATGAATCGAAAACATCGATGCGTCAGTACGATGCAATATCAAGGGTATGTTTTCATCCGATTCATCGAAATTAAATTATTTTATACAGTTTAAAATCCAAAATATTTCTTTAAAAGGTTGCTAAAGTATTCCGTGAAAAGAATAATTCCGAATTTCGCATAGTCGACTTATTCTCTGTGCGTCTATATTTAAGAGGGTGGTTGATACACGTTCTAAAGTAATTTTATGAGATATTTTAAGATATAAGCTTCTTTTGCGTCACATGGGTCCATGGGTGATTTTCGGATGTCACTCCAATTTGTCTAATTCTAAAGACGGCAGAAAAAGTGGATTTTCGAAATTTGTTGTAATGGGTTTTCTCGGAAAGCATATGTTGCGTGCAAGATTTTACAATCGGGTTTAATATACAAAATAATATACTGATTGACTTTCCAATTTAAATACAATAGATCAGTCCAATAGTCCAAATATCATTCAAATCTAAATTTGAATTGGATGCATCAATAAAATCGATGATTTATCAATGCATTACATCGAAAAAACATCGACGCCATTACAAAATGGCGCGTCCCTAAGAGAATGACAGCGTTGTCGCCATAATAGCCAAAATTCGCCGCAAAAAGGGCGAAAATGAATACCCTAGCCGCCATTGTGGTCAGGGTAGGCTAACACGTTTTTATGAATATCAAACAAACTAAAATTTCCAACACACAAAAGACAGCGATCAACCAAAAATGCTTATTAAAAAGAATAAACGAGCGCCCATTATCCCACTAGAATGAAAATAGAGATTGTCAATAAATTGAATTACCTGATCGAAAGGGGAGTGAGGAGAGTATACAAATTTTTTCGGTTCAGCTTGATTTTTTACTATCTATAAATTTTCAAAAGCTTAATCAATATAATAATAATAATAATAATATTGCAATTACTGCAAGTGCTTAAATAGCTTCATAAAAAAAGTGCCACAGTGTTTGCAATGGCACCAAAAATAATTTCTAATCGAAGGAAGTGAAAAACTTCCTACAGCAGCATTATTCACAATCGAGTGATGAAAAATTAAAGGTATGTAATTGTACGAATAACGAATTCATTAAGTGTAAATAATTAAATTGAATGAAGGCAATATAAGAAATTTGTTTGGTTCTATCTGCGGGAAAGATCTTTAAATTTGGCAGCACTGTTTCCGTTGTTTCCTTTGTAGTGATTAACACTGAATTATCATAGAATTTTTTAAACTGGTCGTAAATATGAGAAATAACAGCTGAATCATTGTTAAGTTTTTAATGTTCAAATAGTTTTTTGTTTTTCATTTGTTTAATTTGCTTGCTTCCTTTTAACTTGGTAAAAATAAGTAGTTTTTAAAGTAATATAACCCTTTTTGTAAAATTTTATAAAATAGTAATCGAGGATATTTCAATGTACTAACGTTTTTAAGCAGATTTAGAGCTTCATAATACAAAACGCGACTAAAATTAATTCAGTATTAGTTTATCTATCCATTCCTTTATTAAAATTTTCTCATAAACAAAACTTTATAGTGTTAATAAATTCTGAGCCCTGGGCGAAGTATGAATAATATAATATAACAATAATTCATGCTTCGGTCCGGGTTGGTATTTTATTTGATTGATTTAACCACATCAAACGTAATATAAATTGTAAAATTCATTGTATGTGATAAATACACTTTACATAGAAGTAATTTTGTAAAATTTTAAAACTATTCCAAACCGAAGTATGAATAATATTTATTCTTCGTCCTAAGAAAAGTGTGTGATGTGAGTAAGCACCCATAAAGTATTTATGTAGGTAGATATGCAGAGAATGAGGATCAGACGAAATTACTGATTCCTTTAACATTGAGTCTTTTTCAACTTTTCTGTTAGATCTCCTTGAGTCCCGAGACCTGTTAAATCGGGGGCTCCCTTCATCATCCCTCCGCTCCGTAAGGAATAGAACTGTATGTTGCTTTTATGTAGTTATATAGGATATTTTATCCCATTGCGGTCGATGGTCACTTCAGTGGCGACACCCAATTTATCCCTTTTAGGTATTTCAGGCACAGTAACAAAATAAAATAATGGGATATACGTTGCAAATGTTCAGTTCAATTTTTCATTTAATTTGCTAATATTTATTCAGTTTTTTGTCTGTGCAGAAATATCGAGCTATACACTATTAGTTAAAATTTTATTCGTAATTTTTATTTGCATACGGTGCATGGGTGCAAAATTGGAATATCTTGGACCGTAAAGGGAGCAGAGAACTCATAATGGTTATATATAAATATTAAAATCATTATTTGGAAGATCTTATTAGCTCCAAGAAAAGGGCTGGGATTGAACAGGCAGTCCTAGGAATTTTTTAAATTTAATTCATTTTTATTCCGGAAAGAATTTCGAACGCGAGGATTTCTTGAAACTGTCAACGAACGGACCCACTGTGCGAAAGAGCCCATCATACGTTAACCAGTCAAGTGACAAAACAACCACTGTAGTATGCAATTTGCGAAGAGGTAGTCCCGACGAGTACCCTGGGCTTTGATACAAGTTACATTTTTATTGTTTATACCAGGAGAAGTTTCACTTCCAGCTGAGTAAATATATTTGTTGATTTAAATTGATGGCCTGTTATCGCTGGAATTTTTGCTTAGGGCAATTTCCCTCAGTATCAAATTTACCCTATGATAGAAATGTAGTGAGTGATAAAAGCAAATTTCCAAATTTACAAAGTTATTTGCATTATTAGTTCTGAATTGTTTAGCTCTTATGCAGAATGTTACAATATGGATTTCTCTAATCGCTTATTTTGTGGCTGTAAGTTGAAAGAGTGTGTTTTAAGTGACCGACTTCAAGTCCACTTCATATAACTGTTCTACTTCATTAGACATTGCATAGATTCACCGATTTTACGTTTCAAGAACAAAGATATCCTGTTTGTATTTATTGAATGACTTAAATAAGATGCGCAAATCCTATTTAGTAATAAATGGCTTATAGTAAGCACGAGATTGCAACTGAGACCTATCAGAAACCGTACACGACTTCTTAAAATTCCTATTACGTATAGGGATGATACGCGCTATATACTAATATTAAACATTGCGTAATAGTCGTGCACATTCTTTACAATCGTCTCTTTTCAGTGGATAAAATGCGAAGATGAATGAATCCAGCGCTACCAGAGGACGAAGAGAACTTACACTTACAATTGAATCTGCTCAGCCAACTGGACAATACCGCTTAAACACCTTACCAGACGAAACTCGAATTGAAATCCATAACATGCCTTCACACGATCAAAATCAGCCAGAGAATTTCACTTCTACAATGCAAAACAATTTTTCATCAATATTGAGTCAAGCACGAACACAGTTTGGTCAATCTGAGCCTAGACGGTGGAATTTTAGATCTGTAATGCAAAGTGTACAACCTCTTGTACAACGAGCTCAAACGATGAATAGTTTTCATCCTCTGATACCACCTCACAATAATTTTCAACAAGGGTTACCGCACCGCAGTGAAAATAGTGAAGTAACAGCCGGAAATAGAAGTCCTCATAGACCTAGTGAGCTGCTAGAATTGCCGACTACAAGGGAACGACCCCCTCCTATCAATTTGGAGAGGACTCTTCTAAACTCTGTGCATTTTAATAGACCTCCCCGACCGAGCTTCAGTGAGATTGGCACACCTCCAGAACGACCTATTCACGACAGAGTGGCTGCACTAACCAGAGATGATCCTCCCTATCTAGAGACACCGAGCGTCGAACGCAATCATCGGCAAGAGGGTAACAATAATAATTCAGATGTTTTTAACTCGCTGGTAGAACAGTTCGTCGAAGTCCAACTGAGTTACAGGAATTTAACCGGCTGCTTGCCCTTCATAAGTCTCATAATATTGAAGTCGGTGTACGACAACTTCGGGAGCATATTGTACGCGACGCATTTTGCCTTCGCTGAGTTTCTGTTCATGTACTCGAACACAGTCGTATGCAGGCAGACAGTACTGCGGGCTCAAAAACAAATCACCGTGTTGTTACGGACACAATTGCTAATCGTGTTCTGGTGGTATCTGCTAACTTACCCCCTTCCGGATGAATCTGGAATTTATATAATAGCGCCCCTGCCGAACAACATATCCTTTACGGAACTATTTTGTCGCACAATTTACGTGGATCTGCTGATAAAGATGATCACGGTTACGGTCAAGTTGTCCATAATTATTCTGCCTAATCATATAATCAATTACGGGAAAAGAGTAAGTTTGAATGCCCTAAGTTTTGTTTTGAGGATTGGCTTATTTTAGTGATTTTTATATAGGGACGAGTGTTCACATTCTTAGAATCACTTTCGCAACTCTACAGGGCGTTAGCACCAATTCAGACATGGTTAATATATTCATACAACTATTATCGCGACTGGGAGCGAGTAGGTTATGAGCTTGTTTTTTATACAGCGTAGTTTGATCATATTTCTCCAGTTCGTAGGTGTGTTCTTCACTGTTTCCTACATAATATTTAAATGCTGTAATCTCTATTCTCACGTGAAATTCTTTGGGAAGTCACTATTTAGCCTATTTAGAAATAGGGTAAGTAAGATCACTTGGTAAAAAGAAATTAATTTTAATACAGTAGAAATAATTGCAGAACATAGGATTGCCAGCAACGAAAGAAGATCTGGAGAATTCCGGAGGAATTTGTCCAATATGTCACGAGAATTTTAATACGCCTGTAAAGTTGGAATGCAAGCATGTCTTCTGTGAAACTTGCGTAGGGACTTGGTTTAGCAAGCAACTAACTTGTCCACTCTGCAGAGCTAAAGTGAAGGAAGATTTATGTTGGGCCAGCGGCGCAACAGCAGTCTATGTTCAATTTTATTAATTTAGAGATGTTGGCTGGCGTTTATTATTGTAAATCTTAAATCTGTTAATTTTATGAAGATAAACAGTTAAGGATCGTCAGAGGTATTTATAGCATAAGTGATATAGAATTGAATTTACACTTGCTTTGTTTTAGCTAAGACAGGTTTTTTTTCTTTATGTATTCTCGTTTTAACGTTTATAACCGATAGTTCTGAATAAAAAATGTTTTTTTTTTTTATAAAAAGTGTGTATTCAATCTGTAACTTGTGGATATACCTAACAATATTATAGCTAACAACAAAGCTAAACTGCTTTAGTTTCTTCGTCGATAACACAATTTACAGTCTAAAGTGCATTATGAAAATAGACTATATTTCCTTGCTGAGTTAATATGAGGATTACAAAAGCAATGAGCAAGTAGGATTAAGCTCTTAATTCGATCCAGTCTCTAAAAGCTACCTTGCGCGATCAGTCTTCGCAAGAAATAACGAAAATCAGTATAAGTAAGTTTGACCGATGCTATGAATATAATTACTTGAATTGAAAGAGAGAAATTTATTTAGAACGCTTACGATTCAGCTCCAATAAAAAATGAGCTATTTTGTTCCACACGGTACAAAATGGAATAAAAATGTGTTTATAGAACCCAAATGCCAAAAATTTAATTAAACCTATAGTATTTCAACCGCCAATCATTAGAAAAAGTTATATTAAGAAACATTCCAGCCGACTGTTTTCGTTTGGAAGAAATTCCCATCTCCCCGAGTTGCTTGTTTATTAATTTCCTTGTGTCTATCGCGTGAAACAATCTCCTCCAGAATTTCTCCATCTCCTTTAATAAGACGGGATCTTCCTGTTACTGGATCAACTTCTCGGCGGATTTGATTTTGTCTTGCTTCATACTCCTCCTTAGTTTCAGGCGCCTTTGCCTTAGAGTACATTAATTCTGAAATAGAAAGGGTACCTATGATTTGTTACTTCAAATGGGTAGTTTTGTTTTGTAGAACCGATAGGTATGGAGCAATCAGCTTCTTGCGATTCGTCACGCTTCGACCTCTTGGCCAGTTTCTTTAACCTTTTCTCCTCCTTTTTTTTCTCCTTTTTAGCTTTCTTCAATTCCTTCTTCTGGATCTTTTCCAATTTCTTTTTCTCCCTTTTAGCTTGCTTTGCTTCCTTGTGTAGTTTTTTCTTCAACAGTTTTTCCTTTTTATATTTTCCATGGGAATCCCTGTGCTCGCTTTCGGAGCTGCTGTTGGACGAGGAGGAACTGCTGCTTGAAGTGCCACTGTCGCTGCTCGATGACAATTTACGATAGTGCCCGCTTTTACTGCAGCTCCCATCTTTTGATTTTTTCGCATCCTTCTCCAAAAGATCTTTTCGCCACCCAATTTCACACTGCTGCTTTTCACTCATATTTTTGGCCCCACAAAACCTTTGCGTAAACGCAAGCCTGGTTGCTAAATGTCTTTCTCAGCTATTGTGACAGCAGTCAAAGTGTCATTCACCTATCAGCTAATTTTTTCGCGCTCAAAAGAAAAACTCGATTAACTACTAATGTTTTAACAATAATTCTAATATGATTACTTATCCCGTAGCAAGTACAATGCCAGAATTTTTAAAAGCTGTTTGTGAATTTATAAAATTCAAGCTTTTGGGAATTGGTACAAAAATTTGTCCGATTGTGATTATAATTATTCAGCCCCTTCGTTTCTAAATTATTCCTTTTGGGTTTTGTGCACACGGAACCGTTGCCATGGAAAAGGTTTAAAGTACATCGTTTGTAAACAGAACCTTCTTCGGTGGGTTTGGGTTGGGTTACTTTGGGGCTCAAAATATAAACTTTAAACAAAGTGTTTATTTATTATTTCTGGAACTGAGGTAAGTTTGTAATTAAGTTTAGTTTTTCTTTTATTTAATAAAGCATTTATTGATACGTAAGTAATTTCTCAGGAATTTAATTCCGAACCCTTTATTGTGGAAGTTGTTTATTCGTAATTCTATTTTTGTTCTTGATGCATTTGTTTCTTCTTGATTTTGTATTTATTTTATTATACGTTTAATCAGCGTTTACTTGTAATAATATTTCGGATTTGTCGTCATAAAGAGAGCGCAAAGTAAGTTATTTTATCGTAGAGTGGAAACAATGCTTCTACATAAAGCAAAATTCTAAGAGTTTCGTCATTATTTTTTGTTAATAGTTGCACTAGATGAAATCGAATTATAGTATAAAAGATTTGTTAAACCAATTAAGGTTTAATAATACAAGTAATAGATATTTAAGGATACTGAGGCCAAAGTAGTTTTAAAGAAGGAAACTTGAAGCAATGGATCGTAAAGCAGTAAGGATAAAGAAAAGGATGTCAAATAAAAAATACGTACACTATCTAATTTTAAAGTGATGCTATTGCATGCTATGTGTAAAAATGGTTTCAGTTTCTTTTACTTACTGATTTAATTACACTTACGTGTATTTCAAGCAATTAACTCAGAAGTAACCTGATCATATAGGGTTTACGTTGCATCGGAGCAGAGATAATAGAATCTAAAGTATTACAATAAAAATAAAAGGCATACACTAAATACGACGGAGATAGTCTACGTGAAATCGAAAAAGCAATCCCTTGTGCGATATTGAAAACAAGTCCTAACAGGTCACCAGAAATGGCGAGATTTTGAGTTTAAGGTAATGAAAAATTGCACTGATTTCGCATTACTGTTCATTTGCAATTTAGAATCCATAAGTATAGTCATGCATATTCCATTCCTGGCTGTTAAAAAAATTCCAGAGTTAGCTTCCATACAAAATTACGTATAAATTTGTTAGATCGTTGTTAGTTTCACTATTCTAGTAATATTGTGGTGTTATAGATAGAGAGTCTATATTTAGTTTTTACACATAAGAACACCGGGAATAAGTATAACAATTAAACATGTCCCTCCTATTCGTTTCTTGGTGCAAAAACAATTTATTAATCTAATCAAGGAAGATATAAAGATACAAATAATTTTTTGTTAAGTGTTGTTAATGACAATGAATAAAAGTACATTCCTCCTTTAAGAAATTGCTTTAAAATTTATATAAAATAATACTGCAGTCTGCCCTCGGCTTCTTTGGAAAAACGGCCTTAGAATTTTTGGCTATGGTTACGTACACGTTTCTGTGATTTCGTATATTGAACTGCTAATAGCAATAATAATTGCATTGTACTACGAGTATTTAACGATTAGTGCAACGTATGGTGCAACGTGGGTGTTAGACGTTGTGCAGTTTTTGTACCGTGCGTACTTATTTAATAAAACCGAGTTCTAATAGTACCGTGCCAGAGTAACTTCGCGGTTTTTGTGACACGCTACACGAAACTCTGTTCTCGCTATACTGCATTAAAGAAGGATTGTCTGTACCGTAATATGTATAACGATAATGCATGAATTAATGTGCTTTAGGTCGAACTTTGGCCTTCTATTTGCTATCTAAGTTTGATATATTTATTATTAAAAATGGTAAGGCGAAAAATTGCGCATGTTAAAATCGTATTATGAATTTTTTACATGTAAAATTACTGCCATTAAAAATAATTTTAATATGTGTTTGATTTGCTGTTATATTTTAGTTGCAAAGAAAATAAATATCGGAATGTGATTCTCTAGCACCAAAGATTACCCAATAGTTTCATGAAAATTTCTTAAGTCTAAAGTTCTTGCAGTCGAGAATACCATAATAAATCTTTTAATATAGGAGATACTGGTAATAAAATTTAATCAATCCGTAAAACTGCTGAAGTTTTGAATTTCTACAAAGTGGGGCGCCAGCTGATAACTTCCTCCCCGGGTTTTTTGTAGACGCCTTTAATTAAATGGAAATATACTCCATATATACGATGGTATCGCTCAGTGCATTGCCTACATTGAAACAAAAATAAAGTTCTACCTCTCACTATAAATTGGCTTTATCAGTGTCCTAATTAACATTTTGGTACAAGATTTATTTTTAATTATATAATTCTTTTTTTTTGTAACTTAGGAGAGGTTAAAGTAAACTCTATGTGATATCAGCTATATTTTCGCACTTACTCTGTTTTTAATATGACCGTCTGGTTGCTAGGACAGACTACACAAAAATATAATAAGATTTCACAGTTCAAAGTTCAATGTAAACCCAGAAGATATTTAAAAGTAATTAATTAGAAAATGGAAAAATGTAAAATTTGAGGGAAATGGAGCCAATCGTGCGATAACCTTGCATACTGTCTGTATGATAATGTGCACTTTCATTCACGACTAAAAATTCTTTTATTATTTTTCATACTTGTAATCTGCATGTCTTACTTGTTGAAAACCACAAAAAAATGATTAATTAATTGCCCTGCGAATTTTTTGCTGTAACGTAAGCGCGCAAATTTTATACATATTTTAGCAATTCTGCAACCTAAATAGCAGGTGGGACTTATTTATTTTTATTTTTATTGTTTGAGAATAAGAAATAAAAAGTTCGTTATACTCCTTATTATGAAAATTGTTTGATTAATATGTTAAAAGACAGTTTTTATTTAATTCATAAATATATAAATTAAATTATAAAATAAAGTCATAAAAGGTACGTATTTCCGGTCAATTTTCGCGAGCAATCATTTTAAAATTTTTTATTTATATTTTAAATTTGATTTGATATTTTTTTCATCATAAACAAAAGTAATATTGATTTACATGCTACCAATTTTTGTGGCCTTGAATAATTAAACTTTGAAATTTCAAAGAAAACAAAATTTATCATTTTGATATTTTTTTAAAAATTATTAATGATAGAAAGTTGTTTTTGTTAATCCAACTGATTATATTTAAATGTTGTTGATTATTCATTTAATTAGAATTAGCACTAAAAGGTGGTCACTGTGTTTTAATAATTATTGCATTTATATTATATAAGCAATTTTTTCTTTTTTAGCCTATACTACTTAAAATACAGTAACATCCAAAATATACTTTTAAAATAATTAAAATTAATTAAATAACATTTTCATTTAAAACTAAAAATTGTAACGAATGTAATGAATGGTCCTAATTAATTATATTTCACATCCTCACAAACAAGTTAGAAAAAATGAAATGCGTATAAATTATATCAGGAAAATTATAATATTAATTTTGTTGAAGATAACGGTTACTGAAGCTTTTAATAAACTTCGTTTCAGGGCATAAATTGTACATATTGTTTTAGAAAAAGCAAAATGTCGTTTCTCTATAATTGTAGTAATAACTGACTTTTTAAAAATGATTTATTTAATATCTTCAAATAGTTAAAAAAGATTATTTTGATTACCAAAAAAACTTGCTTCCAATACTTGAATTCCATGTGCATATTTTTTTTCCTTTTACAGTCAGTATAAATGTTTTAATCTTTAAAGTTACAAAGTTTTTAGAGTGCGAATGTTACTAAGTTTATGTTGATATAATACTTTTGTTATTTTCATATTTAGTTTTAACTTCAGAACAGAAAAGTAAAATTACAGTCAAAATTTGAATTCATTTGCCCCTATTTGTGTACAATATTTTAAACTTTTTTATATAACACTGCAATATTAAAAATTGTATACAGTTTCTTGCAAGGTCATTAAAAAATTGAAAACAAAAATATTTTGAACTCTATGTCGCAATTTTAATATGTTAGTACTAAACATTTCTATAAATAGTACACTACAGCATTTTAGCAAGAGATAAATTGAATTATTATCAGTGCAAACAATATTTCGCTGCAGATATGAAGGGAATTTGAACCAGATTATATATTTTTGTTAGACTAGACTACTTGGAAAGAGACGAAAATTATCGCAACGCCATTCTGCCACGAAAATAAAATAAAGCACTTACGATAATCGGTTTGCTATCAATCGCAGCTTGGGATCGCATTCTTATTTATATGTAGAGAATTCAAGGGGCCACTAAACAAGACCCATGATAATTTCCATTTGCAAAAATTTTATATCTCATACAAATTGCTCAATTCGTACATTTAACCTTGAACTTAATTGAAGTCATTGACCAATGTTGGGTTGGCTGCCTTTTATTGTTATTGCCTACAAATTCAACCCAGAAAAGTTTGAAATTGAATCGGTGAAAAGAATCGAATGAAAATAATTTTTAAAATATGTTTTGAGCCAACGTAAAATCTTATTAAAACATTTCAAATAAGTGAATTATTAATTTTGAGAAGAAAAGAGCAGGTAGTAAAGCTTTCCACTGATCTACTTGACCTTAGACAATATTACTTTGTACGAGATGCTTTTTAAAACGCAAAAGTTCTCTTGTTGGGAACGAGTTTATCTTTCATAATTTTATTTAGTGTACACAGTCTGCTGAATTTTCTACATGCAACCGAGTTATAATTTTAAATATATACATATTTGTTTCAATAGCTTAATTTTCAAGGTATTCTGCATCAGTTTGATATTTCAGATTTTTAAAATGCAAATACTAAAACACAGGTCACTTTGCCATCTTAATCTTAGATCATTAGCGGGGAAAGAAGAAATTGTTTTTTTCCATTTGAATTTTTGTGAATTTTTATAATGAAAACGCTTGCAAAATTGTAAGTAGCAATTAATTGTATTCGAGTAACAACATAAATCTTAAATTACAAGAAAAAATATAACAACTAAAATTACTTTGAATTTAAGATGTACAAATATCTCAAAAACTATTTTTACACAACAATGTGTAAACAACTGCATTTAGCATGCAACATTTACTAGAGCTCTCTTAATATAAGTAACCGAAAAAAATGTAATATTATTCAAAAAGTCTATAATTCTCCCTCCGTTTGTGGAACCGCAACAACAAACGAGGCCACGTTAGTGAACTGGGGCTGCTAGCGTTGTTGCCATGCTCCTCGATGATTTTCGTTTTTGTATAAATGCCTTTATTGACCTGAGCGGCAGCTGGAAATGATAATAGGCGCAATATGGCAAAGGATCCCAATAAACGAAGAGAGCTTCTCGCTTATCGAGAACAGTCCCAATTAGTTTGCTTACAGCATTCACTGAAGGATGTTTGAGGGTATTGAGGACGGTTTCGTGGATCCAGTATCGGCCACCTTCCTGTACCAGAGGACCTGAATTCTGTCTGCAAAAATGTGGACAAGGTTTCCATAAAACACGGGAATGGACTCCTGTATGGCAAATGTAGGGCAATGAGACACCAACCCTTGATCCAATAGGCAGAAGGTTGCCAGTAGTTTCACATTCTATAAACCGGAAGCTTATATGGGCGTTAACTGGTCGCGGAAATCTTACTTTGTGGAAGAAATCATGCAACCACGTTGAAAGCTCTTTACTTTCTTCAGGAATTAGATTTTTAGTGTCTTGATTTACTAGACACGTTACATTTGCTACTATTTTCGAATCTTTAATGGTAGTACACGTGATATAGTGCTTTCCTGGAACACATCTGATAACAATCCACGGCCTTTCGTCACTGATTTCCTGAGTTAATTTTAGTTCTTGGCGATTTTGAGGTAGTACGAATTTATGTCTTTCTAAAACCCCTTGAGGTCCAACAGCAACCAAGATATTTCGGCAACCGGCTATCCATCCTTTGTCGTAGAGCTTAAATAAGTCTTCTTTCGAAGTAATAAGTTTGAATGGTGGTAGGGGCATTCCATTCACACTACAAATTTTAAACACTTCGAGAATATCATCTAGAATTAAATTTTCTTGCATTCCCGGAATAAAAGTTGCACAGCCTAAAAGTTCTAAATGTGGCTTCGCCAGAGAATCGTAGTATGATGAGTTAGTAGCACAGACTGGTACGTAGTGAGTTGGTTTTTCCTTTTCGATTATTTCACATAAGGTTGCTATATAATCTTGTGCAGAGTCCAAAGTTGGCTTTGGCACTGTGTAAAATTTGCTTACAGCTGAGGAGAATCTAGCCAAGCCAAAGAGTCCTTCAAATTCAATAACGATGACTCTAGCTCCGGACGAGTAGAAGTTCCTGGCTAGATGTAGCGTTTGAATAGTGCTTCCGCAGCTGATAAGAATAGTCCGTTTCCTACGTTCATGGTCCGCGGCTGGACTTAAAATCCAGTTTATGATAGATATTGGGAATCCTAAGACTTTCCAAAACACCCAAAGTAGGGCTGATAGCCAAAAGCTGGGAGCCGCAAATGAAAATGGGACGAATAAAAATTTTAACATAAGACTTAGGATAAGAAGCGCTAGGCGCGACAGGAATAGGGGCCACCAAAAGGCAATCCTTAAAAGTACAACTCTAAGTGAAGGTTCCTCTTCTTGTGTGTTTTCTTCTTTAGGCTGTTTAACTATATCGATTTCTCGGTCTTCTGGTATCAGCATAAAAGTGCTTGAGTAGGTCCGTCTTAGGGATTGCAGAGTTGGCGGAGGTGATGTACTAACTGGTGATGATGGATATGAAGACGGTGATCCATGTTTCGAACTGTAAGGCGAACTTCTAGGTGAAGATAGAGATGGCCGGGATAGCGTTAATGAATGATTGTTTTCCAAATATCCATTTTTTCTGGACCATCCTCCCGCAAATTGAATATCTCGATTAGTATGCATTTTGTTTTCGGGATTGCTCCCTTCTAGGTTAAAAATGCACAAATCCACTTTAAACAGTTTTTGCCGTTAAATGGCAATCACTTGGATTCACTTTTATAATGGGCTTTATTATTATTATATACGGAACATATATAATGGTTATAATTCTAGAACTCGCACCTCGTTGTCGGTTAAATTATATCGCGAGCTCAGCACAACTGAGACTAAACACATCTGAGACAAACAACATAATTTAAGTTCAGAAGCTAAAAGAGTATTATCTTGTACTTTGACCTGCTTTTCTGTCCAGAGCAGGAGAAGTCGATGTGCTAGTGATAGCAGCCGGATAGACACGGTACTGATAAATATATAGCGACACAAAATCTTCTGTATAAACTTACATTGTCTAATATCTGGAGACCGGTAAAATTTTAGATATCGTTTTAATTATTAATTCCATTTTTAAAGGAATAAACGGCAGATCTTTCTCAATAATTTCGAAAATCTCTAGCCGAATAAAGATTTCTTGTTGCATGTTATTGATAGGTATAAAAATAAAGTGAAGTGCATCTATTATCTCTGGTTATAATATAGTTTTGATAAGAATCTCGCCCATAGTATTGTTGAGGAAACATGTATAATTTCTGCCCTGGGATTTTTCGATTGTTGTCTATAATATAGTAAATAATAGTTTGCCCTGGCGAGCTTTCTACCTTTGGACCCAGACGTTGTTTGACGGCATAGTTGCTTGTTATTGCAGCTTCTTATCCTGTGGTTTCTGAAAGTTGATAATACAACATTACACATGTTACGCACTTTTGTTACAATCATATTTCCTGTCTAATCTTGTAATAATGATACTTAATTTGTGTAGAAAGTATTAAATCTATTATCTATGCCGCATATGTGTTACTGAAATCTATGAACGATTGTAAGACAACCATTGAATTGCTTTATATAATTTCGTAGTAACTTTGTTTCAGCTATGAAATTTGCAATTAAAGAAAATCTGAGTTAGGTCCCAATGGTGTAAAGTGGACGTTTTGTAACGTACATGTTTTGAATCAGAAAATTACAATAGTTGTTACAATTTGAATAAAAAGAGTGAAAAGGTCTGATCTTCTTATAAATTGTTGTATATTTTATTGCTAATTGAAAATGAGGAAGTCGTTATACCAACTTTTCTGAAAATTGCTATTTCGAAAAAACACTTAAAATGATGGTGAAACTCTATTTTACAGTCTAACCTTTGAATAGCAAGCAAACAAATTCAGTTTCACAACTAACGCGTAGGATTTTAAAGATCGTAATAAGGTTGTTTACAAATTTTTAAAATACGTGCAATCACTGTTAAATACTAAAACTAAGATGTTTCACTAAGGGTGCATTGCATTTATGTATTTTGTTCTTATTGCTTTTGAAAAATTGTTATAAAAGTTTGTTTTTGAAATTTCGTGTTATACGTATGAATTGAAACTTTGTTACATCATTATTTGCTGATAATTAATTAATTATTTCTAATAATTACCATACCATTTAACTTCTATGGAAACTCCTGGAAATGATCATGAATAATAGAATTGATGTTATCAGTTTATAGTGTGTTATATTTATGTTTGTTTGATTTATAGACATGCGCTTTTGAAGGAATTGCTTTGACTACAAGAATTTGTACTTTCATCAAAAACTAATCACGGGGTGAACTTGAGCGTTACGAACTTTGCTGATATTTATAATTGAGCTGATATCAATAAATGAAAAATGTATTGGCTTAAAACATATTAAATTCTTACTGTAATTCTTGCGCAACTGGATTAAGGATTAAAGTCTAATCTCTAATAAATGGAACATTTTTACTTAGAGACATTCTTAGGAAATTTTTATGAAATTTTTTGCATTAACCCGAGCTTGATAACTGTGTCACCTTTAAATCCAAAGTTTCTGATTTTAATAAAATTGAAAAAGTAATAAGCTGACTTGCACAGCGCGTGTATGTTGAAATTGATGTCGTTATCATAGAATTTGAGGCTTCTATTAATTAAGTACTCAATGCAATACAGGAGAAATTATATTGTTTAAATTCCTTTAAATTTCGATAAGACATTTTGGAAATTGTAGAGAATTTCACCAGTGTTCAATTATTTATTCTTTAATGTTCTTTTATTAATGATAACGGCAAAAATTGATTAATATGATCATTAAATTATAAAAAAGGAAACAGGAAAATTTTATAACAATAAGTATTTTTAACTTTTTGGTATGTCATTTATTTTTAGATTTAAATATAAAGAAAAAACAGCATGTGGACTGTAATAAAATGGGATTGTTGTTAGTAACATGACAAAATAAGTTATTAAAACACATTTTAAAGGACTAAAAGTTATATACATATAAATTTAAATAAATAATTCGTAGTTTAAAAATTGGGCTTAGACCAATTATGGTTAATAAAGTATGTAAGACCTAGACTATTTCAAGACTATTGTTGCGTTTACTTTTGCAATAAATATTTTTGGATTTTCAACGTCTACTTATCATACTTTGAGTCTTGAAGAGGCAATAGTAAGGTTACTTTAATAGAAGTTCCCCAAATAAACAGAGATGTTAAAGTAGTTTAAACGCATAACTATTAATATATTGAACCTTACTGGTGCTTCTATTATTGTCTGCTTAACCTTCCAAGTTAGATTGTTATCATGTTAAAGTTCTGGCATACTATCAAAAAGAGTATTAAATTTTGCAAACAATCAAAGCTCTAATGACATATTTGCATATTTGTACAGGTATTTACGTGACGAAGCAGGAAGTCAAAGTTTTGTAGAAGAGATTTCCGATTTGGATATGTTCTATTAACCCCAACTGAGCATTTGAGGACTCCAAACCAAACCAACATTGTTGTCCTTGACAACGTCAGGTTTTAGCTGTTAATTCGATGAAAGACCTTCCCATGACGGTAAAAGATACTGATTATAAACCAACATTTCATATAAAGTGGCTTCTGTGCTTGCATTTCAAGGAGATAATGAGTACAAATTCCTTCTGATAACTCTAACAATAGCGTACCTACTAAAAGTTGTCCCGAAGATGGGTGAACCCAAGGCGGTTATACTACCAGTGTAAATCAAAGAAAAGCTCAGAACTGAAATTCCTGTAGGGGTTACTACGAGACGTTATAGTAAGAAATCAACAAATCGTTGCCACCTCAACAACTTTCGATAAAACGTCTTGGAATAGGATTTGTATGAATCTTTCTGTAAGGGAATCAGTTCCTCCTTTGGTTGCGACTAGAACGAATGTTCTGGTCTCAACGGAAATAATTTCCTCTCAGCTCCTTCGGGTCAATAGTGAAAATTGTTCGCAGAATTAATTGTTGGCAAGGGCTTAGTAGATTCAGAGTGTCGTTTAAATCACTGCTGCACAAATTTTACAATCGAGACCAGAAGTTATACGTTTTGTATACAACGATGTCACGTGTAAGTGGAATACATAGTTGTCAATCATCACGTGAAAAGTGGCGCGTTGTTACTTTGGGTTTTTTTATTCTGCAAAAAAAGTGATGTGTTGTATCTGAAATCTATAAGTTTACATAAAATAATAATTTTAAGAAACTAATATATTCGAGTCAAAAACTTTCATTTCTGGGAATCCTTAGTGAGCAATGTGTCCCTAAGATTCAATGTTTTGAAAATTCGCAAGGGAACTTTTTAAATGTTTTCTGTCTTTTCCCGACTGAAATGTGGAAAACCAAGGTTTTAAAGGTTGTTCAAAACTTCAGGGTCGATATCCTTAACACCTTGAAACTTGCCAGACTGTATGCGGATCTATCATCATTGCTTAGTGGCCACAGAAATGTCTGCAGCAATTAAAGTTTTCATAGCTTACCACTATCAATGGTTGCGTGATAAAATTTCATTTAAACCTGTAAATACACATATTTCAAATCAAACATAACTCCGTAATTTCAAACATATTTTGTGGGTTTCCGTGTTTCAAGGGGTGGTGCTATACCTTACATGTGTTTGGTCGGGTATGATTTTAACATTTAAATAATTTCTAATATATATTCCTCTTATAGTGGGTCTATTACTAGGTTTTAAAATGATTGTAATCTTTTGACTGGGATCCAAATGCCAGGTATTCTATAAAATCGATTAGCTTATAGCAAACTTTTAGATTTAATGAAACTCTACTTTTCGTGATACCACTTTAGTAGTATGCTCTTCAGTTTTACCCTAAAATTGTTGAAGATTCTCAATTGTGATAAGACACCTTCCTTAAAAGTTTTCAAAATTATAAATTGTAGAAGTATCAGAAATGCATTTAAATAGAAGTTTTCAATCAGTTCCTTGTCTGTTATTTTACCTGAGTTTGTCGTTAATTTTTCCAAAAATATTCAAATTATTAATTTTTTGTATCAAAAAAGTGATTTAGCGATAACAAACTTTATTTCATTTTACAAAGATGTTTATTTAATTAATATTTCCACTCAGAAAATATATACCCAGCTTCCCTTTGTATTTGGAACTCGTTTACATTTTTTATAAACAGATCGCCCAACTAAATTAAATTTCAACAATACCCAAAAATTTAAATATTTTACAATAAGTACAGAAATCACGTGATTAAAATACAAAAACTAAAAATGAGTAATTTTTCTTTTGCGCGTTAACACACTTGTTAAGTAGAACTTTGCATCTTTGATAATATTTCGCTATCGCTAGACGTCTTTAATTGGCGCTTACTAATTTTGTATTATTTTTTTTAATCCGGTCTTATCTAGTTGCTTTTTTCTTCTATAAAATAAAAGTTGCTGTGGAAGCAATCTTAAACCTTGGGGGGCTTTCTTAAATAGTCATCTAATCTATAGGTATATTAAATATTTTAATTAAAAATTGATTCCATTGTGCTTTTTCATTATATTTAAAGCGTTGCCTTATTATTACAATCATATCGTACGTTAACACATAAAAATTTTATAAGGCATAGTCAAATCATTATTGTTTTCAGAAGTACGTAATAAATTAATTGCATCGAAAAACGAAAATACAATATTTCATTATCAAATTTTACAGGAAATATGTATGATTTCAAGAGTTCTATAAATCGAATTTACATATCTAAATATTTGCGTTTTAGGGAAATTTCAACGGTTTTTTTTTTAATTATCGGCTTGGAAACAGAATACAAAACACCATTTAATAAGCAAATTCTAAGAACACTTTTTTGCAAAAGATGGGATATGTACGTCATCAAAAGGAATTGTATTGTTTATAAAGTGATAAAAATGAAATTGATTGTAAAAAGTAATAAATTTATCTATGAAATTTCTTTCTGAAATGCTCTACAAAGTCATATCTGACATCATATATGATTTTTAGTTTAATTTGATTATTGAAGATCTCTACTTTTATTGGTCACCCCTAGATCACTAATTCCTCTTCAAAATTACGACATCGATTTTCGTCCAAAATAAGACTTCCATTGTGAGTCTCATATCATGTATGTAAAAAGTCGATATCACATTTATCATCTCTAACTTACAACATGGAAATTCACTAAAGCTTTTCGAATTATCAAGCTTGAGAATTTATGCATTCAATTTTTTTTATTCATTCTCCTACATATTTTTAAAAGCAGCAGAAGGGAAAGGTAAGGTTTTCCAATTTTCAATTCCTCTTTTCTGGAAAATTTAACGTACTGGAATAAAACTACTTATTGGTTTTTGAATTATTCATAATATCTTATTTTATCTTATCTTATATTTTGTAAGGCTGTATAAATTATTTTACATAATAAGTTGTAAGTATAGCTTAACACACCTTGAGGAATTATTTTTCATATAAATTTTCAGCATTTCTTCGAAATTAGTGAAATTTTTCTATAGAACCTATTCAAAAATTAATTTCCATAAAATATTTCATGGATCTTTGTAGTAAAAAAATTCTTTCAATGCTAACCTTATAAATCATAATAAAATAATTAAACAAAGGAAACATTTATAAGATTTAATAACGTCCGACCTACGTTACATATGTAATTTTGGATTATCTTTTAAAAGTACAACCGCTCGAGATAATCCAGATTCAAGAAGTTGCGTTTTGGCAAGAATGTAAATTTCGCTCGAAATGAAGCCCTACTTTAATTCAAGTATTTTATTTATTTGGAATCATTTTATTAAAATAAAAACATTTTAAATAATATTATAATATCGCTTGCACTATATTCGCATAAAATCAACGCCGAAAAAGGAAAAGTAATAGTATATATTATATATTATTGCATATATTATAATACATGATATTTCATGCATAAAAATAGTAATGATATATAAAGCACATATGTAACGTTGTTCATAGTTGGCTAAATTTTATTACTACAATCGAACTTCATCGCTTTTTAAATTGATATATATTTATTATTATTAAAGTATATTATAAATGAAAAAATAAATAATTTTCGTTATGAAAAAGTATTTGTATCAAATTGTCTAGTCATTAATTTTAGTTATTTAAAGGGTTATATGAAGATTTTCTTATAGAAATATTTTGAAAGCAGATTGCAAAATAAATTTTCATTTGTAATTTGGTAAGAGTTGTGTAAATATACATTATTAAAATCTAGTTTCATCTCTTGCAAGTATTTCGTAAAATAATCTCGAAAATGATGGAATTTCTAAATTTTAATTTTGGGATTTTCATGAGTATAAATTAAATCCAGGTTTTAAAGAACAAATTTTTTCTGTTCAAGTCACTTACATTTAAAACTAAAAGCCAAAATGTAGTGTAATTATTATGCATTTTTATATTGCATAGCGATGGTAATTTTCAAGTTCACAAAGCGATAAAAACATGATTTTTTATTTCGATTTATTTTAATGGCATACCATTATCATTATAACTCAGCAACCACGCCCAGAAATTCTAATTTGTGATAAAGAGTGTGGCACACTTCTCATTGTCAATATAATTCTATATCTCTAGTTATTTTAAAATAAATTTGTATTAAGATGGAAAGATTCCCAAATTTAGCATTTAATAGAAGAGCGAGTTGTTCCCATAAAAATGACGTAATGATCTTTTATAGAATATCAATACACAATACTAATCGAACTAAATGACTGTGTAAAAATCTTGATGTATTTTCAGCATAATGCCTTCTAATTAATTACGATAATCGGGTATTTGTAAGTCATTACTATCGCCGGTTGAATATGCTAACGAAGTAAAAAATTGTCTGTTGTCCAAATGTTCCTGGCACGGAAACAAGGTACTTATTTTATCCAAAAATATTTCGTACCTCGTGCACGTTCTTTTTCAAGTGCTTCTCCAATAAAAGGTTTTTTGACCCTAATTAGAGAAGCTGTCAATACCAATACAATGTTCGAAATATTTCTATAAACAAGATAGAATAAAAATATGCTAGTTGCAAATTTAAACGTTTAAGTATTTCCTTATCTATCAGGAAGCGCTTAACCCCGGCGGCATGTGCTACCTTCGTTCTTAAAGAGCTGTACGAGTTAATGCGGGCATCAAGTCCCCACGGCTAGAGGAGTAACCGATTCTTCGCACGCATTGTACAGACTGTCACCAGGTTGCAATAATACCTCTATATTGGCATGTATCGAAACTGCTTCCTTCGAAGGGAGGAGTCATATTTCACATAATTTTGCTGTTCCATGTTTCCGGGTAAAGTTTAACCCTCATTGCATGGTACATTTGTAATGTGTTTCTGCTCTACAACTACAATCGTCTGTAAAGGGGGGAACCTGGATGGATTTCACCTGAGATTTCTCGAATAGTTTAAACCATTCAAGTGAGCAATTAATAAAAAAACATTATGAGCCCCTCAATGTTTTTTTTTTGTTTGTAAAGCTATGAGGGGTTGTTTTATGGGTTTTATAGTCAAATATTTTGACTTGAATCGACACGAAAATACTTTGAAAATTTCGTTGTTTTACACGAAATAACTTGCTTGAATTTCAATATAATGCAATATATTTGGTGTGTTCGGAAAAGAATAAAACTTGGGACAAAACAACTTTAATTCATTTCGTTTTACAAAAATGTTTGTTTCTGATATCCTTCTAGGTTGCAGAAACTATTTTAAGGTTAATTTAAAGTGGAAAGTCTATAATTGATTTTTGTTAATGAAATAAAAAAACGAATTTAAAAATTCGTTCCTCAATTTTATGTTATAAAAAATACTATTCTCTTTACAAATAAAAATTGTTGCTGTATAATTTAAAAATATTTACTAGTAAAGTTTTTTGCGAATTGCAGATTCCCTACAAAGACACAGTATCTAGTATAAAATCACAAGGCTCACCAAAACGTGCGATTGGCCTAACCGATCGCAAGAAACAACCGTTTTCTAGACCTTTTACCAAAAGCCGTATAGACAGTACAACCACTCCATTGACTCCAACAACCCCTAGAATGACCAGCCCAACACCAACTGATACCTCAACATTGCTTCGCCAAAATCAAGAACTTAGGCAGCGTCTTCAAGATGAAGCCCAGAATTACAGACGACGTATTGACACGTATAAGCAGGCTCAACAAAATCAAGCAGCCCTTGTTGGTCGTCTTCAAGCGAAGGTTTTGCAATATAAACAACGATGCAGTGACCTAGAGGGCAAAATGCAAGAAACTGCAAAGCCTCCTAGTTCTAGTTATTCGCCACCAAAGGCTACTGCACCATCTACAGTACCGGTAATCAGTCTGACTGATTTTCTCATTTGCTAGTTGCTAGATACTTATCAGTGTGTTTTTCAGTGTTCAGCTGCTGCCCCAATGCCACTGCCACCACCATCTCATGTACACCCTGTGTCTTTACCACCGCCATGCACTGTAGAACCGCCTCCACCTTGTAGGGAATTCGTCCATCACGACGACTCTGACGATCTTTGTCGAAGTCTAGAGGATGAGAAGAATCGGTTAGTTTATGTGTTAATGGCGATGATTAAGCTAAGTAAATTTATTCAAATCTGTTTACAGTTGCGACCAACTAATGCAACAAAATACTCTCTTGAGACAACAACTGGAAGAATCTGCCCGCACTAACGAAGCCCTCACAAATGATCTGCAAAAATTAACCAACGACTGGGCCAACTTGAGAGACGAACTAATGGCGAAAGAGGATGAGTTTAAAGAAGAAGAACAGGTAAGATATAAAAACTGTAATATGTTTATCATATCAATATCTTATTTATTTTTTCTATTGATTTCTGTTGCTATTAGTTTGAATTTACTTATTGAAAAAACTAAACACTCCACTTTAATTTTGAAGTGTTTTTGTCTATCTATTGAATGGGTGTTTCGATAAGAAAACCTTTCATGATACGAAAGTAATTCTTTTATTTGAAATTAGCAAGCACTTCCACATTCATATTTAGCTACTCATTTAAAAGTATGAATTATTTACTTATAGGAAAAACATTTAAGATTTTTAATGTAAAATAAGACCCTATATGCACATTACATTGTATTCCTACATTGCAAATTAGGGTTGTGAGTGACGTCCGCCCTTGGAGTGCAAAGGGTTAATATTTTCAAATAGCACGGGTCAACATTTTGTAATGTTTTTCTAGGCTCTGGAATCGCAAAAATCGTTTAAAAGTTGGAAAAGTTACTCATTACTTATTTTGGATTAATTAATGAAAACAAGGAGTTTGAAGTTTTACCGGGGTGAAAAAAGCGGAAAATCTAAAAACTGTACTGATAAATATTTCTTAAAAATTGGGGGCATTTTTTCTCTATCAATAAACAAATTCTTAAGTAAACGAAAAATAATTTAGGAAAAATCAACAATAATAGTACGCGAATTTTCTAATTTTATTCGAAATTTAAGAAGAAATATGTGAGTTTTTAATAGCATCAATTTATTGTGCCGCAGGTGATTCTCGTTCAGTATTTTTGACACCGAAGAACTTATAGGAACTCTTTTCCAGAATCTCCATCAAGTCTCTTTGCACGTTTGACTTGTTCACAGCAATAACCGGCGAATGACTAACAAGCAGTGCCTCTCAATTAGCACTAAGCTTAAAATTCCCTTGTGAAGAACTATTAGGTTTGAATCGAAGGTGAACGCCTATACAAAGTTACAACTGTTCCCAAGGTCAGCCAAAGCTCTAGTGCATACACCCTTAAGGAGCTATTCGTACTTCCAGTCTAATTGAGGTTCTTTGAACACGGGATCAGACATAGCCGAACCTGCCCGAAATGTCGTAAAGGCTTTAGTGAGCGGCAGATGTCTAGCATCGAGTCGCTAGCATAGCTCAATCTTCACGCCCCGTATTTGAACCTAAAGCTCCTTGCTTCTGGGTGCTCTTATGTGTGATTTTAAGAAACTAAATGGAAATCTTAACAGAGAAAAATTACAAAACTTTATTATTAAATTATCTGTAATTTCTTCTTTTCTTCTTCATGAACGATTGCAGGTGCTTGTTTACATTCTCATTCTTCCTAGAAAATTAAGAGAGTGAAATAATTTTAATTTATTATTATTATTTATTTATTGTTACTATTATATGTATATTTTATCTTCTGTAACATGAGGATTTTTAAATGAAGATGGTGAGAAATTCTTTTATAAATCCAGTACTGAACAAACCACAGATCGTTTAAGATCAATTATATTCTTTAAAAATGCTTAAGATAATAATACTAATTGCTAATCACTATTCGATTTTAAAAAGCATGATTTATTAGATTTAGGTTTCACTCTTTTTCGTGAATTTATTGTTTTGCTATATATAAATTTAATTAACAAATAAAATGAAGCTGTTCGTATTTTATAAAATATGAAACAAAGACTTTTTTTGAATTAAATGCTTATATTTTTAGTTCTAGTTATTATAAGAGCCTTTTTGCTAAAACTTCCATACAACTTTCAGGCATTTAACGATTACTATCATAACGAACATAATCGCCTATTGAAAATGTGGCGAGACGTTGTAAACGTTAAAAGATCTTTTAAGGATATGCAAACGTCTCTGAAGACAGAACTCGGAAGGATGCGTATTGAAGTAAACAGCGCCAATAGAGAACTACAAGGAGCATGTAGTGGAGTTCTTTTTAATGCGAAGCAAGTCGCTCGAGCTGGCGAACAGCAACAAATGCAAGCCGAGCGGGAGGCTAGTGACTTGAAGGCTCAAATAGCAGCTCTGAAGGCGCAATACGACAACGCTAAGCATGAAATAAACCAACGAGATATGCGTCTACAGGAACTGATGCAACAGCTCAAGATGATGGAAGACCGCTGCGGTCAAGCCGAAAGCCAGGCTGCACATGCTAGCCGACTTAGCGATGAAGTTGAACGTTTAAACAATGCTCTCAGAGATATTGCCCATGCCGTGGTCCAAGATTCGGAGACTTCAGGTACTGGAGAGGAAAATAGTGCTATTCAGCATATGCACCTTTCCCAACCGGGAATGGTTCCTCCACCGAAGTCACCAAGACGCGGATCTAGGACCTCGCAAGCGTTCGCCGAAAGCACTATATCTGCGGTTCAGGCGGCGTTGCATAAGTATCAGCTGTCCTTGCACGACTTGCAAGTAAAACTTCAAACGAGCAATGAAAATCTGCAGGCAACCAAGAAGCAACTTGAGTCTACCGAACATACTAAGGAGATCTTGACCTCTAAAGTAGCACAATTGACGGAGAAGCTCGATCAAAGTAATTCACAGCTATCGGAACTGTTTAAAGAACGCGATAGTCTGCAGAAGACTTTGGATGGCCTGCGCGGAGAGAAACAAAATGTTGAGAGGGGGAAGGCCGAGTTGAATAGCATTGTCAGTATATCGTAATAATTTAATATATGAGAAGAAATAATTTGTTGGTTTTTTCCAGGTTGACAACTTAAGCTCAGATTATGAAAAACTCCAGAATAGCCATGGAAGGCTTCAAAAGTATATCGATACCCTGGAAGAGGATAAAAAGGCATTAGAACTCGAAATTCAACGTATTCTGAAGGACAAAGACATTACCGAAATGAATCTAAGGTGAGGAGATAGTTGCATTTTTCTATTATAAAGGTTACTGCAGATAATTGGTTTCTAATTTTATCAAGTAATAAATTTAGTTTCTTGTCAATCTAGTAAAAGCGCATAATTCGGACAGATGAGGACAAATGAATTAAGCTTTTTATTTTTTTCTGGGAAATCGTAATAGTTACTCACACAATCAATAAAATTTCCTATTGGAAATGGGGATCCCAAGGGGATATAGCTCAGTGGTAGAGCATTCGACTGCAGATCGAGAGGTCCCCGGTTCAAACCCGGGTGTCCCCTACTTGGAGTTCTTCTCCTCACGTTTTTTGAATATCTAACTTCATAAATCCTCAAGATTTTTCAAAATTACGGCATTTTAAACGTTTAAGGCATAAATTTTGCAGTTAAAATAGAAACGAACTGAGTTTTCGGGCACCGAAACTTGAGTATAATTAATTAATGTTATTAAGAATTTTGAGATGAAAATTATAAAAAGAAGGCGTCCTTTTGAATTTTTTTATATAAAATTAATTTAAACGTGATTAAACTCATGCAAAACAAGGAGACAGCAGTGTTAATTAGCGTGAAAATCATAAATTTGTTTGATTGTTGATAAATGTGTTTGTTTAGAAATTAAAAAAAAAAAAAAGCACCCTTTTGATGATTCCAAAATTAATAAAAATATCCACTGCTTGAGATCTGAAATTTTATAATTCAGAATACGCGAGTATGGAGATGTATCGGATTCGATAAAGCGGTACAAGGAAATTGTTTTTTAGTGACTTAGAACAAGTCTGTAAATCATTGCTTGAAAAAAATACAAAAATTAAGTATATTATAGTATTACATGTCACATGCATACTTGGCGCAAGCAGGAAATCTTTTATTTGTTTTGGCAACAGGGCAATAAAGAGTATAGTTCAGCATTTACTCATGCAATGCAGAAATTCATTACCAAATGTTTACGTCTGTATAAGCGGAATGAAATCTTACAAATAATGTTCAGGTTAGCATCTTTAAAATTACTTTATTCATTTACTATTTACTTCTCATCTTTGTATTGAAATGTTTTTTAAAAGATTTCTCTTTGCAATCGATAGAAAGATTGCATGTCTCAAAGGAGAAGACAGAGTTTCCCGATAATGGAATTTTAGAATGAGGCCATAAGGCACATTGAACATTTTTAACTACTTATGGATTACTACGATTACATTTTTACCCAGCAAATTATCCTGCTATTTGTGCGGTACTTTTTATAAGCGATCTCAATTTACACGGTCAGTTTCTTCAACTTTTAATTGAATTCGAATAAGAGTAATAGCTTTGAGCCAATTGAAATGAGAAGATGGGTTACTTTGAATTATAATACGGATTCAGATATCGAAAAGTGCTATTTTATTTCTTAAAATACATTTACCCCCGGATTTACACGGCATTCGCAGGATTTCGGTTTAACGCGGTTGTGGAAATGCGGAGGAACTCCAATTTAAATGGCACTTGCATTTCGGATTAACATGGCAAATGGCAAAAATTGCATTGCGCACCAATCAATGTACTTTTATTTTCATAAGATTTACGTAATATTGTTGGAATTTATCGTGAAATGTGGATTCGAATTGTGCGATTGCCGGCGAACCAATCTACAGTGTAAATCGAGGGTTAGGGATTCTATCATTACTTTTTTAACTTTTATGGACCAATCAATTCTAGGCAATTTTCATCCGTGCCGAGAAAAAATCCGCTTAAATGGAGGAGAGGATAGGCTTCTCTTATCTTAGTTCAAGCGTTTTGATTGTTGTGTTGAGTGGCGACGTAAATTTACTCTCCTTTTGTTGCTAACGGTCTGCTATTCCATTGATTTGTTTAAAAATGTGAAAAATAGGTCTCCCTGCCGCGACCGTGACAGGACTCGAACCTGCAATCTTCGGATCCGAAGTCCGACGCCTTATCCATTAGGCCACACGGTCAGATGGCGTTCTACTTCTTCCTTTTATCCAGTTACCTTCACGATGACTTCTAAAAGTCATTGCCTACAAATATGCAGAAGAGCGCGTACACTCAGGAACATTTTTAAAAAAAATGCTGTTTTAAATTATTTATCTCATTTTTAACAACAAAAGTGATTAAAATCTTTCATATAAAATAAATATATAAATGAAGAACACACTTTTAACATGTTTACTGTCACGTGTACCGTTTTCGGTATACACTAAAATTCATTTCTACGTCAAGCTGATTTTTTAAATTATAAGATATAAAACTAAAAAACAGTCGCTGTTATCATAATTTTATGCTATATAATGATATTTACAACGCTGTTTGAGCAGTGCGCCGATTATGGACACGGCATGTTTTTAATATTAAAATTAATATTTTTGTGTTTCGTAGATTTGTTTGAATTATCATGCCGTTGCGCGTTTTATTCAAATATTTACAATTACGAACGGGTAAATCATCTCTCATTAGCAGAAAAGGGTATCTTTGCAGATTTATTAAATTTGTTGGCATGTACTGTTTTCGGCACACGCAGCGTGGAAATGACACCTAGCTATAAACAGCTTAAAAGCGAACGTTTAAAAAAAGCACGTTAATAAATGCTTAACGGGCCACTGAAAAAAATAACAGAATGAAAAATTGTTCGAGTCGATACTGTAAATTTTATTATTAAATATCAGAAAGAATAAAAATTACGAACTACAATAAAGTAGAAAAAAAAACGAATCCACCTCCTCCGTGACAGTGTTGGGTACACTGCCGTGACCAGGATTCGAACCTGGGTTACTACGGCCACAACGTAGGGTCCTAACCACTAGACGATCACGGCTTTTCGAGGCTTGTGGGGAGTACCTCCAAGAAACGCGCTGCTTATGGAGGCGCACTAGAAAGTGTAAGCGCTGCAATTTGGAAATTTAAACGAATAATTTCATAGTTAAAAATAGGCTTTGCATGTTCTAAAGACAACCTATTTTCTTACAAGCAGTATGGAAAAAGAACGTATATTAAAAACTGTATTTTAAAGAGAAATCGAAACTGGTTTATTCTTCCAGAGCAGAGGAGGACAGGAGCAGTCGTTTACGAGAAGAAACAATTTCCCTCCGTGAAGAACTTAACAAACTTTATCTAGCTCGCGATCTACTAGAACAACAAAGACTGGAATCCGACAATCTTATTTCAGTACTGGAAAAGCAAAAAGCTGATCTAGAATTTGATCTTGATAAGCTTTTAATGGAAAGGGCTGAACTCCAGAATCGTTACGAGAAGGTATCCACGTGCAACGATAGTGCTTCGGATGAAGTGCGAAAGTTGAAGGACGTCGTCCTCGAACTCGAGACGGATCGTAACAAACTGAAGTGCCAGGTGAATGATCAAGCTGCTGATATAGCTTCATTGAAGAAGGAACTTATTAATGCCGAGCAAGTAAGATTGGATTTGGACTCGGACAAGCTCAACCTGAACGAACGGTTGAAGTTCCTTGAAATGGAGAAGGAGAAGGTCGAAACTGAACTCGCCCACGTTACCCGAGATCGAGGTGACATCCACAACCAGCTCACAGCGGTCAATAGGAAGAAGGAAGCTATCAGTGAGGAATTGATGCGAACACGGCAGCGTCTAGAGCAGGCTAACGAGACCAACAATCGACTCAACAGAAGTTTGGAGGAACTAGTCAAAGAGAACGAAGAGCGCCAGGTAGTGATTGAAGGACACGAGAAGGAACTACAGAGACTACAGGTGAGTATTTGATAGTCTCATTAATTTATCTTTGGAAAACATAAAAAAATTAAGTTTAAAAATGAACCTTTCAATAATTTTGAGATTCAGTCACCTTTCTCTAGTAGAACTATTTTAATTTAAACCTTGTCAGATGTACTATTATTACTCGATATTTTATTTCTTTGTTGGGTTTGGCTCTTCCTTTATTTGAGCGCATTTGTTCTGAATAAGCACAATTTTGAATTTTAGAATTTGAAAAATTCCCACTAATGGACAAATAAAGTAAATGATAACTAGAACGAACTTTGAGCTCAATCTTGAAATAGTATTTTTTAAGCTGCCTCGCCCGCTTCTATCCCGTTGTAATGAAACTTTGACATGAAGTCAATAATCGTCAATTTTTAAATGTACTTTTTCCAGTTTGCCGATTTTTGATAATCATTCGAGACAATTAGGCTTGTTTATTTATTTTTTTATTTATTAAATTATTAATTGCTTGACTTTATTTTATTATAATTCTGTTATTTTTGTTATTATCTCCTCAGTTCTTCTCTAATTCCTTATTGAAGGAAACGAGAACGCTTTCAATTACGTACCGACATTATTTGCAGAAAGTTGTACTAGTGGTAGGACTAGGGTACCCGATGTGGATATTGGTGGTGAACCTTATATTGGTGGTGAACCTTCATGGGTCAGTAGTAGTACCTTATCCACCGTTTCAAAGGTTGTGCGCTCGATTTCGACCTTGACTTTGATCCTACATTCGTGGCTTAATAGCAGTTCTAAATTGGCTATTGATTCACTGAAGTTTACATATTTTGAAAAATAAAAAATGGAATGAACCTCTGAGTGGGGTGAAAAATATTTATGCAGATTCATCCGGTTTCCCAAATATTAAATTTGTTGTTAGAAATACCTTAGTGTAATTTTTTCTAAGCTTTATCTTTTCGGAAACTTTGTAGTCTTTTTCACTTTTTTTGTAAATTATCCTTCCATCTCAATTAAGGCGAAATTATAAATGAACTAGAATCTTCTCAGAATACGTTCTTAAACTTATTCAATATCAATATTTTAGCCATTTATTAGAATTTGATCGGGTATCAAAATCGTTCAATAATTAAAATGTAAGTGGATCATAAAGGCTAATTAACTTAAGATTATAATTTAGATAGAATTTTAATAAAAATGCGTATATATGCGCAAATTTTTAAGTCGTGTAGTAAAGTGGCCCAAAAAAGTTGTAGAACAACGCGTACATTACGTCGTGTCGAAATCACGACATTCCATGCGAGACTAGTCGAAACTAATACACCGCGTTATACGAGGGTTACCTGTGTATTATATTTGCACGAAAATGTAAATACTATAGTCAATTAAAAAATTTGTAATATAAAATTCGCCAGTGGAATTAAAAAAATAAATAAATAAAAGCGCGTTTTTTTCTTTTCTTGTGGGTGAGGCTAAGTCGGCAAAGCAAATAAATTAAGATCTATTATTTATAGGAATAATCAAAAAGCAACGTGCGTCGGCCGGGAATCGAACCCGGATCAACTGCTTGGAAGGCAACTATGCTAACCATTACACCACCGACGCGTCGAAGATTTCTTCGTACACCAATTATTTTTTAATAAAACCTTATTCCACTTTTAGGAAATCTTGGCTTCCCTACGAAGCGAAAAGGAGTCTCTTGAAGCAGTTCTTTTCGATACGAACACGACACTGGAGGCCACAGAAGAAAAGCGATGCCAACTGGAACGTGAAGTCCAAGATCTTCTTGTTAAGGAAGAAGCTCTAAAGAATCAGGTGGCTAGGCTAAACAAAGATTTAGATACGTGCAACAGACGAGCCCAAGAAATGAAAACCCAACTCATTAACTCTGCGAAAGCCCAAGAGGCCGAATTCCTTCAGAAGATTGCAAATCTTAAATCGCAAGGCGAAGATAACGTGAAAAAGTTGAACGAAGAAAAAGAAATTGTTCGCAGTTCTCTGGAGAAGCGAATGCAACAGGCCTTGCAGGCGTTACAGTCAGCCAAAGATGAGGAAATCGAAAAATTGCAGGAAAGAATTGAGGGTCTTCAAGCTCACATTGATAGTCTCTTACAGCAGCACGAAGAAGCTATGATTCGAGCAGAGAACGAAAAGCAACAAGCACTTCTAATGGGTAAGTGCACTAATTTAACTAGACATGTTCGAATGGGGTATTTGAGAACTCGAATAGACTAAACTAATGTAAAATGTTTAGCCCATAGAGACAAACAAGCAGTAAGCGAAAAACTAGAGGGTGTTTCAAGGGAACTGAAACTCGAAATAGAAAACGGCGACCGGTTACGCCGAGAAACTTCCGCTAAGTCTGATAAGGATAGAAATCTTATAGCTCAGCTTAGGGATGAGATTGCCCAGTTGAAATTGAGAGGGGAGGAACTAAGGTACTATATTCATTATTTTTTTATAATTACTTTGATTTGAATGCCTTCTAGATCACATCTCGAAGGAGAAGTGAGCAAGCTCGAATTAAATTTGTCTTCCATGAAAGAAGAACGGGACGGTGCCTATCGTCAAATTGATGAACTTAAAATGGAAATCCGTCTCAAGGAAGACAGGATTGAATCTCTTAATAATCAACTTCAGGACGCGCTTCGAAAATTAAAAGAAGGTGAATTAGAAACGGACGTTAGAATTTTTAAGATTAATTTTAAATATTTTCAGCTGAAGGAGCCATCGACGTTGCTCGTAAAGAGGTAACCGACACACGTAGGGCCCTAGCTGACAGCAACGTCGAGCGCGATAAGTATGCAACAAGCAACAAGGAGTTACGCGATCACATTAAACGCATTGAGGGATCTAAGCGAGAACAGGCTCGCACTCTAGAAGAGGCTCTTCAAAAGATCTCGAGCTTAGAAGAAACCAAGGCTAGCTTGGACAACGAGAAGACCCGACTTAACACTCTACTGAAAGAAACAGAAAGCAATCTGGGTAAAACGAGTCATGATCTTGGAGTTGCTAAGAACCATATTAGCAAAATGCAGATTGAACTAACTCAGAAAGATTCCTGTGAGAAAGAGCTCCAAGCGCGATTGCAGAATGAAATGGAGGAACGCGAAAGGCTAGCACAAGAACATTGCCAAGCAAAGAAACAGGTTAATTTACTATAATAAGAAGGGAAATTTGTGTACTAATTTGTAAATTTCCAGCTTGCGGAACTTGATGCCAACCTATGTGCTACTAGGCAGGAGCTTGGCAGAGCGAGGTGCCACCAGAACCAAGAGGAGCAGCGCTGGCATTGTCGCGAACAGGAATTACTTGCGCGACTTGAGGAAGGTCGTGGTCGGGAAAAACGACTTGAAGACCAGAAGCATAATTTGGAAGTTTGTTTGGCCGATGCGACTCAACAAATTCAAGAACTCAAGGCTCGACTTGGAGGAGCCGAAGGCAGAGTTCGGGCTTTGGATGAACAATTGGCTGCAACAGAAGCATACAAGAAGGAAGTCGAAAACAAGCTAACTTCAATTGCCCATACGTTAAGACGTATCGCTGGAATTCAGTTCGATGGGTCTGTAAGTCTTTCGCATCGTCTGCTTAGTCCATCGCGTCGGTACAGTCCTGTGAGGGGTAGTTGTCCACATGACTATGACAATCGAAGCATTTCTATTTGCCAAGATGCTCCAGTTGATGTTGATCCAGAACTAGTACGTAAAGGAGTACGTACTCTTATGCATCAAGTCGCTCAAATTGAAAGGGAGAAGGATGATTTCAAAATGCAACTATGCACTGCCAAAAAACAACTTCAAGATGCTGCAGATGAGCATGCAAAGATGGACAACAAGATATCGAAACTATCACAGCTACTCAGAAACTGTCAGGAAGAAAAGAGTAACTTGGAAGCTCAACTGAACATGAAAACGTCTGCTTTGATGACGACAGAAGAGCAACTTAAAGATAAGACGAACGAAGCGACCTCTTTGCGAGAGAAAGTTTCTAACTTAGAAATGCAACTTACAGCGAATCAAGAAGAAAAAGGTCAATGTGAGGTAATACAATGAGTCTTAAATTTTTATGTGGTTGTTAATCTTCTATTTTTTCAAAAAGGAACGTTTAGAGAAATGTCGTCAACATGGATCTCGTTTGGAAACAGAAAAGCGTCAACTACAAGAAGAACTGGCTAAAGTGGAGGGTCGAGCTTCTAAACTAGATCTCCAAAGGGTTGCTCTGGAAGGAGACATCACACGATTGCAAATGGCCCTTGCCGAAAAAGATAGTAGCATGAAAGCTCTTCAGGAGCGCCTGGACAATCAATGCAGAGCGGCAGCTCAGCTGGAAGACCGTTGTATGTCTCTAAAAACCACCGTAGATCAACTTAAAGATCGAGTTCAAAAGGCGGCCGTTATCGAGACAGAACTCCGGGGAGAAATAAACACTTTGAACAAAGAACGATCTGAACAGGGGCATTGTGTACAAGCAGGACAAGATAAGCTGAAGCAACTGCAAAAGACACTGCAGACGGTTGAGAATGAGAAGAGGATTTTGGCTGAAAGATTAGACGGGTCCCAGAATACAATAAACGAATTAAGACGTAATCAGCAAGCGCAACAAGATGCTGTGCAACGACTGCAAGAGCAGGTGGCCGATTTAGAAGTACAGAGGTCTTCCTTGGAATCTCAGCTCCGTATAGCTAAGTGGAATCAAGAGAACGCCGAGCAAGGTGGAGGCTCCACTGGTCCGGACGACGAACTTCAGAGGCAATTGAGCAACGCAAATCGAGAAAAGGCCGAACTGAAAAACAAGATCGAAACGCTTAAAAGCAAAATAAAAGAATTAGAATCTGATAAGCCCAGTAAATTTTCTGGCCGTGGACAGTATGATAGATCAGAAAAGAGTCCCTATGGAGGAGAAATGGATTCAAATCGAATGGAAACTGATGGCTATATGTCCAGGAAAGGTCCCATTTATAGCTGTGGACTGGACCATGCTATGATTGAGCATGAAAATCGTGATTTGCGAATGAAAGTTCGACGTCTAGAGACCTTATTGGCTGAAAAGGAAGCCGAATTAGCCAGAGCAAAAGCCCGTTTAGTAGAAAGTACAAAATGTTTATCTGGAGATTCTGACCGATATCGTAGTGCCCAAATGCATGCAGAAAAACTGCTTGATGCTAGAGAGCAAGCACATAGACAACAAGTACTTAGACTTGAAAACCAGGTTCACTGCTGAATTTAAACGATGTAATAAATTTTTAACATTTAATCCTTTTCCTAGATTTCAATGCTAAGGGAACAATTAGCGCAGGAAGCGAAACGTCGGCAACAGTACATTCTGCGGAGCTCCCGAGCGAATCGAGAAATGCAGCATTTACGACATACTCTTGGAGATTCTTTAAGGCATGTTTCGCAAGATCCCCTTGATCCAGCCCTTTTAGAAAACGAAACAAGAAGGTACGTTAGTGAGATTCAATAGGAAAAGTAGTCATAATTATTTTACTTTCAGATTGGACACAGCTGTCTCAATGAGCTTGCCTCCATCTTCTTGTCACGATTACGATCACAGTATGATGAGTCCAACGAAATAAGTAAAGAATTAGAATGTAATCGAAGCTAGTCAACTGGAGACAGTCAAGAAAAATAGATATGCAAAAGAAAGCTTTCAGTACCAACACTGCCATTATTTAGTTACTAAAACACTTCTTATTTTAAAAAAAGGTTAAACCTTTGGGTCTATTTAGAAACATTTTTTATCCTTTTGGATATTTTTTTATTTATATTTCGAAAATCTTACAGTAAAACCACATATAGTAAAAGATTTAAGATATCTGCCCTTGTTCCTGAAATATTTCGATCCCTCGCAGTTCAATAATTCCAATCAATGTTCCCACTGTATTTAGATTTTATTAGTAGACGAAAGGAACCATCACAAATATAGAAATAAACTTCAAAACCTTTGTCACTGAGGTGCCGAATTTGGTAAAGTAGTAGGTATAATGAAACCTAGGAGAATTTTCTGCTTTGCACTGTCTTCTTGCTAAGACAATGGTATAATTTGCTGCAAAGAGTAGAAAGTAGGTAAGAAAAGAACAAAGAAAAGAGGATATTTAAAGCATTTGATGTAGTTTAATACTTTATTCACACTTTAAATAATTTTTGTTACTTTTAAGTTACATTTATTTTATCTAGGGCTGCGCCTGTTCTTCTTTAGAAAGAATAATTGGCCACAGCTTTGTGTGCACTAATTTTGGAGATTGCTCATCAATTAAGACAAATGTTTTGAAGATTATCACTAATTACTCTCGCGCGAATACCAGTGAATTATTATTCATACCGAGGTAAAGTTTAAGCATTTAAAGTTGAAAATGATTCGGAAAAAATAAAAATAAATAAATAAATAATCTACACACAACAAGACTCCTAATTTTAACCTATTATCAAATCCCGTAAAGTACTTAAAATATAATAAAATAAAACAACTTGAATACCTTAATCTTGCTTTTATTTGATCTGCTATATAAAAGCAATTATTTACTTAACATTTCATTTAATGTTTTTATAACAAGTTCCATATTCGCTTTTTGATCACTCAATTTTGCAACTTCGCCAGCGATAGCATAAAGAACTTTCGTTTTCCCGGCATTGTACTGCTTCACTGCTTTCTCGTTGCGTGCTATGCATGATAAACAAAGACGTTCTATCTCCGCTATATCATTTATTTGTTTTAAATTCTTCTTCTCAACAATCTGGAAATTATAAGACATTAGAAGAAATATGTAAACCAAAATCTAACGGTACTTCTGCCACTGATTCCGAACTCTTAGAAGTTTGTATTTCCTGCAAAATAAATCGCGCAATGTGTAAATTAATAACACCATCTTGCAGATAGGTAACTATTTCACTGAGGTGGTCACTTGTTACTTTACTGCAATGAAATAGAATAAAACGGTGTGATAACTGGATGAGATCATAAGATTTCAAATCACTTACCAATTTTCAACAAGAATGCCGTGTTTGTTGCAAAGCGACATTATATCATTCACTAACAAGTTGACTAGCGTCTTTATAGGCGTATGAGCATTTTTTTTACGAGCTTCTTCAAAATATTCTAAAAGTTTTGGCTCATTCTGGAAATTAAGCAAGCACTCAGTCGTCAGCTTCTTTAATGAACGACTAAAGCAGATCAGACTTACTACTAAAACGATTGCATTTTCTCGGGAAAGTTTTATCTTCTCCGTAAGACGATACCTCGTCTCCTCAGGTAGCTCGGGGATAGTGTTCCTAATCTTGGCCACCTTTATAAGCCCCTTAATGTCGGTAAAGCCGGTGTCGACATGTAGAGGAGGAAGATTAGGCTCAGGCATAAACCTATAATCCTGCTGTACTTCCTTGTCTCTCATTGCGACTGTTTTCTTTGATATCGCATCCCACGACCGAGTTTCGTTTTGTATCATTCCACCGGCATCCAGAATATTCTTTTGTCGCACTATTTCATAGGTGATTGCTTGGGCAACAGCTCGAACCGAACCGATGTTTTTTATTTCAGTCCGAGTACCCAAAGGCTCCCCTTCCTTGTGGAGAGATACATTCGCATCGACGCGAAATGCTCCTTCTGGAAAATCGAGTGAAAGTTATTACATTTAATGTTCTACAGGTAGGTGCCGAATTTTTACTGGCTTAACAAAAACAATTCTTAAAATTGGATTTACTTTTCTTGTGGCAAACTTCACAATTTATTTTTTATCTTGAAATAGATGAGAAAAGGTTAAAATGAATGGGAACTTTTACTCCGTCCAAGGTTTGAGTTTTCACCGTCTTCCGTAGCCGTGATCGTCTAGTGGTTAGGACCCTACGTTGTGGCCGTAGTAACCCAGGTTCGAATCCTGGTCACGGCAGTGTGCCCAACACTGTCACGGGGAAGCAATTGTACTTTTTCCTTCCCCCTCCCTCTTTTTATATAATTTATTTTAAAATTAAGACGTTGTCTACTATTCTTACCTCCTTTATAACTGTAATGTTTCCCACTATAATTTCACGACTTTTATTTATTTACTTCAAAAATCTGGTTTTTCATTACTGGAGGATCACACCTGATTTTATTGATATGATTTTGAAAAACTACGGAATAAAAACGTACCCACCTATTTCTAAAATTACAAAATTCTGACCAATCGGTCAATAGGCAAGATTGATGAAGCAACAATCTTTAGTAACTAAAATTAACTTATGGTCTTCTAAACACAGATCTAACATGGAAGAAGCTCTGAAGCTCTTAAACCAATTTTCCAAAAATTATTTATTTCACATTAACAACCTCTCGAGCAATTTAACGCTCAAAAGCATACCTTCCATACGACACGAGCATGTTCCAATTCGCTTCATTATTAACGATAGTTCCTTAACCAAAGCAGCAGCCTCTTCTCCGTTGGAGAGCTCTGGATCAAATACCAACTCCATGAGTGGTACTCCAGCTCGGTTTAAGTCGACCAAGCTCCTACACGTACAACACAGCCATAAGAATAACGCAAAAAACACAGAGAGAGTTTACCTTTTAGCTTCGGCATCATGTATGGATTTTCCACTGTCTTGTTCTAACTGTAGTTGTTTTAGCCTAACGGATTTTTCATATGGTTTTTTTGCTATTCCTGGTACAAAAACTGGGAACGTTAGAATGCCATTTATCGCTAAAGGCATCCTTTGTTGAGTTATTTGATATCCTGCCTTTGAGAAAGAATTATGTTCAAATTACCAAAGATTTTTAGCGCTCACTGATTCCTCTTAACTTTTTATAAAATGAAAGCGAAAATAATCAGAAATGGGCTGGGGAAATTCCAGAAATGTTTGTGCTTTTTTGGTTTGAAAAAAAAATGCTTTTAAAAGAATTTCAACTGGTAGAACATATTTTGACGAAATACTTTCTTATTTTTTAAAATATTTTACATAAAATTTTGATAAACCTAGATAGTTTGTTTTATACTTTGTGTGTAAATATTGGCGAGATTTTCATATTATATACATATAAATTCTTTCTAGCGTTCCTAAATACTTACCGGCAAATCAGCATAAAAGTAATGTTTTCTATCAAACATTGAAATTTCATTAATGTGGCATCGCAAAGCTAATGCAGTTTTTATTCCGGCTTCTACACATTTTTTGTTTAACACCTTTTAGAGACATTGAATAATCTTAGCTCTTATTTTGAGGAAAAATATTATTTATTACTTACAGGAAGAGTTCCCGGTACTGATGCATCGAATAGGGAAACGCAAGAATTTAAGGGAGCCCCAAAGGTAGTTTTGCTTCCCGAGAATAGCTTCGAAATAGAAGCTATTTGGGCGTGTATTTCAAGACCGACAACACTTTTCCATTTCCTTTAAAATAAAGAATATTTTCACTGAATTTTGCAACTGGTGGTTTTTTCAGACTACTTACGGTTTGGCGGAAAATGTTCTGCTTAAGTACTGACTGCCATATTTCACTTTAGCTGAGTGAACTATAGTTAACTTCCGAACGGAAATCATTTACATAAAATAAATTGGTTAAATATTTTGGTAGAATCCGATCCCACCCGGACGTGTCTAAAATGTCAAAATTTGTAAACAACTGTGCTTAACTTTCCCATTGGAAAACTGAACTGTTCCAGTTGATTTCCCGTTTGCCTAATAGACGTTAAGTGATGTGGATGGACTGCATGATTTGCTATTTTTTATGGGAACCGCTTTACAACTATTTCAAAAATAATAATTAAAACTCCAGTCTTGGAGTGGGGAATTGAAAATTATTTATTTTAAAGATAAGTTGCATTGAGAAGTTGGGCTCGTAAGTCGAAGAAGGCAAAAAGAACTTCCGTTCTTTGTTAGCAGGCAGTAGTAGCAGTGGTCCATGTGATTTTATATTTGTGGTTCGGTTCGCCATTCGAAGGTAATGACAACTGGAAAAGAGTGCATTTACCAACCAGCTGAAAGAGCGGACAACGGTGCGGGAAAATGGATAGCAGCCGAAGTTTGGTTTTCACTTTCTAATTGCAAAAGGAGGAAATTGTCGTGTATTCCGCGCCGTACCGGGACACTGAATCGCATTAGGAATGTATAAAACTAGGCAGAACATTGTTCGCGTGTAAAAAAGTTTTGCAATATTTTCACAAAAATATGATAATAAGGAGAACGAAGAAAGTGCGTAGAAAAAATCTAGTGATAATTTCGGCGAAGGCGGCGAAGAATGGATGTAGAAAAGCTTTTCAACGCTCTTGAATCGAATAACACCGTGGAGTATGAGGAGGCAAAGAAGACACTTGCCGAATTTTTCAACCAAAGTAAATCAATTGTTTTATTTTGTACATTGTTCGAAGTCGAGTGTTCGGCTGTTGGGTTCGGGGGCCGGAACGAAGGTGGTTAAAAAATCGATCGGGCGACTAATTTCTGCTTATCTCGGGCTAGTGTGGGGCCTTGCTCTAGCGGACTTTTGACAGATTCACGACTTGCTATAACCTAAACGCAGCCACAGCTGTTTCGTGCCTCCGCTAGCAAAAATTTTGCATTTGAAATATGCGGCGGCATTTTTGCACTGTTTTCGAGATGTGTATCTTGTGGTTAGCAATTAAATTAAGTCCGACACAGGCATCTTTTGCACTCTAGGCTTTTGTTTTTGCAGTTAGTACTTGTAGAGGCGTTGGGTTTTCGGCGTCTCGAGGAGAATTATGTAAAAAGTACAGCTGCTCGCGGTTCTAGGGTCTTTCAGGCAATTCCGAACCAGGCACACGTATGCCCGCTCAGAAATATCATTTCGTTTATTTGCGGAATTCACTCATTGTCCCCGATGTCTGGTTCATGCTATGAAAGCCGGCAAATTGGCCTCGCTTTTGCTTCCCTCCCTCATCTTGGCTGTTCTTTGTGTGAACTCCGGGTTTCGCGGCTTCAAGCCGTCCCCTGTGGTTGCTGGATGCGTTTTAATGCGCCCATGCCACATCGAGTAATAAAAATGCATTGTCTTTGGCCTTTATAGCCCATGGATACACCACCATTCGCGAAATTATATGCAATTCTATTTTTGAAAATTTTTCGATGGGGCCGGTGCTACAAAAGACCAAAAACAAAGTTTATGATTTCAGTTTTTAGTGTTTTTCATGTAAATTGAATTTTCAGGATTATAACACCCATTGGAAGTGGGGCTAGAGTGTTCTATACGAATATCTTTACCTTATGAATTTGACTCTGGGTATATTTGATTATTATTTGCTCATGTTTTTTCTATCACAATTCACCAGAATTAAGTTGAAGGTTACCCCTAGGTTAAGACGTCTGATGCAAGTCAACATCTTAATTAAACCATTCCTATTTTAATAAACTATATAAAAGTCGAAAAACGCATCACTGCTGCAATAAAGCTTGATTTAAATTTAAGACAATGTGATTATCTTTAAAGATCTTAGCATTTTTATAATGATACTATTTTAATAAGAAGCCAGTGTGGATACAAATATAGAAAGCTATTTTTAAAGATTAATTTGTAACACAATGTTTTTATTAGTTCGATATAAAACAATATAAATATAAAAGTACACCATGTAGAAAAACGAAGCAATGAATATTTCATTAAACTTTACTAAAATTAAAATATAGGAAATTGCCTAGTTAGGAAGATTTTTTCATGAAGTGTCGGACAAGTAATCGCATATTTTGTTTTGTGAGCTTAATTCCTCATTGAAATAGATGAACATTACATTTGTCGCCGTTTAAAGCTCACAATGTATGAATAAGTAATAAGTCCTCGAAAATAATTTTTGCAACTTGTGGGTGAAATTATAGTGAAAACTAATCGATTAAATGTTAATATTTTGGGTTAACAAAACTCATATTTTCATAAAGAGCGGCTCCAAAAAATTCTTTTCAGCACTTCATATTTTACTCGTTTCCTCACATAAGTAAACTTAAGTATTTTAATAGGACCTATGAAAAACCTTAAACTTTATAATTTTCCTAAGCAGAAATATTAAGTTCTAACCATTCTCACAGTAAAAAGGACTTTCAGTAATAAAATCATAAATGTGCCTAAAATGGTCCAGATTGCTGACGGAGGAATAAATAATAGTAGAGTTATTCTTTATCAGGTGAAAAATCGCTTTCTTTTTGTAATATTCCTACTTCTAATTGGAATTAATAAATTTTCTTTAAAGTACAAATTTTGTTCCACCGAAAATAAAAATAAAAATATTTACAGATAACTTTCAGAATTAAAAGACAAATAACCACAAATCACGCGAGTTTTGGCAAAATGCTTTAGTTTAGGTTAATTGTAATAATTAATAATACATTAATTAATTTTTAATCAATGGAGCAATGAATAAAAATTATTTTCTCTATGGAAATGAGGCAAGTACGGTTTTTAAATCGATTAAAAATTTCGATTTTTGACTTTCTTAACGGTAGGAACACATTTTTGTGCTGTGGGAATTTGAATCGGATGGTCGCCTCTAAAGGTCGAAGGTTCATCGGAATCGAAAGGGCAGCATGATATTTAAAATTACGAATGGAATAGTCATTCGCATTGTGCAGGGATGTTTCCTCTGCCCCCTCCTTTTTGTAAAGAGGCTGATGGCTCTTTAATTATTGCAAAGCATACGGCGAATAGAATTAAGCGACTCTAGTCAAATATTACATTTTTTTAAAAAGTAAAAATAATCCTGCAAAATCGATTACGAAAATAATAACCCAAAGTTTCGTATGTGAACATTAGAGATAAAAATGAAGTATTTTGCAAAGTGGGTATACATATACTTTAATTTATACCAACAAAGAGGGATGTTAATATATTACATAAAGAGACTAAAAACCGAAAGTTTCACCCGATGCTTTTTATGTGAGCCCTTATTTTTTAACTCTGCAAATTAAATGAAATACAAAAAAGTAATTTTTCTTATTAATTACTCTATACATCCGTAACCATAATGCTTTGTATATTCTGCTTTTTGGTATTTAATATGAGTAAGAAAAAAAAATTACTTCATCGCAATTAAGCAATGTCATTTTAATTTTTAGCTAAAGAGCAATGGTTTGTACAAGGTATGATGGAATATTACCTAAGAACAAATTCGGTCCGCATTATAGAGGTCATAGTAAAAGTTCAGAGTCCCCACGATGTTTATGTTTTCGATCGACTTTCCGAATGGCTTCGAAGCCCGAATCGGGTTCCAGCCCTGACCCTTTTCGGTTTTATCATACGCAAGCATCCAACATGGCTATACAAAGTGGCTAAACATAAGCTGATTAAAGATATTCTTAAATTACTACAGGTATATCTACGCTTTAATTATTATGTCTATATTTTTTAAATAAATTTTGCTTATTTCCATACAGTCGGAGAAAGAAATAGTACCACTAATGAGTGCACTCTTGTGTATTATTACTCTGCTCCCGATAATTCCATCATTGGTACCAAATTTTTTGCCGGATTTGTTTGATGTTTTCAGTCATTTAGCTTCCTGGAATTGTCAGAATCCAAATAAATTATCTGAAAACCAACTGATTCACCTACAAATTGGCCTATGTATGCTCTTTAATCGACTCTATGGCATGTATCCTTGCCATTTTGTAACATATTTGAGAGATTTTATTGTAAAGGAAAAAGGTGCCATTTTTCAACACACCATTAAGCCGCTCCTTGAGACGGTTCGCATGCATCCAATGTTAGTGACTGCTACAAAAGAAACTGAAGTCAATAGTGTTCGATGGAAGGAAATGGAACCTCATGATGTTGTTGTTGAATGTGCAAAACTGACTCTAGAGTATTGTCAGGTAAAGTATTGAGAAAACATTTATAACGAGATAAAAGAAAGATCATAGATTAAAGTTATGACATAAATAAACAAAGGCATTTTCAATATTTTCAGGAGAGTTCCGATTGTGTTGCAGCTGCAGCTTTACGTCCGCAAGATTCCTTTACAATTGATACTCCAGTAGCAGTGCAATTACAAGGGTCTGTTTCTTCTCCATTTTACTCCATAACACAAGGAGAAAAAAGCACCGATTTACATAAGATTGAAAGTATTTGGAGTCCAAGTATTGAAATATTGTCAACTCCGCCGCCTACAGGTACAGTTCCTCACACACCGACTCCAAGCTACGGAGTTCCAATGGTGACAAATTCCGGTGCTGTGATAGGAGCAACTGGTGCCTCACCGCCAGAAGCGGCAGTAGAGGCGACCCCAGAAACGACACCTATGAAAGATATTGTATTACGAAAAGCTTCTGCAGCGAACTCATCAGCAGTGCGTCCAATTTTAACTTCTAGCCAACCCTCTTCCCCAATGCGAAAGGATCAATCTCCATTTAATTTCCCAGATGGAAAGAATAAGATCTATATGCAAATGGTCTACGATCGTAATCAAGCTCAGCTCTACTCCATTGGCAGATCTAATTCAGCTGAGGGATCACGGCATATAGTGGCAAATGTAGCCTCAGCTCCATTAAATCTACAAGATCTGCAGATTTCGAATGTTGCAACGTTTTTAAAATCAGAACCGATTCCATCGCTTGATTCACCGACATGCCCCACAGTGAGTACACAAGAAGATCAAGAGGTTACTGAGTTGACCAGTCAGCAAATGGGACCCCACCACTCTGATACTTTACAGGATATTTCCAATGAATGCGAAGAATGTGATGATGCCGAACGATCTCCTTGTTCGGCGGGCGGACTGCATGTGCCCACCAATAGATCTATGCGTAAATTAGCAAAACGAATTAAGCGAAATAGGATGGCTAGCTATTGCCATAACGATACTAGTTGTTATCTAAGTTATGGCACGAGCCCTGCTGATCCTGGTATTGAGTATTATGTTTCAACTGCGCATAGCGCCAAAGTAGAAAAAGCAAAATCCTGGCCTATCATAGATAGACGGCCATCCGTTGAGGATAGTACTGAGATGGAAAATACTATCAGTCAGCAAAATCAATGTCTTATTCAGCCAAATGGGGATTCGAGTAGTCCTTCAGGCGATGATGCCATGTCTGCCGCAACACACTTTAAGAGACTGCAACAGAAACGTGAACGTAACGCTGTACCAGTGCAAAAATTTGATGCTAAAAGTCGATCTTATAAAACGACTTGCGCTACGCAAACCATTCAACAGTGGCCCCAAATATACGAATATAATCTTCTTGAGCTCTTCAATGAAGACAATAAGATTCGTAACATTTCGAGTAGGAATGTTCTCAAGCCATACGAAGTTCTTGAACAGTACATCGAGGGCACTATAAAGCAGAAGGAATCAGCCGAGTCGAAAAATATTGATGAGGGGCTAAGGGATCAAATCCAATTGCTTTATTTGCAGTTGCAATATGAGCGTTACCGCCGAGAAATACACGCGGAAAGGAATAGGCGTCTTTTAGGGAAAAGCCGTGCAATAAGATCATTGGAAATGGATAATGAAAGGCTTAAGGATCAGTTAATTAATCTTCAGAATGAGTGTCAGGCGCTTACGATACAGTTGAATTCGTCCCGGAAAGCTTTTAATGAACGGGAACAGGAACTTTCTAAGGAGGTAAACATCTGGAAATGCAGGCATCAATCTGAGATGGAGGATAACAAACAGTTGCGTGCTTATATTGAAAACTTGCAACGTAGGTTGAATGAGGAGATTAAAAGTAGAAAGGAAGCAAACTATGAAATTGAAGCACTTAGAGGTGAACTGTTTGATATGCGCAATCAAATGCAACAGGCACAAACTCAAGCCGAACTGGGACTGCACTACAAGCAAGAGCTGGCTAAATTAGAACTGGAATTTATGGTGATGGGAGAGAACCAAATTAAATGTCGAGACAAATTGAATGAACTTGGTGTTCTAGCTGGAAAGGAAGAGGAGTTACAGCAACTTCAAAGAATTTATAATGAAGAGATTAGAGGTTCGTATTTATAATAGCATCTAAGATTTAAATAGTATCATTTTTATTGCGTAGAGCTCCGTACAAGTCTTGATGATAAATCCGCCCAGTTGGAAAGTGCAAAGCATCGATTGAGTGAACTTCAAACTCTGCTTGCCAATAAGGAAGTAATGTTTACAGATCAAAAACGCTTATCGAAATCCGTCAAAGACGAATATGAAGAAAAGTTCAAAGTAGGGAACGCAACTGTTGACATTGGAGTATATTTAACTTGCCGAATAATTTCAGGCTCTCAACTACAAGTATGAAGTTCAAAAAGCTATTATTCTCCAAATGGAAGAACAGATTTCAGAACTTTCTAAAAGCCAGCTTTCAGCAACTGCAAGCACTCCAGAATCGTCTGAAAGAATGGGTAGGATATATTTTTATATAATATTCTTCTGGTTATTGTACTTTTCCTTGTTCTAGATTTGGCCACTTCAGTGGATTATAACTCGCCACTTTCGGCATCGCTAGCATCAAGCGAAGGCTTATCTACAAGTCTGCGATCTGTGTCAGAACTCCGCAACCTCCAGGCATTAGTAGTAGAACCGAACACTGCCAGCGGAAACACAACAACAGCAGCATCGACAACAGTGGTGTCAGCGACTCCAGCACCTGCACCGTATGTCTCTCCGAATGTCACTGTCACGTCTAGTTCGGCCAAAAGAGGATCCAGTCCCCAAAAGTTCAGTTATCAGCAGAGTACAACGACATCCAGGGCAATTGTTAAGAGCTCTGCTATTTCGGTATCCTCCACATCGGCAACCTCAACCGCCAGTAGCCGACAAACGGCTCCATCGCTTGATATTCCTTTCCCAGGACCAAGTCAGCATCATTCTCACCTACGTCATAACTATTCAACTCATCATTGATAGAAATTTTTGAACATTTTATATTATTTATATGTTTCAAACAGAAGAATAGACACGACTTCTAGAGGTCGATAATTATTAAAAAAAAGAAAAAAACCTTCTTCCCCCTCTGTAACTGCTTTGAATTGTTTATAAAAAAATTTTACTTTTCTTTACTTCTGTTATTATAGATATTCGTTTATGTCAAAAATATAAAAAAATAATTTCTTGTTGGGCCTTAAAACTTCAATTTTTAAAGAAAAGTTAAAACATGAAAATAAACGCAAAGTATATTTGAGAATAAATAAAATAGAAAATAAATATTCAAAGGTTGTTTTTATTTTAAAGAGCGTAAATTTCTGGCAGCGTGTACCGAAAATGGTACACAGGAAAGAAAGGCGAATGAGCAAAAGTGTGTATTGTGTAAACAATTTTATTTTACAGGCGTATAAATGGTACAAAAGGGTATAAAATCATCCGATGTACCAACATAATAATCCCAAGTAGTTCTTTAATTTTATAAAACTATAGATTACAAACATTGCAAGTAAGAATTAAGCACTCGATAAATATTCGGATTTTTAAATGCAACCAATTTTTGGAAGAGTACTTTTTTGTAATCAGATATTCATACCAAAAGTCTGATAAAGCAATTTCGAAATAATACCAAGCCTGAAATGTCGTTTTATTTTGTGAAATTGTTAGTAATAATAATCAATACTTTAGAAGATTTCTGTTTAATTTATTTCTTAAAATCCTATAAAAACTGCATTAGGTAAAGCGTCAACAATCAACAAATGATTTTGAAATTAAATTTTGCTTTTATACAATACTGAAATTTAATTTATATCGCTTGTCGAGAAGGAAGATCTTGTAAGAGAAAATTTATTCCAGAAAAAAATGCATTACGATACTAATAAAATTTTAATACGCATGAAATAGAACTAATTTTAACATCTTGAAAAATTCGACTTTTGTGAGTGCTAATGTTCGCACTCAAGCTGATAGTGTATTTTTATAATTCTACAGAGAAACGCAATTGTGTGCTGAGCACATTTTTTAAACAATCGTTAGATAATAAAATAATGAATCTGCGATATTGGAGAAATTATTTAAATTTATCATGGACAGTATTCTTGCGGTTAAAAGAGTTAATAGAACATTACAATATGTGCCGGCTTAAGTCTCATTTCATGAAAATTTAAGTGCAAAATGTTAGCACCCGTCTCAAAACTACCTTTTTACATCTTCTATCGGTTGTTACTTATTCCAGACCTAGAAAATCAGTAATTCGTCACTTGGCACCTAGTGAGCTTTTTTCTGGACTGGTAGGTACATGGGTTTTTTCGACTCATTCCGCAAAACCGGCGAATTCACGTGCTGTCATAAAATTCCCATAATTCATGGTAAATAGACTTCGTGTGCTCTCGGCTTTGTTTCCTTTGTTCCACGTCGATCAGCGGCCAGTGTTGATCTAAAATATGCACCAGATTAAAAATTTAACGATTTGTTGTTGTTTACGTAATAACCTTGGAAGAGGAGGGAGAAAATTGGCTGACTCCAACGAGCTCCAAGGAACCTATTCGTCCAGAGGCTTGGTCATATGTTCTAGCCGACCACCCGGCCGCTGATTTGTGATGGACTTCGAGTCACGAGCATAAAACAAGTTCAAGTGACGACGGCCCAGCATGATCCATTGGATGGCTCTAACAGGTGTGCTAAATCATTCTAATAGTAATTATTAATTTCCTTCCGAAGGTAATTTGATCGTAAATTAGAGCTGTACAAAGAGTGATACAATGAATATTAATTAATATACCTTCCTAAATAGAGGAATACTTATCTCGAATGGAGCAAATAAATTTTAATCCATTAGAATGCGGAAATGACGAAGAGTTTAGAACGAGAGTGCTGCAAGATAATTTTGAATTCTATGGATAAGCATGCGCTTTAATTGCGATTATCAGCTAATAGAATAAATGTAATAGAAAACTGATTTTATAAATCACTTTTTTCACGAAACATGTAATTTAAATTACTCATAGCAAAACCTATAAAAAAACAGAAATTTTGCTAAAATACCGAATTGAATAAAAAAAAGCGAATCTTATTGATTAGACTTTTATTGATAAATAATAGTTAAAAATAATATATACATTCTCTATTTTCCGGATCATTTAATTTCAGTCTGGGGAATTACAGTGATTACGGCGGAATTTCCAAAATAAAAATACAAAGGTAAGTGAAAAATCATTTTGTAAGAACTACAGAGTTTTTTTCTTTTTAAATTGATGTTTAATTTTACACTTAAAATCAGTTTTTATATATTCGAATGTTATAACATAGTAGTAAAATATGATAATACAGATAATTTCTGCACATTTTCCAACTATTTCCGAACATATTTTAATTTTGGCAAATGATAGACCTGTCGACAAATTATGACAAATGTTTTAATAACAAGAAGTTTTTCACATATCTCACATTGGTAAAAAAACGTATCGATTTTAAACTTTGTGTAAAGTAAAATTTCGCGCGAATTTATTTAATATTGAATATATTCTTACGTATAAAATTTATAAAAACATCTATGATATTTACTTTCTATTAAAATATTTAGTAGAAATATTAACTTACTTTTACTAAAAGTAAAATATTTAGAAAAATATTATTTAAAAATTAACTGTTAGCTAGAAGCGCAAATAAGCTATGCTAAATCTCAAAAGTAAATTAGCTATTACCTAATTAAAAGCGGTATTAATAAAGCAATTTTCAGCATTTTGTTCAGGTTGCACTAGAGACACTTTGTTAAAAGTTGAAAGCCTTAACTTGTAAAGTAATGTGTTACAATAAATTTTAAGTATAGGGTTAGTAAAAATATAGGTTAGTATAACACGTTTATATTCGGAGAATTTTTAATACGCTAGGTAGCACGGGTCTCGAGTAGAAAATATTGAAATTTTAGGTATATTCTTCATACAATTATTACTAATATATAAAGTGGTTATATCGTACGTTCTTATTGTAAAAGAATTTTTAAAAAGAGTGTTATTTTCACACACTCCTGAATTATCTACCAATTGGAAATTTTTCTTATAGTATTTTAACTTTTTTAAAAATATATTCTTATTTATGAGTTAGAAGTGAGTTAGAGAATGAGTTCCAATTCCGATTTGAATACGATGTCTTTTTCTAGATCTAATTGAAAAAGAGCTTAAAAGGTATAGAATGTCCTTTGTTAGTCCTCAAAGCCCAAAAGGTTAATTTGTTACGAAAGTTTTCACTTTAAATAACTAAAAAACGCAATTTTTATGCACTCTTGAAGTATCAATTCTGATGTAGGAATTTTTAATTGAAAATATTTTTAATTTTCGCACCTTAACAATCCCGAATATTTTCTCTTTTTTACGATCAATAAAAAAGGAGTTATTTAGTCCAATCTTTCTTTGGAATGGTATCACCTTAGAGTGACTGATTAAACCTACACGAAATGAGAATTGTACAACCGATGCAGCTGAAAGTACATCCTCGTCAAAAGGGTTCTCCATGTTACCTGCCAATTTATCAAATTTGCGCCCATAAATTAAGAAACACCTCCAGACCGCTTATATTTTTTTTTATACATCTCTCTTACGTATCGTTTTATTTGTCCCTTTCGACGAGGTTAACAAACAGTTGCCGTGGGATGCTTAAATTAAGGTAGGTACTGAACATCCCGAAAAATTAAGCAGTAATAACACGGCCAACTAGAAAGGCCGCATACGATATAAAAGTTAATGAAATTTACATATTAAAGGTTTATAAACCAGGATAGAGAAAGTAACGGAAATAAATCAATGAAATGTCTTTGGAGGATGCATCTCTTTCATCCACCGCCAATTAAGACTGGGATGCATCACCAGCGCGTTTACCACCTCGGGCGCCGATATTGAAGTGTTTTTGTCGACAATTATGTTTAATTTGTTGTATTATTATAAAATTACAATTTGAAATAAGGCTTGCATCACACATCCGAAAAGTATGCGTATTTTTGCGCCATTGCGTCCAAGTCTCCGCAGGAATCCGGGCATAGGCTAAATTTCTTTTGCTCGTGTGGAAGACCTTGAAAAGTTCAAGATCCGAAAAATGTTCGGCGTGAGAATCATCACAGGCTTTCGCAAAGAGTCCAAAGAATAGAATCTCCATAAATTGGGGGTCAATGAAACTTGTGTCCCAGGCACTTTTCCTATGGACCACTGCAACGGCAAGGGTCTAATCAAAAAAGGATGGTAGGGTTTCCTCTAAAATGCCTGATGCCTTCTTCAGTCCGGTTTCTAACACCTTTAATACCTTGGATGTTTTTGTAAGGATTTTTGTCGCATTTTGCCCAAATTCTGCTCTGCCGCTAGCCATTTTGGGTCGCACTGATTAGTGTCCTTATTCTATTCGAGCGTCAAAGGCATCCGAGTAATGCGGAGTGCACGATTGAATGATTAGCTGGGCTCTTGGTAAGAAAAAGGAACGATCAAAAGCACACTACGTTAATGCAGCACACCCAGTTTTTATAGAGAGGTGCATATAAAGCCCTCGGGCCGCTGCTTCTTCACCTGCGCTGCCTTAGCGGCTAGAAACTATAAACAAGAGCAGTCAGCGGATTGTGATCATGAGATCGCGAAACCCGCAGTCCATGGATGCGCGGAATGTCATTGCACGCATTCTTTCGCCCAAAATGCTTCTTATACGGAATGCTGGACCACACATGCGATTCGATTTTAGCACATTTGTCTTAATTATAGCTTTATTAACTACTCTCCGGCTGTGCTCATTAAGGTGTGGAATGTCGATTTTATCGACGTCCCTCGATGCGCTATTAGCCCTCGTCGTCGGACTCGAATTTAGCTTAAACGCAATCAAAGTGGGGATTATTGAGACATGGACTTTTAAGATCTTTTTCTAAACGGCGAAAACGATTATGTCCTCATCTGCTTTTATACAATTCAGTACAGGTTGAATACGATTAGTTTTTCCCTTTCGTCGCCTTAGCAATTTTCAGCTTCATTAGTATCATTGTCATTGTCTCATAAAAAAGCATAACTAATGTATAAGATTTAGATTTCTAAGAATCACTTGATCGTTTTGCCAATCACTCTAATTAACATTTTAAACTGACGATCTTAGAAACTACCTTCGATTTCCACTTACTTCCTATCCACCGTAAAAGATTTTAATTTAGTTTCTGAAAAATCCCCTGATTATTCTGGCTAGAAGTTTTTGTAAACTTGTACTCGAGCTCAAAAGTAGATTAACTCAAGTAGGTTCTTTACAATTCGATTTCTCCATTGTTATTATATGAAGTGTGCTTGAATATCATTTTTGTTTTGTAAGGTTTCAAAGAACAATGTAATAAAAAGTTTCCATTCAGATATAAAATGATCGGTGAATATTAAAGAATAACGTAATTAATTTTCTGAAATCTCTCACCATAATAAATCACAGAAACAGTAGAAAATTATCCAAATTTTAATTCTATAGAAAAGGTTATTTAAAAAATTCTCGGATTTGGTTCGATATGATAGCAGCTTTATCTAAATAAAACAATAAAATGTTCTAAACCGTATCCGTAAACTACTATATTATTCTTAAAATTTCTTATTTATGCATATATGTAAGTAAATAATAAAAAATTCAGATTAAAGTTGGAAGAAGTCCAAACAAGTTCTGTAAAAATAATCTGTTAACACTACAATGGTAATGGTATCTCCTACAAATACATAAATATTAAAGATTGTACAAATTTGTGAATCAGAAAAAGGTTATTATATACTTTTAAAATTATAAAATTTTAACTCCTGTTTCTATTTTAGAATGAACAAATTGAGCAGTCGTATGTACTTTTTTGAAATACTTTTGTATAATTTTTGTGGCATTTTTAGTTTGTATTACTCTTTTTTTTGAGAGCTTGCTTGTATTTTTCTTTGAGAACTTGCAAAGTATTACTATCTATGACTAGATCGCTAGAAGAATAGGTTCTCAGTTATAATAAAAATTTGAAACTATAGGTTTGTAGACTTTACTGAGCTGTTTTCATAGCTATTGTAAAACATGTGCTTAGAAAGAACAAATTGCCTAGTTCTGGTCATTCCAATGGGAACTCATCATAATGTGAGAAAATATGTGTTAACCTAAGTGCGGAACAAATATAGCACGCCGAGATCCCAGTGAACGACTCCATTTATGGTCCTCATAATTCACGCCAGTTAGGCACGAGTACTACAAAAAAACCTAAGCCTGACCATTTGACCGCTTACTCCCTCGGCCGAAATTATGACTACTATCGGTATGGTCACTAACGCCGTTGCAAGAAGTCAAGTTGCTGTTCCGGGAAATTAATTAGGAGTAGCAAAATGCAGCTACAGCTGAAAACTGAAGCTGTAAATGCTGTTTTAAAATTTATGAAGGTTCTAGTTTAGGTCATTTTAGGCTTTAATTTTTAAAGAGTAATTAGTTTTTTGAAAAATATTGAATAATAAGATGAGGATTTTCCTATTGCTTTGCGATAGCATAAAGTTTATTATTGAATCTATTAAATATTTTTCTTTTTTTTACATGTTTAACCCTATATTACTCAAACTAGTAGATTTTATCTGAAATCTTAATTTATAAATATTATGAAAATAAAAAATAAAATATACAGTCTAAGTATTTAAAATAGTTGATGAAATATTGTGTGGGATAAATAAAAATAGAAACTTAAAGCAAGGAGTAAGTTAGACTAGGCGATAAAACAGCCTGCATGACTGACTACGCCATCGTACATATTTGGGATTGTTTTGTCAGTCAACACTTAGACTGAATATTTTTCTGTGGCACAAAACATAAATAAGTCTTTTGCCGTTGAACGCGTGTACCGACAAGTTTCCAAACTCCAATAAATACCTGTTCATATTAATACTGACAAGTGTTTTTGCACATAAATTTTGCGTGATTTAACGGCAAAATTGCCAATTGACTTCCCGAAGAAATGATTAGATTCCTTCGGATCAATATATAGTATGTGGGCACTGTGAAAATACACTCGGTGTCCGCCTGCGCACCTGCCAACCTAGGAAGATATATTACCCAGAAGTTGTAATAAACATGGAATTGGAATTAAGGAGACCACGTCAGAATATGGACTTTGTGTTCCCCGGCCCAGACCCATCCTTCAGCCGCTTTCTCAAAGAAACGCGGTCTGTTATCTAACTGATACGCGGACGTCTTCGTTTCATAGATTGCGACCAATGGGTCTTATTAATTTCAGCGGTACACCTCACCGACACCGTTGCCGTCCTGGGTCAACCTCTGCTTCTAGAATCGAGTTCGGATAAAATTTCCTTTGATGTGAAATGGGAATAACAACTAACAACTGTTTGCTCTGGTTAACTAGATTTTCAACAAAAACTGTAACGCGACCAACGCTTTTTGCATGAATGACGAAGAATTTTCATTTTCCACCATCGGCTGGTGTGGTCAAAGGAGGCCCACGTACGAGAAAGCGTTATTATGTCGTCCAGTATGGTCTAGAAAACGGATATTCTAGATGACTGCTTGATAATTTCCATTTACTATTAACATTACAAATAATGGAATGTCTTTTGTGTACAACTCGATGCAATAATTTTCGAATAGCTACAATTTCCTGAATTCACGATTAAGGATGTGGGAGCCTTAATAGTACCTGACACTAACTTGTAACTTATAATAACGTAAGTTACCTGTGGCATTTGCTCATTTAAATATAAATGAAAAATTCATATATACTCTTTTGTAAAATTAATTTAAAGCTGTAGGTGTTTATATTCAGAGATAAAATAATAGTTTAAAGTTAGTCTTTATTACAATTGCTGAAATTTTATTTCAAGATGTTGTTAATTAACAGAAAATAAACAATAAAAGTCTAAGGCAAACAACCGATTACTTACCACGTTCTGACGGCTTTTCCTAGTCAAAAATGATTTGAAGTAATTGTTACATGTGAAATAAATTTTAACCCAAATAAAATAGTTGCAGTGTGATATTATTAAATATCAAAAGCAAAAATCCCTTATCATCGAAAAAACAGCTAATAATAATAATCTTATTTTCAAAAGCACTCTAGGAATCTCCATTACTGCGGTTAAGAAGAAAAAACCTTTGCGAAAAAATTTTAGTTTTAAACGACATAATGTTTTTACTATAAATGTATGTACATAAAGCTAATTAATAATCACTGTTTGCTTTTTCTTTATATTCTTTATTGTTTTTCTTTATTTCTCAAGGTGTGGGAAAAAATAATTTTATTTTTAATTCACCTTCACTGTTTTCAACTTTTAATTCCATTTTTTATTTATTAAATTTAAACCTTTTACATTTTTACTGTTTTCGAAATTAGAGGATATTAAGAAAGTTAGGAACGAAGATTCTTATACTAAAAGCATTACGTAGAACGATATAAAATGAAAACTAAAGATAATAAGCTAGTGAAATTGTGTACGAAAATATTTAAGTAATAGTTCAGTTATTAGTAAAAAACAAATTAATACTATCCATTAGGTAAGGGACTTTTCAATCCGTGCTCGTATCACAAGTTCGTTCTAGTGACGTACTAGAAATACAACATTTAGATAGATGCATGTATTACCATAATCTGTTAATTTATCTTGATACTATTGACGTAGGTATAACTATTTTAATGCATTTTAATCCTACTTCTGAACTTCTAAAATATATCCTTGAAATGTTATATAATTCGGACAAGCTTCTATTCAAGAGACTTTTTTATTTCCACGAATTTTGCGGATTTATTTCCGTAAACAATTTGGTATTCTAATCGGCTTGATCAAATTAATTTATCTTGTGGTTAACAATATCTGTGTAAAATCTATAATTTATTCACCACAAAATGAGCTAATTTTTTAATAATCGATGCCGGTGGCCAGTAACCTCGACTCGATGATTTTGTGATGACGATTGTGTAACATATAAATAATATGGACTATTCAGGTGGTAATCCAAATAGACGTATTGAAGGCACATTTTCCAATCATTAGTAAAGTGACTAGACAAACGCACCTATCTGCGGAGAGTCTTTTAGGGTGATACAATTTCCTACTCTATTTTCGAATGGAAGGTACGTGCGTGGAGGCATGATGTATCTTTGCTATTGTATTACAGAGGTGTATCATAAGAGCCTTATTTTAATCACGCACAACGCGCGGCGGAGGGGAAGAGAATGAGAAAAAAAAACATGAAAATAAATAAAAGAATAATGAACATGAGTGAGTACTTTGCACCCGATCACAATTTTGTCAGCTATTGAAACTGATCCCCTCAGATCGAACGTTAACGCATATCTGGGGGTGATAAAAGTGCGATCTGGTTGCAATAATGGCGTTAGATTGGCAAATCGATCGAAATACATACATATATGTAAACAAGAGGCACTAGCAGTCTGTAGCAGTCTAAGCAATTGAACTTTCTACATGTGTCTCTACCAGGGCCCCCTTATAAATTTTCTTCATACACAACCCCCCGTTCTGATCTTTGGTGGCACTGTAAAACAATCTACTGTTTTAAAATAAAAAAATAAAATAAGAATAACTTTTTTTTCAGTAAATAAAGAAAGGTTCCTCAATCCACTGTTCGGAATGCATCGGCGAAATGCATCTTACTGCTTTTTCAGCTGAACCAAATTCTTCGTCATTGTGAGAAATTCTTCTTTCTTCGCCTAGAACTTGCCGCACTTGAATGGCTCTACCGATCCCGGGACGGAGCGAAAAGAAATCAGTGCAACAAAAACAAATAATAAAATCGAAAATTGCAATTGCAATTAAAAATAAATAAAAACAAAGAAAAAATCAAGTATAAGAGTGTTTAATCTGCCACCCAGTGGATAACTGCACAGTGTCAGTACACTCGCGATGCTTATGCATGCAAATTTAAGTGTCGGCGATTAATCGTTACTTAGCGCTGATTCAATAATTTCCCCCCGACCCCCTCCTCCCCTCTCCGGCCCTCTCGGACCAAGAAGATTTTACTATTTGCGCGTATCATTTAGCTTACTATGGGATTATCTTTAAATAACACATCAAAAAATGAATGAACCAGTTTTGGGTCTAAAACTTCATGTCTAGCGTGAACTGGGCAGTCTTAGTAGACATCTCCGGAGACGTCTTAGGGTATAGATTAATCACTTTGTTGGCCAGTTTGTTGTAAATTTAGAGCATAATCCGGTGTACGGTGGTGCGGTGGGAAGAATCCGATTCGCGATGCAATTACGCGAGGCGCCTCTATCACTGCTAATTCGTGAGAGAATCCAGCTACAGATACTTTATAAGCTTGTGCATCATAAAAACGAGCGCGGGATGGCCTAAAGAAGACGTGGGCCAAGAAAATGCTTTTATATCTTATACTCTTGTATTTTAAGAAATTTCATCCGCGCAACGTAACCCCGCGGAGTCCCCGACAAAGTACGAGAATCCAGTTAGCATGTGCTCCTTACTTTTCGGTTATCCGAGACGTGGAGGCCCCGGTAAGCTTCCATTGAAAAAGTATGGAAAGTAACACTTTATTTATATACTATATCATATTTTTTTTTATATTATTAAGACGCTTTTACCGGCACAAAGGTGCTAAGATTTCATTTTGTTAAACAAAGACATCAGCAGTCGATCGAACTGCAGCATAAGAAGCTAAAGTACTTATAAGACGTTGGAGCATATACTGGAGTATAGTAGCATAGGCGACGGCAGTTAATCAGTATCTGGAATGGAAGTTAACATCATCGGCCACCACAAGACGTGCAGCTTCTTACGGCAATTTCAGTTCTTCTCAGAAGATTAACGCGAAAGGACTGTGCGAAGAAAGATCTGTTCAAGACGCTGTGCTGTGCGATTAATAGTTGAGATCGATCACTTTTACACATTCGGTATTTTCTTCAATTTATTTTTCTTTACTTTGATGTTCAATTATTTTGTGCGACGACGGTTTTTAGTGCGGCATTAATCTTTTGATATTCCTCTTATATGTGCTGTTCTGTGTCTTTTTCATTGCATTAAGATAAAAATTAATAGTGCTTTACAGTTGGTGTAGATCGTTAAATGCCTCGATGGAAATTATTTTATATTTTCTGGTAAGTATTAAAGAACCGGATTCTTCCATTGAGATCGTTTTTTTTCAAATTTTTATTGCAATTGGAGAATCCCAAGTATTCCTCTTTGATGATGGGATTTTAACGACATTCGCGTGTCTTTGATTCTATTCCACGGAGTTTTGTTGTAAATCGATCTTTTTCAATTTAAAGTTGCTTTAATTACATCCAATTTAAAAACTTACATGCTTTCTTTTTCAAAGTAATTCCATCCTTATTTAATGAATTAATTTAAAATGTTAAATAACAGGCAAAATAAAATTATCTTTCTTTTAGTTTCAAGCTTCTAATTGTTTATTTTATTTTATTATTAAAAATAAATGTTCCTGTAAGTATACATTCATGCCTATCTCTCGACTTCATTTTTATGTTTGAACAGTTGATTATAGGAATTAAAAAATAAATAAGTAGGGACTGCTGTAACACATTTCCTCCTTGTATGCTCCAAAATGCTTTTCGAAGAAAATTGATAATAGATCGCCAAGCTGATCTGGAGTTCTTATGCTCTGCATAGATCAAGCCACCTGTTTCCCTGGTTAAATAAATACTGAAATTCTCCAATCTTGTATTACTCACAACAATAATTCAATGGTTTATGTATTGCATTAAGCTTTAAATTTCCCTTAAGATCTAATGTACCTTTAGGATTATATAAGTAAAATGCAACACAATAGCAAAAAGTTCTTTCACAGTCCCACACAATAACATTCTATTCTCTAGATCACTTAGACATTTACTACCATCCCTATTTTTTATAATTCGTGTTATAACATTACTAATTAATTAGTACTTATTTATACATTTATTGCTATTTTTTTAAAATATAGATAATATGGTGCGATATTTGCATATTATATGCATTGAAACTTGAAGTTAATGTACTCGAGACATGTAGTGGATTAATGTACTATATCTTGATTATAAGAACCTTGGGGCTTAAAATAATTTGGAAAGATTTTTGGAATCTAATCCAATTTCAATTTCCAATTTCAAGCTGCTGCTCTTATTATCGAATTGATTGATTTTAATCTTTGCATATAAATTTTGTCTAAATGTTTACGTGTTACTTATAAGCAATAATTTTTATTTCTTTGTTAGAACTAATTACTGAATTAAAATGTAAACTTCGGTTTGAGGAAGAAGTCACGCGTAAAATCTACAATCAGGAATTTTAAGATATTCCATTCCTTTAAATTCGAACGGGAAAAATCTTATCAGCATAAAATACTCACATAATTTAATAGAAAAATGGTTATACGCTAGTACAAAAACCAAAGTTTAAAGAATTACAAAACTTTACTTTCTTATCTGTTAATATTTTTGGATAAGAATGATTTACTTAAATCTTTAATGGGTGGACAATTCTTGTTACGATAGACATTCTTTACTTCTCTTATATCGTAATGTGGACTTATCTCATTATCTATATTTTCTGCAATATTCGCCGAAATTAATATGTTTTTGAATCTTTCTTTCATACTTCTAATCCTGTTTCTGCAGTACTCCAGTATAATGCGCTCGCCTTCAATCAATTTCTCCAATTTTCGATCAATATCTTCTGCGTTTACTTGAACTCCCACCGAATATTTCCTCACACGTTTCTTAATTTTTTTCCTCTTTTTCCTCCGACATCTTTTTTTTTTAAATAGCCATTCGGATGAAGAATATCTTGGCATTTTTTATGTGAACATTTATCAAAATAAAGGTTTTAATAATTTTAAAGAAAATATCCGAAAGTCAGAATTAAATTTTGAAGGGAAATTTTTTTAATGTTAAAAACGTTTGAGCATTGCAATGCTCGGTTGATAATTGGAAATATGGCATCTATTTATTTCTACTTTAATGCGCGAATAAAATTAATTACGAAATAAAATCTATGCGATTGTAGATTGCAGGTTTGAGAGGTGGGTATAAGACACCCTGCACGTAGACTATGTGGTCTTTTGTACATACCTCAGAGGATGATCTATCAACCTGATTAATCTCGTTGTCCTTCATAAGCCACTAGTCGTTTGGTTCGTCTAACAAAGCTTATCATTTTGGACAGCGTAAAAGTTCCCAGCTCATCATTGGTTAATGTTTTTCCAAAGGCGTCTTACGTTCGCGAGAAATTTATGTGAAGTTAAAAGTCTTATAAGCTGTCTTACATGTTTTTGACTGCAGCTAGTTTTTATGTTTATGCTTACGATATTAAATTATTAATGACTTCTTATTTCTGTTACACTTCAGATGTCTGCAGAAAGACTAGTGTTGTTATACCCATTTGTTTTAACTCTGCTCGGTGATACTTTCGTAGCGTCCAGATCTCCAGACACCATAAAACCATTTGAAATCGACGAAAATCTACTGCACAGACGATGCGAGTTGATCTGCTACAAAAAGACTATAGACAAAGTAAAACAGATATTCATAAAATAAAAAGTGTAGATTTTAATACAAATTTTTAACAAGGCATTTCTTTTATTAGTGTTCTGTTCAAAGTTGCTTGTACGACATAGCGAATCTCACGAAACCGGGAGGATGTCCGCATAGCACATCTTCGTTTTTTGAAGAAGCCTGTTTTCAGGACTGCAGATCTTTGGACTACCAGTGTCCAGGGACTAAGAAATGTTGCAAACAATCCTGCGGCTGGTCCTGTCAGGAACCTGTTGGACTTTTAGATGTCGATCGAGTTCCTCCAATTCCAGCTAATGTTACGATTTCAGAAAGAAAGAAAAAAGGCCGAATGTGTGCTATATCCTGGCAAATGCCTCTGAATCATATTACAAAACATCCTATACTTTTTGTGGTAGAGGCCAGATCACATGTGGGGAGCATATTTTCACAACATAAACTAGGAGATTGGCAGTGGTATGATTTCTATAAAATTGCTGAAATGAAAAGTCATGCCACACAAACAAAAACGTAAGTTTATATTTAATTTTTTCTTCATGGGCCTAATATAAGAAATTTACTATGTTTACTATGAACCTAACAATTGTAAATTTTAAACCAAATTCCGACAAATTTTTTGTTTTGTATATTTGAATATTTTTCAAGATATCTTTTTTAAGCTTTTTTAAAATAAATTTTTCGATTTCAAATAATGTTTAAGGGAAGGTATTTTTGAAATCATGCATTAAAAATTTGGGGTACCCTTTCTGTTTTGTAAAATTTTACATTACTATTACTTTTAAAGGACATTAGCAAATTTAAAACTTAAGACTGGTCGTTGGTATCAGTTTCGTGTGGCTGCAGTTAATGAATTTGGCTACCGTGGATATTCCAACGTTTCCTCTGAGTTCCGACTTTCTGACGGTAAGTGATTTAAGAAAAAAAAATTGCTACAAACAACTCACGAGGATTTTAGAAAATAAAATTTCAGGACCCAAGCCCCCGAAGGCGCCGCGAAATTTCTCAGTTACGCCGATTGAGATTCTGCCAAACGACACCTTACATGTCCGAGCCGCGTGGTCACCTCCGAAGTCTGATCTCCCAATTGAGAAGTACCGAATTAGCTGGGCCTTGTACCTCAAAGCGGGCAACGACTCACTGCTCTTAAATGATGCCTACGTCAAGGAGGTAAAATAGTCCGAATTGTTTCGTCATTGAAAGTGCCTCTCAATTAAATCCATTAATTCCAGCCGATCCGACACTACGATTTCTGGAACCTGTCCACTAACTCGTTGTACTACATTCAAGTCCAGGCCATCTCGGTAATCGGCAAGCGGCGCCTCAAATCTCCAAAGGAGTCCTTGATGCTCAATACAACCCTCTCGGATAATCTCCTCTCATCCCAAGATGGTCTTCTGATCGCGTTCATTAATTCCACTGAATATGGGACGTCTAATAAGCTCGGCTTGAAAAACTTCTCTCGACCAAAGCAACCTGACATTATTATAAAATTTATTGCAAGCCGGAAATTCGGAATGTTGGTCAGAGTTCTATGGAGTGAATTCTACAGAGGAAGGTAATGAAAAGACAAATTCTTTTTTTTTATTCTTATAGTCAGTTACTACTAATTAACGTAGACAGAGTTAATACCAACCATAACATTATTGTATATTTTATTCTTACACAATTTTGGGCTCCTAAGATGTGAAGCATATTTTGTTTAGCGTAATTAAATTGTTTATTTTAAGGAAGCTATTTCATTCTAAAAACCTAAAGTTGATTTATTTTATGATAGAGGTAGGGTAGGGTATCCTTTCCAACACAACAAAAGTCGTGAGTTCAATTCCCCTTCTGTGGTATTATTTTTAACGAAGGAAACATTTTTATTACCGCAAAATTAAAATCAAAATGAATTTTTAAAAAGGTTTTATTTCAGTCATTTTTATTTTCTACTTTGCATACATTGCAGTTGCAATTAATATTCTTTCAGCTGTATTTTTAGTTTATTACATTTTTTCATGAATCTATCATTTTTATCATGTAAGATGGAAGTAACCCCCTTAAATTGTCTTATCTTTTTTAATTAGAGATTAATGATGATTAATCGTCCTTTAAAATTCACGACAAATTAAAATAATTATTATGTATTAAATAAATATTGCTTATTGTTGATTTAATAAAATATTGAACTTTTTTCAGTTTACTAGAACTGTGTACAGGACCATCGGATTGTGAAACTAAAGATTATGGTGTTGTGAAATTAAAGGTCCGTATCAATTTGTTAGCTTCATTTAAAAATCCTGTTTGTTAATTTTTAATATACTTGTAGCGAAATCAAATCGATTTTAATAATTTAAAATTCAATACGGAGTACATAGTTCGACTGATAAATCCTGAAAGCGGTGAAGACAACAATGAAGGCATTTTAAGTATAAAAACGTTCCTCACTCCGACTTGTGAAAGCTGGATAAAACGTTTTCCTTACTTAAATATTACTTGTTAGTTTCACTCATTTGTTTGTAAATATTTAACGAAATAAATAAATTGAAATTATGTTAATTCGTCTGATTTAAATTAGAATAGATGTCCGTAAAGAGTTTATTGGCATGAGGAGATATTGGTGCCACATTATGTCATGCATTCTTATATGGGGAAAAAACATGTATAGGTACTTTTACGTAACGTAATAATAGAGAAAATATTAAGTTAAAGTTAAAGACTGATATAAAAATTTTATTTTCAAAACGTCTGTTAGTCCGCATTTACTATAAGAAACAGTTTGCGAGTGCTTTACGGTGTTACTTTCATCTATTGCTGTTTCTTCTATCCTTAATTTTTTAAACTAATTTAATTATTTAATTATTTGAATATTGTTATTAAAAATAGTGTTGGAAAATGATTCCTAAGATTATTAAACGAATGTGCAAGATAAAAATTATGCTTCGATTTTTATTTCTTATGGAGAATTATTAAATAAAATTGACCTCATATTTTTTATCCTATTCATTACTAAAAAAATTAATATGGTCAACTGATGTGGAACTTTTAAATCGAAACATAAAATTAACTTACTATATCACATTTTGTTGTATGTTTGGATTGTAGTAGAAATAAACAGAGAACTTTTTTTACTTTAGTTTTTTTAAATTTCTATACAGAGCATATGAGCTTTCTATCCGTACTAAAATTATATCATGGTATTATTTGTATAAACATATACTTGTCTCAAATATGTGAATACTATTCATGCTTATGATTACCACTTAGTCTGTATATTAATAATATTATACCTATCAATCAAATTGTCCAGAACACCAGTAAAAAATATTACAATGTATGATGTTCAGTCAGCACCTATTTATATAATTTAGTGCTGTGATTAATTACATACGAATTATAATTCCTCTGTAACAAAAGCAAGTGATAACGATTTAATAATCCTCCCGAGCTTAAATTGCACTCCCGAATTATGTAAGAAAGTGTGATAAATTAAATAATACGACTGTTAAAATTTCGACTATCTTCAAGAAGTGGTACTTCAAGTCCAGCGCGGCTGAGACTGCTACCGAACCTGGTTTTTGGAGTAGTGTTGTCATTACCGACTAGTAGCCGACGAACCTCCAAAAACCCCCAGACCGATCTCACAAGACGAGTTGCTATTCTTTTGCATCTGATTCGATTACTTCTGAGTAAATTCCGAGCTTCCTCAGACGCGTCGAAAGTTCCTACAGTCGAGTCAATAGATGGTTTTGGTCCAGTCATGGAGCATAGCTTGTTCGGTTTACTAATATTTTTCTGTGCTCTTGCAATCGGTTGTGGTGCACAAAACGGTGGATTGCAAACCTACAGTCCTTGTCCTTCGCAGGCCTTAGTGATTCAGAAACCAATCGGTGGACCACCAGGAAAAAGGAATAGTTGGAACGGAGTTATATCCCTAGCAAAATGGCCAAATCTTCCATATGTGGAGGTGGTTTTAACATTGGACCATGCAGCCAGATTAAGTTTGGTGAGATAAATCTCTTACGTAGTAGATAATTACTAAAATGATTACACGGCCGAGAGAACAAAAATCGAATGAGACTCGAAGATAAAATAATTCGGGAGGTCAGTGAGCATAAAAACTCGTAACGCGAAAAACTTGATATTTAATGGAAACAATCAAAAGAAAAAATATCGCGGTAGAAGTTCAAAGCTTCCTATCGAAGACAGCGTTATCAATAGTATTGAAAATGTGGTAATGAAAGGGTTTTCAATGTGTTCGGGAGCACTGAACATTAAATCGTTTTCCAAAGTTATTTACTGGTTTCTTAAAATCAGTGTCGGAATAGAAATTAGTTGATGCGGTGACGCATTGTTTGGTATTCAAAAATTCCAAATTGGCTACAATGATTGCTTTGAAAAGCTTATAATTATCAACATATGCCATTTATCCCGGATTTTAGATGCACTTGTCTGTGTTTGCTCCGGACGATTATTGTTTATAGTCCCACTTTTATGTCAAGTTTAATGAAAAAAAAAACACATTTACAATACTAAAACACAAAAATGGCCAAATAATAATACAAAATTAAATGAAAAGATAAAAATAGATCCCCTTTTTTAGAATAGAACATTGATGGTAGAAATAGCAATAAATTTGTGACTACCACTTCGTTTTAAATATAACTTTTCAAATATAAACCCTTAATAAATAACATTAGTATGATAAATATGTTTCTTAAACACTAGCCTAAAATTGCAAAGTAATACTATTCGTTTTTTTACTATAATTATTATACTTACTACAGTTTTTTTACTATAGTCCTTTCTTTTACTGTAGTTTCAAGAGAATATATTCAATATAGAATCTAGAAGGCACATACACATTTTTTATGAAATAATTAAATTTATAGTTTTTTCAGTGTATTGTACATCGCTATACAAAAATATTAAATCGTAAAAAATGGGGTTCAAAGCGCAATCCTTATCTTTTTTATTTGGAAAAAATAAATATTATATGATATAAATGAAGTTTAATGAAAAATGCGTAAAATACTTTAAATAACTACGAGAAACAGATATCGCCCAGAAATTTAGCAAGTTAACGTTTCTATAATCAGGAACACCCCTACGATGTAAAATTTATTAAGTTGTATTATGTTAAATTAAAAAATGTTAAAAAATAGATTATAGATTTTTAACCAAGTAAAATAAGAAATACAAAGTGAGAATCATTTTCAAAAACTGATTTTATAAAAATTATGAAAAAAACTACGCAGGATTTCCTACGACACAAGTTAAGAAATATTGACCTATTAAAAACAGATCACTACTTTTAGGGAGACAGCAATGGTCAAATTTCAGCCGTTAACGGAGGATACAAAATAAGTTATGCGTTTCCCAGCTCACAAGTTCGACAAATTCACCTGTCTGCGAGGAGTAATCCAAATTCAGGATTTCCAAATCCCACATCTTTGCACCTTAATGGAGTTGATATTTGCAATGAAGGCGCCGGGGTTTGCTCAACTTTAACCATATTTTATTATACAATTTTATAAGAATATTTGTATAGGTAACCACTTTACGACCCACTCTGGAAAACAAATTTACATCTGAAGGAATTTTAGCACCAACATGCGGGCAGCGTAAAATCCATCATCAGGGGTTGATAACTCATGGGTATCCAACGCAGGAAGGGGAATGGCCATGGCATGCGGCTCTTTATCTTCGAAAGAGCACCGAAAGCAGCCAGTACATTTGTGGAGGAACTCTAATCTCCTCAAACATAGTCTTAACAGCAGCCCACTGTCTGACTGAAGGGGGGCACTCCGTAACACCTGACAGGATTACTGTACGACTCGGACTCCACAACAGAGCGGTCGCAAGCTCCCATGCCCAGGAGTATCCCGTATTCGAAGCCATTCTTCACCAGAGTTTCGATTTTACCACTCTTAAAAACGATATCTGTATTTTAAAACTCGCCCACCGGGTTAGCTTCACTTCTTATATCCAGCCGGTGTGCTTGTGGCCAAGTAATAGCGTCGCTCTAGACTCGGTTATAGGTCACCCTGGTACCATAATCGGATGGGGTATCGATGAAGCAGACCACCTTTCGGACATTTTAAAACAGGGTTCTATGCCCGTTGTTGAAACGACAGCTTGCCTGCAGAGTAATCCAGATTTCTTCGGCACCTTGCTCACAGATAAGAATTTCTGTGCTGGGTACCGTAACGGGACGAGCGTTTGTAATGGTGACAGTGGTGGAGGAATGTTCTTCAAATTGAATGGGTCTTACTATATCAGAGGAATCGTTTCTCTAGCCGTGTCACAGACCAGTAAGGCTGTATGCAATCCTCGACACTACGCGTTGTTTACTGATGTTGCTAAGTATCTAAATTGGATCCAGGGCCATAGAGCACGCCGTAGAAAGTGAATTTAATGTGAAAATAAATACTATGATTTTTATAGTTGTTTTGTTTGAAAGATAACAGAGGTATATTTTCTTTTAGATTTATTTAATAGGCTTATTTTTAAAGGCGTGTACAAAATTTTGGCACCCTTCAATTTAAAACACGTTTAAGACACAGAATTGCTCAACAAGTATATATTATTTTAAATTAAACCATAAAATACTTTTACATTCTTTGTTCTGTTATTCCTTTGAGAGAATTAGATAATTTTATGTATTTGTAATCACCACGAAGCTGAATAAAGTTAAGGACGACTGACTTATCCAAGTAATTCTGTAATAAAAATTAGTTATAGAGAAATTCAGGGAAGGTATATACCTCAAGCCTTACCAAAGTCTCTCCCGTACAAACTTCTTGTAGGTTTTCAGGTTTCACAAGGAGTAAATTGCAGAGAGCATGAAGAATATCAAAAAGTTGAGTTACAAGAGGACTGTTAAGTGCTCTAATTAATTTCCTGTACTCGTTAACATCACATATAGCACACATAGCGCCAGCAGTATTAAACTGCAAAGTTTGTAGATGATCAAAAATGACCCTGTGAAGTCTCACACCAAATTCAGTCATAACGACTTGGAGATTCTCTCCATCCACACATTTTTTAATTTGATTAATAACTGGCTGCAGAGTCTGGACCACATGAAGACATGCCTACAAAATTAAATTAATAGTATGGACGAAATATATTTTTTGAATCATACAGCTGATGCCACTGTGTCTGCATCAGTCTCTGGCTTGAAATCGGTTTTCTTCTGTTCCGTTTGTAAATAGATTTTAACCCATCCAATAATTGTATTTATAGCGCGGTCGAGACCAGTGTCTAACTTATTTTCAATGTGATCAAGCATATATCGCTTCTTCTGTATACATTCAGCGTACTTTGAAGTGTTCCTAGAATTATTTATTAAGCTATTCATTCTTCTTTAAGTTTGAAATTAAACATATTACATAACGCAAGGAACTATTGTAGCTGTGTAGAGTTTCTCTAGTAAATGAACTATGGTGTTGCATTTTTGTACAACATCAAAAAAGTAAATCTGCGGAGATATTTTACTCTCAGCAATGGGAATGGTTTGAAGTCCGAGATCAATGGCATAATCAACATGTTCATGCATTAAATATCGAAGGAGAATGTCGGCCAGTTTTATAACATTTGTCGGTAATTCCTCCCCCTTCGAGAGTAGTCGGCACCTCTTAAACGAAGCTTTAGCTTCTTGTAGCAAATTAATAGTCAGCTCCTCCGATAGGAATGTCTCACCACCATAATCCTCAATTTGAGCAATATTAATATTTGCCCTTGTGCCGATAAGTGCTTGAACATCCCTCCTCAGTTCTTGGAAGCGTTCTGTTTGCTTCTTTTGGTGTTTCTTCCCTTCATAGTATCGCTTCAATTCCATACTGCATTTATTATTAAAACAACGAACTTCCGTTTCGATATACGTTGCGATATCTTTAGAATAAATATTTTTCGTTAGTTTCGAAAGAAAGTCTTCATCTGAACCGACCATGAACTCCTGCAACTCTGTTGATAGTTTTATCGTTCTATGTATGACACGAATTTTAAAAAAAATGTGTTTAATTGGATGACGAATAATCAAACCTTGAATATATATCGTAAAGTGTTCTCAAATACTTGTCGTCATCTTTTTTGTCGTCCAATTTCATTTGGGCGTACTGGTTTAATTTTAGCTGATAAATATTCAAAATGAATTTTGCCATAACTTGGTCGGGGCTGGAGAAGACCTTCTTGATAATTTCATAGTGATGTCTGCACATGGGAATGATGCCCATGAATATATCTTTCCCACCGTAAGGTGTCTGAAGTGCACATTTAAAGTATTAAGAGTGAAAAAAAAATTACCAACTTACCATTTGGCTTTGCTCGATATAAGCATCAATGCATTGTGTGTACCCCTTGAATTGCGAAAGTATTGTCGCTATTTCTTTCATTTTCTCGATGTCCTCAGATTTCTGTGCAGTTGCAAACTCCTCTATTAATCCTCTCTCGATCTCATCATACTTCCTTTCGATTTTACGTTTCGCTTCTCCGAATTTTTCAGCCGGCAGATCTTGGGAGATGGTGTACAATTTTTGAATTATATCGGCAGCTTCATAGAGTTTAGACTTATCGTTGAATATGTCGTTCACAATGGGTCCAGTGACCAGGAATTCGGACATGTAGTTAAGAAGCCGTTGCGCTTCAACGGTGCGACTCCTTGGAGTATTTACGTTTTCCAACTGCTCACCTAAGTGAATTATTTTGCCCGCGACTGAGTTAATTTTCTCGTCGAGCTGGTGGAACCAGTCAACAGAAATCTGTAAATTGTTAGTTTTATTAGTGTTAAAAAAATATCAAAAACTGTGCGACCATGAAACATGATTGATATGAGAGTTATGTTGTTATCGTACAATCCGTGAGAAGGCGAGGAAAAATTAAAATAAACTATAGATTACCTGATGCCTTTCCTGTAGTTTACTTATGTTCTTGGCGTGAAGATTCTGTTCTTCTTTCAGTGCCTCTTCCAATCGCTCACATTTTCGTTGCTGTTTCTCCTGTAGAATCTTCAGATCTTTAATGGTCTGGACAAAAGTTTCATGGAGAACATCAGGGAGAAACTCATCCGAGTCGACTTCATTGTTAGCCCGCCAGGTGAGCCGTTCTATAAACTCTGCCACGTTGAACGGCTCCTAGATCAAAGGGCTGAAATGCAGATCGCCCAATTTTAAAGAAAAACACAATACCTGCTCGAGCTCCTCCATATATTGAGTCATCATTTTGGGGCCCTAAAATCTCCGCTTTCGGGCACCCCAAAACAGTTTGATATGTCACTGGTGACGTTACAAATGTCTTTTTGAGAAATTAATAAAAACCTGGTAGGTTTACATTAAGGAGTTGACAGGAACAATTTTGGCAATGAATTAATTGCGTATTTTAATCTTTATCAATTTGGGAACCATAGAAAATAATAAAAAAAAACCTAATTAAAAAGTATTAAAACTCTTGTAAAGTGAAAGGAAAGGAAAAGTAGAAAAAGATCCAAGCAACGAACAGGAGAAGTGAAGTAAAGCATGATGACAGTAAACAAAACAGGAAACATGTCAACGGCTCTTCTCGTTTTTTAAAGAAAGAAATTCGTGTTTTGATGCTTCACTTGTAATGAGCGATTCGGATGACACCGATGTGCTACTATTAATTCCGCCCGACTACTTCTTCCATGAAGACGATTTTCATAGTGTCTCTGCTCGGAGCCCTACATGTTTAAACAAGCTGGACGAGCACTGCCCGATGTCCAAACAGTTTGGCCCTCCGCCTGAATCCCAACAAACGGAACTACAAACGATAAATGATAAGCTCTCCCAAATTGAGAAACAATTCACAGCAGAATCTGAAATATCGTCCATATCCAACTGCACGGTGAGGACAGTTTCCACGTACGAGAGATGGGGACGTAAGGACAGGGAGCCAGGTAGGTGTTCCCCGCTCAAGAACTTCGTACACTCAACTCCCAAGTGCACCGAGACTAGCAAGGTAGAGCCAACCTCGCAGGGGGGAGTTCTTCAGGAAATTGACCAATTCCTCAACAGTAAGCCAGCAACTAGCTTAAACATTGAATATAAAAGCAATCTGTTCGATGGGGTCTCGGTGCCCCTTGCAACGTATAGAGTTCCTGAAGGCTACGACGGATATAAATCAAATCCAGTGTATCCTGCTCGCAACAGAGACTTAAAATCTAGTAAGCATCAACTCCTAAGCCTCCATGAGCTTTGGGGAGGCGTCGGAGCTTGCGAAAGCAACTCCCCAGAAGAAGAAAGACTGCGTCGTCAACATTGCGAAAAAACCATACAGGCCCTTCAAACAAAACTTTTGGAATACCAGCAGAAAATATCCGTGGCCCTTCACGTTGACCGACAAAAGGATGCTATAATATCCAAACTTAATGAAGAGAGTTCCGAGTAAATTGGTAATTTCTAGTAAATACTTTTATTTATGGCTTCCTTTCAGCCTGACAAAAAGCGTTGTGGAACTAGAAGACAGACTTGCTGAATTGAGCAAAGAGAATGAAAGTTCACGAATGAAAGCAGAAGCAGAGCTCAGAGATCTTAGGACGAAAAATGATCACTTGGAAAAGGAATTAGCGCAAGCTTTGGATTTGGCTGCAACCTTCCAGAACAAGAATCAAGCTCTTGAAGGGAAAGTAGAGGAGTTGAACAAGTAAGCAATTCATAGTGCGCGTAATTTGGCTGATTGTTATCTCCATTAGAGCTTACGCAGAGGTGGAGTGCATATACAAACGACAAATCGAGAACTTAGAATTAAAACTTAACGTCTACCAGCGGGATAAGGAGGCTGAGGGTGCTGAATTAAACCGGATTAAAAGTGTTCTCGAGAGATATCAAAACGACGTTGAAGCTGTATGTAATTGGTTGTACGTTTTCTACTAAAAATAATTTTTCAATTTAAATAGATTAAGGCGAAAAATCAGCACTTGGAAAAACAATCAGAAGTACTGCAAGGCGAAATTGAATTGCTTAAGCAACAGAAACAAAACACTTATGAAAAATTCAAAGAGGAAAGAGAACGTGCTGGGCTCCTAGATAAACAAAACAACGAACTTCGCCAATACATTCAGGAATATACGGAGAGAGAGGTATTTTCACATTTAATGTTGGTCTGGTCTAACAACTAAAAACATTTTGAATTTCAAGAAAGTCCTGAAAAAGGATCTAGAAACACAACGATCATCGCTTAAGACTCATTACCAGAAGCAACTGGAAGACGTTGTCTCGCAGAAGGTCCAAGAGTTTCAACAGCAATTGGACCAAGTTGAAGCTGAGTTAAAATCTAAGGCCAAGGAGAGGGAGTGCCTCATAGCGCAGCGGGCCATAGACCAACTCGAACTGATAAACGAGAAGAACGAGCAAGAAATAAAATTGCTAAATGAGAAACACAATGAGGAAGTAGAATTCTACAAGCTTCAACTCCAGAATGCATCCAAGAAGATTGATGAGCTTGAAGAGAAATTGAATTTATACCGATCACGGAGGTAATAGTGTTGAAATTTAAAATTCCCATTAACGTTGTATTCATTCGCTTCTTCTAGAGCTGATATTGCTGAGAAATTGCACAACGTGATGGAAACGCAATGGCAGAAAGCGCTGGAGATCCTCACTAGTCCAAGTTCAAACATGACTGAATCGTTTCAAAGTCTAAATCCAGAAAATATGGATCGTAACAAACTGGATGGAGTTCACGGTCAGAAAAGTAAGCAGCAGCCTGAGAATGAATCCTTTGACACGCCTACTTCAAGTCGAAATAAGAAACAGGAGAATTCCAGAACGAAGGAACGTTTGCATGCTTTTATCGAATTGGTAGGTCTTTTTCTTGGGAATACATTTCATTTAAAGTGCTAGATTTAATCGTAAAAATTTTGAATAATCCTAGCTCTTGAGCAAATCCCCTCAAGATATCGATACTTTGGAAGCTCTGGCTATTCCTAAACCACAAACAATAAAGGGCGAAAAATCTCGTCAAAAATATGAATCGGGTGGTAAGCCACCGTGGAAGTAAACATAGCATCCTCGACTTCAAAAGTACAAAATAAAACATGTATTTGAACCATTATATTATTCACAAAATAATCACGACAATCACGTTTACAATTTCGTAATTTTGTACAGTTTTTTTTCGGAATGCCAAGAGATTATAAGAATAAATGTGTTCTTTTTCCAAAAAGAGAAAGTTTAAAACCTTATTCCCTTAATCCCTTAGAAGCAAAACATTTGTTTTAAAGTTGACGTAACTGTATTGAATACAACTAGGACAAAAATGTAAAACATTCAAAATCTTAAAAGTAATTACACTGAGAATATTTTTATTTTTCACTTTAACACAGTTTCTCACTCCTACCGTACGCTTCTTCTTCTTCTTCTTCGTTTCGAAATCCTGCTATAAAATGCGTTTAAAAATATTCATATCCTTCTATCGACGCACCTTATCGAAGATGCCAATTAAAAACGGGTGTATTGAATAAATTCACAATGTTCTCTTAAAATTGGAGCTTCGCTGGTTATGTTCTGTATCATATCCTACAGATGTGGGATTCGGACTGAATATGAAGTAGCGAAAAGTTATCATAAAAAATAGATAAGAGAGTTCTGAGTTCTCTAGGGCGCTGGGTGTATTTGTTCGCTTCTGGTCAGAAAATATTTAATTCACTTTTACTTGATTAAAACAAATGCAAGAGTGAGATTTTGAGTTGGTTTCAAGTATTAACTGCTCAACTTCTGTTGGTTCTTCTTCTCACGTTCACGACGCCTCAATTTCTTGCGCCTTCTATCGATGCTCGCCAGTTCGGCCTTAATCATATTGTAGGTTTTCCTTAACTCTTGGATTTTTTTCTTCAGGATAGCAATTCGCTGGTTGGGGCTCATTGCTGGGTCTATAAAAGAGAAAAAGTAGTCGAATTTAGACCTCTAGTTAGTGGGGAAAGTGCTGAGACAACTTCTACTTACCCAATTGAACCAGGAAATTGTATTGACTTGGTCTAGATGACCTAGAAGACGATGACCGCTGCGATATGTTGGCATCAGAATTTTCATCGCTGTCGGATCCTATAATTAAATAGATATTTTTACTTAATCACCCGTTACGCAATATTATACTAGTTCCTTACCATTGGTCTTCTTCACCACCGTCGTTCTACGTCTCTTGGACATGGTTTCACCCTCTGAGTGTTTCCTTGTGCGACGCTTCTTTTTGGGAGATGCCTCATGACCTTGCTCAAGTTGCTTCTTCAGATCTTCACTGCTATCATCCTGGCTAGCAGAGTCATGAGGTGAACTGCTTAGCCCTTGATTATCCATTTTCGAAATCTTTGAGGAATTCATGTCGACCACTGTCGAAGTTATTGGGCCACACTCGATGTCCATTGGAATGGGCTTAATATCGGATTCTATGGGATGCGTATTTACTTTAATGTCTACGTTCTCTTTTGAGGTCGGCGTTGGACTGCCTGGAATCGTTTCCTCACAAAGCAAGAGATTTATGGATTCATTATGCATATTTATGTTTTCTTGGCAGGATAGAAGATCCTCCTTTTTAATTCCAGGACAGGACAAAATGTTACTGTCAGGTATCATCAAATCCAGCTTTTGCTTGTTTTCAGCTTCCGGTTTAACAGGCGACATGAGGTCAGCTATAGGCTTCACACCGGAGTCTGAAAGCAGGGCTACATCTGAGTACACTGAGGACTGCAGCCCGAAAATTGATGGATATTTTGTGGGATACACAGGCGGTTCCTCTTTCAATTCCTGCTTAAAATTATTCTTATCATCTGTAGGTTCAACTTTCTTCATTCCGCTGCTGGTCACGGTCACCTCACTGGCGATTTCTGCCTGATTGTTATCAGAACTTTGCGAATCGTCTTCTATGACCAGACGTCTTTCCGAGTCCGTACTATCGGAAGAGTCCTCGTCGAAATGGTCCACATTTGACGTCTTTTGAATTGCACTTTCCAGTTTCTGTATAGTTTCACTTAGATCGTTATTCTTAGGGGCTATCGATTCTAAAATATCGAGCTTGTGCTCTGGGCTGCTTAAAATAGGCTTCTTTACAACAATTTCGATATCCTTCTTAATCACCGCAGGTAATTCTATTTTAGGTGGCTCTGCAACAAACGACGGAAGCACCTTGGGCGGTTCGGGATTTACAAAGGATGAATTCGGAACGGGGCCCTGCGTCTCAATGAACAAGTGTTTGCTGGCCGATGGTGCAGGTGATTTATGAGGTGCGGAAACAACGTCAGACTCCTCCTTAAACTTCTCTTCTTCCTGTTTCTGCTGATTTAAGGCCTTCAACACTTTATCAGCTATTGAAGACGGCTTGTCGATTTTGGGAGGCTCTAAATCAAAGGTGGCATCACTCAGCAAGATCTTTTTAACCGTTTCTAATTCGGTTTTCGTACCGGTCGCCTTCTCGTCATCGCTATCGCTCTTAATGTTTTCGACGTCCTTCTTCAGATCAAAAATGCTGGAGATGTCCGCCTTGGTCTCAATGAACGGACTTATGAAGGGAATTGATTTCTGTTGAGCCGGGAGGATAGGACTCAAATTTTCTGGGATATCAGTAAGGGCTTTTGTCGTCTCCTGAACCGTCGCAGCCAGCTCCTCATTCAACGCGTTTATGTTTAGATTGAAGCTAGGCGATTTTCTCAAGGCGTCAAAGGTCGCCTCAGTTTTAATTGGAGACATTAATGTCGTGCTGGAAGAAGGACCTTCGGAAGCCGTTGACTTCTCCTCTAGTTTTATTTGCTTCGCTTTGTCCGGGTCCTTCGTTGGCGACCTTTTGTTCTTTTTAGCAACGGGCATTGCAATTGGCGCCACTTTTGTATCTTGAGTGGAATCAGTGGTCTTCAATGGAATCTTCTTTTTCTTGTCGAGATCGGAAGTGACGAATGCTGTGGGTTGGGGTTTTCGTACTTCAAACTCGAATGGCTCTGGTTCCTTAAATTCATACACGTCGGGAGTTGGATTCAACTTGGTGATGAAAGGTTTGGCCATTTCCTTTCCAGCCTCTGTTATTACTGTGGAGGTTTTCGAGGATGCTATCTCAACTTGTTGCTGTTGCGACTCTTTTTGTGCTAATTTCAAGTAAGTTTGTGGCTTTTCCAAAATTGTCGGTTTTCTATCTGCTCTCAAAGGAATGCACCTTGTTTCAATTGCTGGGACTGGGATTTTTTCGGACAATGCTATGCCTTGTATGACTTTTCTTTCAGGCGTCGTTATGGCTTTTATAATTTGAGGTTTAATCTCAATGGGAATTTTGGGTTTATCCTCTTTTTCATTTACTTTGTAAATGCTCTTCTCAATGAGAAAAGGTTTTGCTTTCATTGTCTCCTTTTCTGCCAAGGAATCGTTGATTATTTTCTCGATACCTGCAGACTTGATAGGTGAGACCTTTTCACCGACTTTGCCGGCATTGATCCGTTCTAATTTTGCTTGAGCCAATTTCTCAGCCTTTATCTTTTGCTGTAGCTTCTCAGTCATATTCTCCAAAGTGGTGGTCTTATCTGAAGACTGGGAGTCATCGTCTGCGAATGAATCTGTTTCTGAAGACAAATCTGTTGAAGACGATTTAGATTCGTTTGCAGAAATGGACAACTTCGATATGTTGGACAGGTCACTCTTGTTGGCTCCCGGCTCGTCCATGATGTTAAAATCAAAGACATTCGCCGGCTTCTTCTCTGCTGTTTGAGATTCCAATTCTGGTGAAGGCGATTTCAACTCTTTGAAGCCCTTCAATTCGGACCTGATTTGGTTTAGGTCATAGTCGCGACCCTTGGCTCCTGTCGAAACTTCTTCCTCCTCCGTTTCGCTGGGGCTGTTGGTAGCAGAGGTAACAGAGGCTAATTTAGGGGCATTCGCTTTACTTGTTGGTACAGTCTGACTAGGGGACCCTGTCGTAGTAGCCGTGCTTACCGCAGGCTTTGCTGGCTTTTTGACTGGCTCATCAGAGTCGGTATCAGACTCGCTCTGAATCGATATATCGGAGACATTGTTCGAGGTGCGTCGCGGCGTATTGGGTTGAGTCCTTGTTGTGCGACGGTGCGCCGCAGGTGTGGCGGGCGACTTTGTGCGACTTGAATTAGAAACACCCGACGAAGGTGTTGTTGATCTTGGCGGCTGTGAATCGCTCCTGCCACGACCTCTTTTTGAAGCAGTTGCCACCTTATTAATTGCCGGGGTCGTCGTCAGTGTAGTTACTGTCGGAGTCTTCTCGCCAGAAGATTGTTTCACACCCTCATTTAGAGTTGTAGTGTTTGCTCCCTTTTGGTTGCCTAATGAAGTCTTCAACCGCTTACCTTTATTACTAGTCAAATTTTCTGCAATCCTCTCCCTAGGTACCCATTCATCGTAACGTGTATTCCACCCAGTATAATGTACAAGATATAGGGGAGTTCCTTGCTGGACCGTAATCTCAATCACTTTAGCTTCGTACGTTACTTTTTTCTCATGATAGTAGACCTTAAGTTTATCGCCTACCTCAACTGGAAAATCACCGGATCCAGTCACTTCCGAAACCTTTTCGCTGGTTTCGCAATCTTTCTTCTTGCGACCACGCTTGTCCGGTTCCACCTGCGGTTGTTTCTTACCCGGCTTTTCTTTTTTTCCACCATTTAAATTTAGTTCTTTACTTGTGGGAGGAATGGGTATTTGTTCCTCTTTCACAATTGACTTAGAGGACTTGCTTGAAGGAGTCTCACTTTCTTCCTTAGACTTTTCCTCGAATTTATCCACCAAAGTCTTTACTTTGCCACTACTTGTGGACGTCTTTCGCTTGGATTTGGTTACATCCATGCTGGACTCACTGGTATTTTCAGACTCTTCAACTAGCGCTACTGGCTTTGTTTCCTTTACTTCTGGTTTAGGTGAGGCAACGGAGTTGGCTCTAACCAAACTCCTGCCTTTACTTCGGTTTGCGTTACGCGGTGTCATTGACATCGAACAGCCCAACTTTCGATCAAATTCCACAAACGGTTGCAAGAACTTCTTGTACGCTTGTTTAACCAGATTTGTAACACTCACGGTTACAGGATCAAATCCCAACCGCATGGTAATTGCCTTCCACTGGTTCTGAGACGTAACTCGATTGTAGCCACCTTTCTTTTGAACCGTCCTAAACAATCGGTAGAAATCGACCTCTCGGTTAGCAATCGATGGCACCTTATTTAGCGGAGTACCTCGATCGTCCATATACTTGTAGAGTTGCGCAACGAAATGGTCTTTTTCCTCACGCGGTTCATCATCAGAACTATCCGAATCAAATTCACCCTCATATTCGCTCGAGCTGTTGGTAAGTCCGAATAGGGCATCTCGATCCCAATGGGGTGGTAGAATATCATTGTCCAGGTATTCTAGAGCTGCTTGTACGGCAGGTCCATCCTGCTTGGTCGCCAGCTCTCTAGTGAATTCGGTTGCTTCCTTCTTAGGGACGGTATAATAACGACCGTCCTTGAAGGAGCGGACTAAGTACTCATCTTTCACTCGAATGCGCACAGTTACTTGGGCCGTTGGAGATACTACAAGGCCTGGGAACCATTTTTCCTTGTCCTTTTTCTTCGTTTCCGTTGATTCAACGCAGACTACCTTTCCGATATGTTCTTCTTTTTCGTTAATCACCTCTTTCGAGTCGTTCTCGTCTTCATCTTCCGAACTATCATCTTGGAGGTGACGCGAACTAGAATTTAACAAAGTAGAAGCATTCATTTTTATACTAAGCGACGGCCCCGCAAATATCGGCATATGTGCCACTTAAGATCTAAGAATGGAATAACTATGTTAAAATTATCGCGGTAAAAATTAAATATTAAGGGTCAGCTTTGATTATGATAAAATATCACATACCAGACAAGTTTTTCACGCTAGATAAAATTGGGATCACAGGATAGTTTCTCATGTTTTGATATGAAATGGTGTCTTCTTTTAGTTTGAGCTAAAGTTTAAAAATAACTTTCACATCGCAGTTTACATTAAAAATATTATTTTTATTGTTTCTCCAAATTTATATAGATTTGAATTTTCGTCCATAATACCCTACTAATTCTTCTAATAACATTGTCTTACTCCTGCATGCCAACATTCTCTAAGCCTAGCTCGACATTTTTAGCAAATTGGGCGCAGATAATGTCTGCCTTTCTTTAGACGTGTATTTACTAATTCTTATTGGGTTTAAATATCTAATACCAACAAGATTCTATTCTATGCCTGACACGTACTTGATCATATATTTTCTTAATTAACCTCATAAGGTTCAAAAACCATTACAACAAATTCAATCATGATCTGGAAAAATTCTACAGAAAGTATGAAAAGGAATTTTGAATATTTGAGCATTCTTTTCCTGTCTGTCTTGAAATCTAATTATTTCCAAAGCGGCGAGATTCTCCAATAGTCTTATTTGTATTTAAAAAATATTTGTCTACAAAATTTTTAACTTGATAAACAAATCAAGATAGGGCCAATACCTTAATTTAGAACACCTGAAGGATTTCGAGTAAATAAATAAATGTACCGCTGGCTCTAGGGTTAATAATATACCAGACTACTAGCCTAGATAATTCTTTCTGTAAATTGGAACTTTTAATCTTTTATTTGCTTACTAAGATTCTAGTAATTTCTTTCAAGAAAGTGTTTAAACCAAAGTTCAACATTCAACGTTCTTTTCTTTTTTATACTTGCTGTATTCAGTACTGATTAGATTAAGTTATATATTGGCTACTTGTCCTACTACCAAAACTAGAAGTATTTTACTTTACTCAGAAGTATTACTTTACTCACCGTCTTCCTCTACGTCCTCCAATTACGGGATTGCCAAAGTGCTCCGGGTGGGTCAACGGTAGCTGATCTAGAGTTTCACTCTCGTTAAAATGCCTGCCGCTTTTAAGACAGAGGGCCGTTCTTCTTAAGGTGGTGATGTCGCCGTCGTCGAAAACAACGGTGTACTGGGAACAGTCCTGGATCTTCGTAATCGTGGCTTCCACATACTCTCGCTTGTCCGGGTGCTTGACTTCGACAGCAGCTCCGACTCGGAGAACACCTTTGATGGCATCGTCGGATACAATTCCAAAGCCGAGTCCCTGTTTGTAGGCAACCTTCACTTTGATATTCCGCACCACCTTTCGTACCTTAGCTTCACAAAAAGCCCCCTTGTACTTAGCGCTTACCTCCGTTCCGACTGATAATGATGGGGGATCGTCCACTTGCTACGTGAAACGTAATTTGTTGACATAAATACATTAGAGACTTGTGAATTACGCTGGAACGCGGACAAGATGTAGATAGCTCCATTTCGGATGCCTTGCCCGCGCTTCGATTTTTGTCGGGCGGATCGAATTCAATGTTAATTACCTGCATTTTCTGGAGGAAGTATCGCTCAAAACTTAAATTATCACTTACAAACGCCACTTTTGCGGAATTATATGCATTATATTGGGTGCCAACTAATTACACTATTTCTCACACTTTACATCTTACGACAGCCGTCCACGAAACGTCCTTCACTGCATTTGAAACGCCAACTTGTCTCGAAAATTACCAAGTCGTTGACGTACGATTTGTTCTAGTCGCCACAGTTTGGAGATTTCTAGCAAAAATGCTAAGTTCCTACAGAAAATGAAAATCGACAACTCCAAGCAGCAATTACACTCTTCTTCCTCGCCTTCTGACCTGATTTGCTGGTGTGTGTCTGATTCCACGCATGCATATAGACTTTTTGCGGGTGTGTGCGTTGTGTAGAAAGAAGAGGGCAAAAGAAAATTAGATAGACTCTTAGTGATATTAGCGACACTGTCGTGACGGGCTGGATAAAGAAACTGAACCTGAAATGACAGCGGATAAAGTCTGAAATTATGACTGGTCTGACAGAAGTGCTTGGCTATGGCGCCCCCGTACCTCTGACAAGTTCTGTGTTTCCTTGCTGAGTTGAATTCTTTTTCAACCAGTATTAACACTCATGGAAAGGGGAGTGTAGTTGAGTTTCGTTACATCCGAGTAAACTCTACGAAACTGGTCGGGTATTGGCACCTGGAAACATGAACATTAAAAGAGTGCATGCATTAGAAACAGCACCGAGTTAACCCAGGGGAAACACTTGATGAATACTCAACTCAAACTCAACCCTCGTTCATGGAAGCAGTACAGACTCTTCATTACCTTCTTCTTCTGAGACAGCAAACTTGTGGTCTTAATTGGCGATAGGGTTTCTGGCCCTATAGGGCCACTCAGGAGTACCCTAGGACTCCACTTTGCACCCTAAATTATATAATTTCTTGACTTTCCACGTACAAACGGACATTGACGGGACTCCCGTTTCGAAAACAGTTCTCTGCGCCGATGACGCTAAATATGCACACGACCGTAACCCTGACATCGCTTTGAAACTGATCAAAGACCATCAACCTGATTGAGGACTTTTACAAAACATGGGGTATCAAAACTAACTCTAATGAGACTGATTTTATATGTTTTAGAGTCTTTTCGGATAGAGCCCCTGTTGGCGCGGCCGCTAAAAGCAAAGGTCTAAACCTCCACTTAAAGAACACGTATAAAACCGAAGACCAACTTTAGGTAACTTGGAGTTATAGTGAAGCAGCTCTTCGGAGCTAATCCACATAGAAGTTATTTTCTGGAAAAGGCGGCCAGAGCCACGAACGCCCTCACCCTGCTTCTCAGAAACAAGAACCTTTATTCCCAGACAAAGCTTTTACTGTATAAATAGCTCATCCGTCGAATAATGCCGTATAGTTTCTCAGTCTGGTTTTACATCTCTCCGTCTCCGAAAAGGAGGATATTGAGCTTTTGTTTTAATAAACAATTTTTTAATAATCATGTTTACACTAAAACAGGTATAGAGGCGTTTTTAAAGTACTTTCTTAACCCTTAGCTGCTTCATGCCTCAAACATAACGTACCTCAAACACTGGGACACCCATACCCTAGACACTAACATGCTCACTACTAGTAAGCTATTTAATAATGTAATTCGTAAATTTGATCATCTTTGAACGATACTTTATATACTATTAGCTTATTAAAAACAATATGATATTAAAAATTAAAATCTTTGTATAAATCGAGAAAATTAAGATAAAGTTGAAAGTGAGGGCCGCCAAGTACGCTAGTATGGCAGCTAAAGATTAATCTTCCGAAAAAATGCATGAGTAAAATTCTCTCCCACAATAATATACTGTTAAAAGATCCCCTAATCGCCCATTCTAACGCAAGAATATCAGATTACTATTTCTTGTCATTAGGACTAATAAATGATCCAACAATCTAGATGATAACAATGCTCATACTCCTAAATTCTACCTTTCTAATTGTTGTACGCCCTAAAATAAAAGATAGCGTTTAGAATCTGTTTCATGTATATGTTTCTGTAACACGTGCGCTAAACTACAGCTATTGTATATAACCCAAATTTTTCTTATAAAATAACTTTTGAACCCATTACGAGAAGGCCCTTTAAGGGAATCTCGCCCTCGGTCAAGAATATATGAACATTCTCGAAGTTCGATCTAATTCCACACAAGACTGTGCACTGTACACTGGCTCTCTGTGACGACGTATAAAGATTGAGGAACGCAATAGCGAAGACACGTAGCACCTGCCAGCCAGGATTTTAATGTGATATCGTTTAGGATTGTTTTAAAAATTAATAAAAGCATAAACAGTCTCGAAAATCTTAATGTAGTTTGGGTACTCCCCACCCGCCCCTAAGCACATTTTTGTCATATTTCAATTTTATTTCTTCCATTTACAAATTTACAACAAATATTTTCTAATTACAAGAGCGTTCTAAGAAGAGATTTTGCCTAAGTTAATTTTCCATCAATGCAATCTAGCAAAATATATAAACAAATTGTTGTCAAAAGTTGTAAGCAACAAACCAGATGGAAGATACGCATGCTATCACCTTTTAACATCCCCCAATTCTGGGGTCTAGCTTTTACTAAGTATACCTCTCCTTTTCGCGCATCGACAATGTTTACTTATAGCTTTTACACTGTCCATGAATAAAATTCTTACGCATTCGATTTAATTTTTATAACGGCAAATTTTTCTCCTTAAGGAGTGTTGCTACTTCATATTATTCATACTTCGCTCTGCGATCATCTCAGACATCTTGTATATTATGCATACTTCGAATTTAGTAAGGGGAGGAAATCGTTAATTATAGAAACTCTTGACAGTTGTGTGTCTTCTCGGGAAGAGCGCTATGGGGATTTTTACTTCTCCCCAAGTATGCCGTCTTTTCCAATTAAGGGCAATGTCGACAGCCGCAAACTTTATCGAGAAACGGGCGTTGGTGAAGGGAGTTAGTATAAATTACGTGCAGTCGGGGTCGGGAGAGAAAAGCGTACTCCTACTGCCTGGAGCTCTGGGTTCGGCATGGACGGACTTTAAACCACAAATAGAAGGACTGCCGAAGGTGCTGCCGGGTTATACAATAATCGCATGGGACCCGCCAGGCTACGGGAAGTCAATACCCCCGCGAAGGGTCTTCCCTCTGGATTTCTTTAACAAGGATGCCGAGTTTGCAAAGTCTCTGATGGACACCCTCGGAAGACCGAAGTTCTCCGTTATGGGATGGAGTGATGGCGGCATCACTGGAATGATTATCGCTGGCACGTTCCTCGATGCAGTTGAGAAGCTGGTCATTTGGGGCGCCAATGCCTATGTTAATAAGGACGAGTTGCAGAAATATGAAGGTATCAAATAAAGCAAATTTAGATCATTGTTTTAACGTTTTCTGTTTAAGAAATCCGCGACGTGCAGAAGTGGTCGTCACGAATGCGGGAGCCCATGGAAAAAGTTTACGGAGCTGAGGAATTCGCTAGACTGTGGTCCTTGTGGGTTGACGGTTTCCTTGATATTTATAAGAAAAAAGACGGGAATCTCTGCAAGAATGAAGTGGATAAAATAAAGGCGCCAACGTTTATAATTCACGGGAAAAAGGATCCAATGATTCATCCTGAGCACATTCCGTACTTAAGGGACCATATTAAGGGGGCTAAGTAGTATTTTATGTTTCTAAGGTTGACTTATTTGACCTCTTCTAAAATAGGTACTACGAGTTCCCAGATGGCAAGCACAACATTCATCTACGGTACGCTGATGAATTCAATAAACTAGTAGCTGATTTTTTGTTGGATAAAAGTAAATTGTGATATTAAAAACAGACAAAACCGCAATAAAGTCAGTTCTCAAAAAATGTGATTTTATTACAGATGTATTTCTCGCAACTAGGAATGTAGAAAACATGTATTATACGACTTTCTCACTTAATTTAAAGTACTAGTTTCCACGACGAAAATCAAAGTATAAAATTAAACAAAAATTAACTTCGGTACAACTCCTCCGATAATAGGGACATAGAAAAAAATTACTTTCGAGGAATTGTACTCTATACACTAAGGGAACTGACACATCACAATTTACGCACAACAGCGAAGCGCCTACAATTCATCATGGGCATCCTTCCCTTCCTCCTTGGCATGGCAGGCGGCTGGAGTCTGGAACGTGAACTTGTATTCACAACGGTTCGGCTCAGACACCGATGTAACTTTGTTTTCTAGACCGCATTCTACCGCGACCGAGGCTGATCTTTGCGGGCCGTTCCAGCAGGAGGCACCATTGCTGTACAGCATGTTGCTGTATTTATTCTCTTGCCCATCCCAACGGTCCCATGTGCCCAGTCTGCAAAACAAAGAAGTAGATTTTTGAAATAAAACAAAAGTTGACATGCCTAGTCTCGCCTCCGCCACTGCGAGGCTGTTGCGATGCTCTGTCGAACGGACACAATTTGTACATGTATTCTCGGTCTTCGAAGTTGAAGCATTCACCGTCCAGTGGAGCATACTCTTCCTCGGAACCGTAATCCTTTGATATCAATTCCTGGATTTCTCTCAATTCAGTCTCTATCTCACGAACAGCCCTGTCAGCTTCTGAAAATTGGTTTCTAGCCTCATTGGCAGTCTCAATTAATTTTTGAGTCTCTGGATCATATTCTTGAATAGGTTGACTTGTTGTATCCTCAACTTCTCCTAGTTATATAAATTACTTTAGAAATTACTATAAATCTCCAATTCTTAGAACATACCTTCTGAATGGTCATCTTGATCGTCCTCTTCCTCTTCATCGGGATGATCAATGTCTGCTTCTTCCGTCTGATCTATCTGCTCAACATCCTCGTGTTCCTCGTCAGGCTCGGTGTGTTCTTCAGTCTTTTCTTCTTCAGGCTTTGGTGGTTTAAATAAGCCAGAATCAAGCATCAAGTAAGGCTTGATTCGAGGCCATGCAAGGGTAATGAAAGCCTCCAAATCAACTTTATCCCTTTCGTCTAAGAAGTACTTGGCTTCATCCTCGGTCACTACTCCATCACGGTCCTTATCGAAAGCAATTCTAGTCTGAAGTTCCAAAATTTCGATGAAGCCGTCTTGATTGGAATCATACTTGGCGAAAGTGACTTCAGCTTCCTTCTTGTTTTCTTCAGCTTCCTTCTCCATCTTCTCGCGTCTTTCAGCTTCTTGTGCTTCCCGGTAAACTGCTAATGCTTCATTCTCGAGATCTTCTGCGTCCTTCTTTAGTTTCTGTTTCTCATCTCTAATCGCCTCAGCTTCTGCCTTCCTTTTCTCCAATTCGGCCAATCTAACATCGCGTTCTGCCTTCAAATTCTTACCCTTGTTACTTAACTCAGTCTTAAGTAGAACTCCCTTTTTCATTAGCTCCTGTTTTATCTTCTCCCGCTCTCGTTCCTCTTTGCCCAGTTCCATACAATTATTAACACACGGGGCATTCGAAAGGTATTCATCACTTGCATCGCAGCAGTCGCAGATCCCATCGTTTACCCTAGAACTTGGAATATCCTTGGGGCGATAGCCGGCATTCGTGCAGTGGAAAATCCCGTGAGGGCATGCTGACGTACCCGGTTCGTCGCTAGCATCCGCGCAGTCACAGTAGTCATCGTTTATCTGGAAATAATCAATGATCACCCACCTGTTCGCAAGCAATCCACTCAATAAAATGTCCAAACTTACTTGAGGGTACTTAATCGTTTTAAGCCCGTCTAGGCACATGAAGTTCTCGTCGGGAGCATAGAGGCTTGCATGGGCTATTGAGACTCCTCGCGGCCGCGGAATATCTGACAAAACAAGTATATCGAAACCGAATATTATTATGAACGACAGGAGGTATCGCTCCATGGTTAGCATATTCACG